>JAKSZT010054462.1:17535981-17559627 GCA_026826555.1 Tolypeutes matacus | reverse complement strand
CCTTCCTTCCTTCCTTCCTTCCTTCCTTCCTTCCTTCCTTCCTTCCTCCCTCTCCCTACCTCCCTTCCTTCCTTTCTCCCTCCCTTCCTCCCTTCTCTCTCTCTCTCTCTCTCTCTCTCTCTCTCCCCCTATTTATTTCCTTCATTTCAAACCACCTCAAGAAATAAAACAAACAATTGGATCAGGCTTTTTGGGGGAATAATATGAAGTTATTAGTTTCCGATGCTGCTGTGACACAGTATTACGATCAGTGTCTTAAAACAACACAAATTTATTCTCTGACAGTTCTGGGGGTTGGAAGTCTAAAATGAGTCTTAGGGAGCTAAAGTCAAGATATCAGAAGACCTCATTCTCTCTGGAGGCTCCAGGAGAGATTCTGTTCCTTGGCCTTTCTATTTTCTCTAGGCAGTGGGCATTCCTTTTCCTGTGGCACCACTCTAATCTCTATGTCCCTAGTCATGTTGCCATCTTTGCTTGAGCTTCCTGTGTCCCCCTTAAAAGTACTTTGTGATTACATTAGACCCACTCAAATTATCCGTGATAATCTTCCCATCATAAAATCCTTCACTTCATCCATCTGCAAAGTCTCTTCATCATATAAGTTAACATTCAGAGATTCTGGTGATCAGGGCAGAATATCTTTGGAAGTGGCCATTATTCTGCTACCACATTGGCTTATAAAAGTCCCAAATGATCTTTCCAGACAGTGGGCCCTTTGAGAACTGGCCTGGAACTCACTCTGCTCCTTGCTTCCTATACCAGAGATGTAGTCTCCCTCATCTCTGCTTTCATCCATCTGTTTGCTCTGCTCTCTTATTTTAGCCCACTTCTTTCTCTTCAGCTTGCAAGTGGCACCACGGGTCATTCCATTAGCCACAATCCACATTAACCCTATCCTTCTTCAAGTTCCACCCATTCCCTGTGCCAGTTACTTCAGTTTATTGAGAGAGAGACTGCAATTGCTTGCTAACAAACCTGCGTCCTGGTCAAATATCTACAACCCTCTAAGCAAGAGCAGAGCCACTCCTTCTAGGGGTTGTGAGTGGGGAGGGCTAAATGAGATAAGAAGGCTGAACATGACAAATGTTTTCATGTTTGTTCTTTAAAACCCATACCTTTATTTTCTCCTCCTTCTATACTTTTTCAACAACCCTCCTTCAAAAGCAATTATAATAATACTATAAAGCAAAGCACTCCATTAATGACCTAGTGCCTGATTAAAATTTCATCAAGGATGCTTGACTCATGTGTAAGCAGAAGCAAACTCCTTGGCCTCTCTCTCTCTTTTCTGTAACACCAAAGCTAAGTGAACATAATATTTTAGTGATAAATAGCAGTTAAGTGCAGTGATGTTTCAGGGGCATCACTGTGCCTGCTCACTTCCACATGAAGACCTTCCCGATGATGCTGGTCTTTGTAAAAGAGGCCTCACTTCTATTCTGCTGCGTGGCCGTGGAGAAAATCAACAGCAAACACTTTTCAAAACAGGCACTTATTACAAGAGATGTAAAACCAGATTTTCCTGATTTTCCCGATTATCCTTATCTGTATGGACTTTTTCAGAAAAGGTTGTCTCTGGTAAGCTTTATTTGTCTTGCACCCTTTTAAGGGTCAGGAGATCGAGTATCAACATTTCTGTACTCTAATCTTCCTAAGCCTCAGTTTTCTCCTCTGTGAAGGTGTCCTATATTCAATACCTGTTATATACTTTTCTACTGGTAAAGAAGTCAATTAAATATAAAGGGTAATGGAAAGAAAAAAAGGAATATGTACATGCAGAAGGTGTTCTTATTTTTTAAAATATCATTTCCTTTAGCCATATCCTTTTTGCAGTTATGTCTATCCATATTTTTATTTTTCATCTGCACAATATTTCATCATTACATAGAAAATATTCATCATGGTGCAGTGAAAACAGCACTTTTCGTGGCATTTGAGAAGACAGCATAGAATAAGGAAAAGCTGGGATGAAGATTTGCACAAACCTGTTAAAACTCCAATATTCCCCCAGCTATTATAAATGAGATGTGGGGACAACATCTCAAAATCCATTTCTCTGTTGGCTCTTCTTTAAAATAGAGATATTAGTACTGACACTACAGTGTTTCTGAGAATATAATACAAACATGAGATAATAACAAAAGCATCTCAAATGATGCCTGGCCCTGTGTAGACACTGGACAAAGGGTATTTTTAGTATCCTTTAGAGTTCAAAGACCTAGATGAATTATATTAGATTTCTATTTTTGGGGAGCAGATGTGGTTCAAGTGGTTGAGTGCCTGCTTCTCCCATGGGAGGTCCTGGATTTGTCCCTGGTGCCTCCTAAAAACAAAACAAAAAAGCAACAAGCAAACAAATGAAAAAACCAACTAAGGGTAGCTGATGTGGCTCAGTGGTTGAGTGCCGGCTTTCAATATCTCAAAAAAAAAAAAAAAGAAAAAAGATTTCTGTTCTGGCATAACAAACTAACACAAACTTAGCAGCTTAAAACAACCCCCATTTATTATCTCACAGCTCTGTACATCAAAAGTCAAGCTGGATTCTCTGTTCAGTCTGTCACAAGGCTGAAATGAAGGTGTCAGCCAGATCAAACTGCTATCATGGGGCTCTGGGGAAAAATCTGCATCCAAGTTCATCTTATTGGCAAAATTCATTTCCTTGAGCATGTAAGAGTGGGGTCACTGTTTCTGTGGTGACTGTCTACCAAAGGCAACTCTCAGCTCTTAGAGGCCTACTGCATACCTTGCCATGAGGCCCCATCCATCTTCAAGCTAGCAGGTGCACATGGGATCTTTTTTCCTTTATTTTAAAGAAGTTTCAGATTACATAAAAGTATCATTGAAAATATAAGGGATTCCCATATATCCCAAACCCCTCCCCCTCTCACACTTTCCCCCATTAACAACATCTTTCCTTAGTGTGGTATATTTTTATAATTTATGAACAAATATTGAAGCATTTTTACTAGCCATGGTCTATAGTTTACATTATGATTTACACTATATTGCCTAAGAGTTACCTTCTAAACACCTCCTTGTTACTCAAATGTGGCCTCTCTCTAAGCCAAACTCAGCATTTAAGCTCACTGTCTTCCCCCTGGCATGGGACATGACTCCCAGGGATGGACCTCCCTGGCACCAAGGGATTATTACTTAGCATGAACTAGCGATGCATCTGGAAAAAGACCTTGAACAAAAGGGGGAAATATTAAATACAAAAGAGTTCTTATGCCTTAGAGATTTCAAAGTGAGTTGGGTGGTCATTCCAGAGGTTATGCTTATTCATGTCTCAGAAGTATCTCACTGATGACCACAATAAACAATGCCTCAAGCAAGGGTGCTCCTGAAGGCTCTAGAGACATCTGGACACTATAGGCAGGGCATAAAATCCCAGGAAATCATCACTCTATCAGACAAAAAAAAAAAAATGATGATGGACAACACCCATTTAAAAAAAAAAAAAAAAAAGAGTATCTACACCTGCAAACAAGACAGTTTCATACATTGGATCTTAATTGTACTTCTAATCTCTGACTTCCTCTTCTGCTACCAGGCTAAGAAAACTCTGCTTTTAAAGGGCTCATGTGATTAGGCCAGGCCTGTCCAAATAATCTTCCTATCTTAAGTTTCACTGTGCCAAACAACACAATCTAATCATTGGAGTGATACTGCAACAGAATCACAGTTTTTGGGATTATGCAGGGCATATACAACAGAAGGGTGGGAAACTTGGGGACCATCTTAGAATTCTGCCAGCTACAGTTAATGTTTTAGTACTGCTCTTTTCTAGCTTTGTGATCTTGGCCAAAAGGACTCTCTGACTATCAATATCACTGTCCTCCATGACACAAACCCCTATAAAATGGAGCAAGGTAGGATGGGGAGCTCAGCCTACCTTACAGTATTATTATGAATTTCAAATAAGAGAGAGAAGGTAAAATATATTGTAAGCTGTAAAGTACCTTTTCTTGATCACACATTTCTCTCTGCATAGAGTTTTAGATTCTTACCTTGCATTACACAAATTTATTTACATATCTGCTGTTTTTTTCTGGGATGTTGAAATTGTTCATCGTCAGTATGTGTTGATTTTCACCTCACTATAGCCATTATTTAACACCAATTTTATTATAACAAGTGCTCAGTAGATATGAATGAATGTGCGCCATTTTGTGCCTGAATTTTCAAACCTCATGAGGCACTCAAGATGGATATGCATTAGGGCAAATAAATCAGGTTCTGAGTCTTTCTTAGAAGTACTGAAAATAATATATATTTAGCTTAGAGTAATGTGAATTTTTTAAATTAACTGCTTCGATAAACATCCCACCAGGTAACACTTGCCCTCCAATTAACCAGTCAGCAGATATGATGCAAACACAAATTTCTAGGGATTGTACTGAATTTTACATTTAAAATTCTGCTTTCTTCCTTCCTAATTATTTCTTATGACATCTTACTCATTGATGATGTCAAAAGCGTCTCTTAAATTATTTATGAGAATGATGAATTCTAAAAGCATTATGGCATAGGACCTCACTCTTATTTTTTTTTAAGGAGGTTACCTGGGATTGAACCTGGAACTTTTGTTCATCTGAAAATTGGAGCTAATTAGTACCATCCACAGTACTATTTTGTGGAGTAGATAGAAAGTTTGTAAAGCTTAACTGTGATCTTGAAAAATAGTAGAGTCGCTCGGTAATAACTGATATTACTATAAACACTTCAAGTAATGTTATATTTAATGGGGTAAAGTCCAGGCATGTTCTAATTTAGTATATTTCAACGCTTCGTATAAAATGACAACATTGATTGTTAATGCAAATCCATTAACTATACCTGAACTAGCCCTGAAATTCTTATCACAGCTTTTGAAGACAAACCATAAATCAGTGGCTCATCAAGGCTCAGAATCAGAGGATGCAGCTGTAAAGCCTACATGAGCTCCTCTCTCTTGTCCTTACTGCCCAGTCGATTCAGGATTGTCACTGGCCGGCAACTTGCTTTTCTTCAGTCAGTGTGAAAGCGTCATCGTTGTAGTCATAACTTTCTTACAAGTTTAAAAATGTACTTTGGAAAATTAGAACAGAGAATCTTTTAAAAAGTTCCTTTTTCCCCTCAAGCATCTTTCTGAAACAGCCAGCTAGAAGAGACACATCCCCCTACACAAAACCCACACAGGAATATCAAAATCTGTTTGATAATGTATTTAATTTTTTTTAAAAATCCATACACTAAAATCATTTTTCTTATTTTTAATTTTTCCCTCTTTTTTCAAATTCATGGACATAATGTTTCTTATAGCAACTCTGAAACATCCCAAAATAGCTGGCAGAATTTTACAAATAAACATAAAACCAAGGCTTTTTCAGTACAAAAATAGTCCTCACTTCTGCTGTAAGGGTTGGTTGCCCCTCTAAATCTTTGTTAAAGTAAGCACTATATTGGCAGCTTAGCCATGCAACAATATTTAAATAAAATCAATTTTTCTTCTTGAATAAAGCAGACTTATAGGAGTTTTGTGCCATCAATCTCAAATATGTTTATGCATTAAAATTTTAAAAGAAAAGCAGATTATAACTAGAAAGTTGAAAAATATGGATTAAATTAACTTAATTGCATTATAATTCATGCAGTGTTATGTTACATCATGAATATTACCCAAAAAGTTCACCATGGTTAACGTTATTTTTTAAAGTGCCAAAAGAAATAATGATGACCTCCTTGTATTTAAATTCTCCCATAATTAAATAGGAGGAGCTGGCAACTTAACTTCCTTATCACAAGCAATGTTTAAAATCAGTGCCATGAGATGCAGAACCTTCTCACACCCTTTCCATGAGATTTTGGAATCCTATGTCTTAATGATTAATCTACCAAAATGAAAAGACCAGTCATTCCACTAGCATGTCATTCACCTCATCTCCAAAAATGACCAGTTTGATTGTAAGTTTTGCTCTGCCGTTGTTCCTGCCAAATAATAGCTAGACTACCCCAGTTTTGATTTGAGTATAATAGCAAAATTGAATTCAAGTCACAGTTAGAATAATGGCCTTTCTCAAGGTAGAGTAAATCGTTTTCAGTCTCCACTCTTTACAAAATGAAAGGAAGAAAATTAAATTTCTGTTTTTCCTTAAGATTTATTATAGGATCTTAAAAGATATTAAATGATATGGCCTCTGCCTCATTCTTTCCACTTTTCCTTTAAGCTCTAACAAAAGTGTTCCTTTTTCTCTCCCTAAAACATGTCAGGTCTCTTCCGCCGCAAATACAGGCCTCAGATGTTTGTACTTGCTGTACAATCTGAAAGAAAAGTTTGTTGGGAGACAAGGCTCCATGGGTCTCTCCTGTTTCTGCATATATTATGAGTGAAGTACTGACTGTACTTTGTTTCAGATGATCATTTCAAGGGTATTTGTACAGCAAACCATCTTGGAAAAGAGAGTTACTGTCTCTCCCTGGAGAAAAGGGCTGGCAGGCTTACTGCCTGTTAGAAAATATTTGGGTTCCCTAGCTCAGGGTTTCTCTTTTGTAATGCAAGCTAATTCATTTGCAACTACCATCTACCCCTCTTTACATTGCCTTATGGGAAGTGGGTTTTGAGGAGCTGGCACAGAAATACTGATACTCTGGTTCTTCTTTTGATATGGGTAAAAGTACTTCTATTGGTTTGGATAAAAACTATCCTTCCTCTCTCACCCAGGAGTCTTGTGTCTGTTCTTCCAACATATTACTTTGCAAGTCAAGTAAAATCTCAGACCCTTGCAGTTCTTGGCAGTGTTGGTGATAAAAGTGAGATATTGAGAGAGATATAAAATTCTGGCAGAGAAAGAATGTTGACCCAACAGGCTATGTCTGTCAATGGAAATGGAGTATTTCAGAATATAGCTGCCTTGGCCCAAATGTCAATGTAAAAGTGGCAGCTACCCATTTATGGAAAACATTATCGTCCGCTCTGCCATCAGAAACAAAGCTGTTGGCTGACTGGAACTCTTGATTCACAGATGGCCTGAATCTGTGGATTGAGGGTTTGGCCAAGGAGAACTTCAGTGGTGTCCACTAAACTTCTGTAGCTCTTAAATCCCAAGGTCAACTATGGAGAAGTAAAAATGGATGGGGTACCTCTGCTCAGTGGGCAGAACTCAGGACTGATGTCTTTGCTCTGGCAAATGCTTTCTTTAAGGAGATGTGTAATCTTTTTACTGGTATTTACACTGGTGCCAAAAGCCTAACTGTTTGTTTTGCTACTTAGAAATCAATAGACAGCAAATAAATGATACTCCTTTTGAGGAGCACAAACTGGAAAATATGTAGCTAGTTAATGACTCATTTGGGTCACTCATCAAGAAAATGCCTATGAGAAAGCCCCATTCTCTGTTGAGACTGACTAGAATCAAGATGCTATTTGAGTTTGCATATCTCAATCACCACCATGGCTGCATCAATTGTAGAGTTATCACTGTACCAGACATGGAAAAACATCTACCACCATATACTGGGCAAAAGATAAGGAGCCCTATTTTGTTTGTTTGTTTGTTTGTTTGTTTGAGGTAAAAGGGATTGAACAACCCATAACCTTGTACATGGGAAGCAGGTGCTCAACCACTGAGCTACCTCTGCCCAAAAAATAACAACGAGAGTTGTTTTTTTCATTTGTTTGTTTTGTTATTAGGAGGTACTGGGGATTGAACCCGGGACCTTGTACATGGGAAGGAGGCACTCAACCACTTGAGCTACATCTGCTCCCTCCTATATTTCTTATATAGGGACAATCACTGCTTGCCAAACTTGTGATTTTTGCTAAAAGTTGACTTATTTCTGCCATGTTGAGGGACGACGTTTTTCTCCCTCTGCATTGGATTTTAATCTCCATTTTCTCCCAGCACACTGATTATTTTGGACTGTTTATCCCCTCTTGGGGACTATCATTGGTTACTCACTGCTGTTTACATTTTCTCTTAAACAGCATTGCTGTTTAAGTCCAATCCGATGGCTCCACTATGTAGTCCTTGAAATTAAATCTATATCATATTGCCATCTTTCCACACCCTTTAATCTGACTATGGTGCACTTTTACTACAAAAGACACTCCACAATGGGCTGATAATCAGGGATTTGATAGATTATCCATAGTTTCATATTTCCACAAGCATCTGGTATTATTTAGCATTTTAAAAGACTCTTCAAAAATCAACCCAACATGATTTATTGCTCTACCTCTCTCATCTCCTCCTGATAAAACACCTTGGTAAGCAAGATTGATCACTGAATTCAGCTGTTCCCAGAAGGAGATCATCTCTCCTTAACCACTTTCTGAGAGATGAGAAGAACAAAAGGAGAGGAAGGGAGTACTACAGACCTATTTTAAAAATTGGGGATTCAACCCTGACCATTTCCAGGTATGGTGCTTTTTTCTTTTTCCTGATGGCAACCTCAAGCTAACAAAAGTGGGAATTCTGGTTTCTTTTCTGACACGTAGAGATTTTGTAAGTCATCACTGTTGCCCATAATATATTAAAAAGCAAGGCAAGCTGAAAGTCAACAATTTTTCTTGGACTCATCAGAGGACTGAGGTCACAGGGCCAATTGCCTCCATGAAATATGTAGAGACAAGAATATCCAGAAAGATATAGTAAACTTGAGCAGAATCACCACTGGAGCCACAAACTGGTAGGAACATTTAAGTGATAATTTTGATGAATTGCTGGAGGCTGAGAATGGATTAGTCTAAAAGAGAGAAAGTCCTAGAGCTGCAGGCTTAGAGAGCCCCCATACTTTTATAGGCTTTCCCTCCAGAAACCCTATCAGGTTCTCATGTGAGGATCTGAGAAAGATCCCTTAATGGCTCTGACAAGGTGAGGGGAAGAGTAACCATTGTGCAATATCCCAGAACTTTCTCCACAAAAAAGGCCAAGCTCTCTACAGAAAAGGACTTTGTCAGAGCTCAGTTCTGAACCATTATCTTAGCTGGTGGAAGAGAATTCCTCTCCTTCAGCCCCCTCCAACCTTTCTGTATCAACTAATAGGGGAAAACACTCAGGTTAGATCTTCAAGGAACTGGACTGGGAAGCTGCAGTTAGGTAAGGGAGTAAGGAGAAAGGGAGAAAAGGCAATACCATTGGAAAAGCACTTCTGAGTATCATAACCCCAATACATGGGCCCACTACATGCCTGAGATTTAATTAGAAGATTGCAGAGTACATCTCCCCCCAAAGACCTTACCACCACATTGAAAGGACTCTGGTATAATAACTGGATTTCTGCTGAATGAGTTGCAAGACACAGATTCTTTCTGAGAAGTAGTATATAGGGAAGACCAAAGTCAATAGTAGAGATACAAAAGATACTAACAATAACAAACTTACACATAGACCAATGTCTAGAAAATCCTCACCCTAAATGCTTTTGTATCTCAGTTTCAATTACCCAACATGCTGGCTTTATTTAAACAAACAAACAAACAAAAAAGTACAAGGCATACTAAAAGGCAATAGAAACACTTTGAAGGGACATACCATGTGTCAGAACCAGACTCAGCTATGACATAGATGTTGGAGTTATCAGACAAGTAATTTCAAGTAAGTATGGTTAATATGCTAAGGGATTTCATAGAAAAATTAGGCAACATGCAAGATTTGATGAGTAATGCAAGCAGAGAGAAAATTTAAGAAAGAATCAAAAGAAAATGCTGGAACTCAAAAAACACTATGACAGAAATTAATGCCTTTAATGGACAATCAAATCACTAATGAATTAAATCCATGAAATACACTCACAGTAACAATCAGGCCAGTGTTTTCTTGACCAAACAACTGGACACCATAACTTAGCCAAGTCAGCATAGGAAATTAACCATCACACATGCTGTATTAGTCAAGGATCTCTAGTGAAACAGAACCAACAGGCATTATCTGTAGATACTATGAGATTTTTATAAGAATTGTCTCTTGTGACTATGGGGATGCGCAAGTCCAAATTCCATAGGGCAGGCTGCAAGCCTTCCCAATGAAGGTTTTCAATGAATTCCTAGGAGAAGCTGGCTGGTTGAAGTAGAGATGGAAAGTCCCTCTTCCTACTGCTAAAGTCATCACTTCTCTTTTTAAAGCTTTCAACTGATTGGATGAGACTTCTCTCATTGTTGAGAAATATTCAAACTTCAGGGAAGGAAAGAGAAAGAGAAAATCTTAAAATAAGCCAGAAGAAGGAGGAAAATATTACCTATGGAGGAACAAGAATAAGAAGTAAAATGGACTTCTTGCCAGAAACCATGCAAGCAAGAAGATAGTGAAGTGAAATATTTAAGGTGTTGAAAGAGAACACTAGAATTATATATCCAGTGAAATTTTTATTCAAAGTTGAAGGAGAAATAGAGGTGTTTTCTGACAAGGAAAAAAAAAAAAAAAAAAACCTAAGGGAATTCATCACCAGCAGATTTGTCTTGAAAGAAATGTTAGAAGAATTTCTTGAGGCTAAAGGGAAATGATATAAGAAACTCAAATTTTTTGGAAAAAAAAAGAAGAACGTCAGAGAAGGAATAATTGAATGCAAAATAAAGTCTTTTGTTTTCTTATTCTTAATTGACCTAAAAGATAACTCTCTAAAGCAATAAATGTTAATAATTATATTATTAAATATTGTTATATTATAAAACATAGTAACTAAAAAATAAAATATAAAAACAAATTCTTATGAATAATATTTAAATAATAATAACAACAATGCATTAGATGATTACAGCATATGGATAAATGAGATTAATGACAGCAATGTCATAAAAGATGACAGGGTGGAACTGGAAATATGTAATTATAAGATACCTGTGCTACATAGAAGGCAATATAGTATTTATTATTTGAAGATAGACTTAGGTTAGTTAAAAATATTTAGTGTAAAATTTAGGAAAATCCCCTCTGGGTGGCAGCTTGACCAAAGGGGAACTAGGAGATTCAAACTTTACTCTGGTTCAGCCATCTAGGTTCTCTTTTTGGTTAGATGTGGTATGAGATTATAAGTATACTAACCATTCTGTTGAATACACTGTTCACTGGATACCTCCACAATGACTCACATGGATCAAATGGAGGAAAATAATGGGTCCTCTCAGGTTTATAAAAATACCTTGTTCCTCTTACACCTTAGTTTTCATCATTGTCCATAGAGACTTTCTCACAAAGGAAAATGCTTTGATGCAGCTCTCCAAAACTGTTGTATATGTCTTAAATGCAAATGACTGCTTTGTCTCCCACTTCCCACCAGGAAACTCTGACTATAGTTTGTTTGCCACTCCCCTTAACTTTACTGAAAAATCCATCAGAAACAGCAGAGGGTGGCCCCAGCTCCTCCACCTCCCAAGGAAAGTATCTGTTAACACCTCCAGGTGTCTCTCCTACCTCCACCCATATCTATTGCACAATCAATCTGAAGACAAACAAATGCCACTCATCTGAGGGTGAGGAAAAACAGAAAAGATTAGACTAGCTGCTGTCATCCAATTGCTCAAAAACAAGCATTCAACTCAATTATGTAAACTATCCTGGAAGCCTAACACTGAAGATATGGGCAAAAGGCAAATTTGAAATCACTTTCATCCTAAACCCTCTTACTGATGTAGGTGCTACTTGAAGTTCCCAACAATTTAAACATCACCTTCTTTCCTGGAACACCATAGACAACCTGAGTTATATTTATATAGCCTGAGGCATTAACTTAACTTCCTCCCAGAAACATGGTGACTTGCATCCTCAATGCAAGTGATCATAAGAGGCATTCAAGTGTTTAAGGAGACCCTACCAGTAGACTAGTAGCTTTCAGATGACTGTAGGAGGGATGCTTTCCAGAGGGATAACTGACTTATAATTGATATATAACCTGCAGGGAGTTGGCCTATGACGGGAATTATTCAATTAGAAACACGGTACAAAATGTGTTCCTCTCTTTGAAGTGATCAGTGATATTATTTCAGCTCTGGAAAACTTTCAATTCAGTCTCAATCCATTAACCAGGGATGTTATGGCTGATAGGATTTCTTACAGACCAAGGTAGATTCTGTGCAATCACTAATGTGTCATGCAGAAACTTAAGAAGAGAGCCACCTTGTTTTCTAAAGTAGACCTGGACCTGATTTAAGGAATTTGTTCATCAGCTGGAGACTCTGGAAGTCATGATGGAGGTCAATATTGTAGTTTGACCTCATTCCCCTTCTTGGAATACTGTATATAGTAGCCTTAGTTAAATAACAAAGGAGAGAATTTGAGAGCATTTGGTCCCAGACTCTGTTATTCAAAGATACTGATAGAGTGACATACGCATGAGGAAATTTACCAGAATTCAAGGCTGTGAAGAAATAGGGGTGGATATTTTGGGAGGCAATTCTCCATGGATCACTAACATTTTCACACATCTTGTGAGCAAGGAACTGACTGTACTTTGCTATGGAATGTCTTATCAAGAATGTTTGGATTGTGAATACTTGGAAGATAGAAATAGTAAGGGCAGTATAATTATTGCCCATTATAAAAGACTTGGGTTCCCTAAGCTCAAAGTTCCTGTCCTGCAATGCAACCCACTGCATGTCTAGATGTCATCTGCTTTTCTTCATAATGTCTTGTGTGAATTGTGGCTGATTATCTGATACTGCTACTGTTGTGAATAATAAATTGTCCTCCATATTTGACCTAGGAGTCTTCTTCCTTTTTCTAGGATCCATGAGACTATGGAAAGCTAACACATCAGTTTTCAAATAATTTTATTTAAAGGTTTTCAACAGCATCTCCTTCTTATCACTCAGGTCTCTGCTCAAGTGTTGCCTCCTGAGAGAGACAGTAGCACCTCACCCTCAGTTACCCTCTCTTCCATGAATATGTTTCTTTTCTTTGTCATCCTTATTGTTATATTGTGACTAAGGCATGTATTTATTGTCCCTCTTCCTACATTTGAAAGTATGCTCCATAAACTCAGTGACTATGAACTTTCTTCTCCTGTTTCCAGTGCTCAGAATAATGTCTAGCATAAAGTAGGTATTCAATAAATATTTGTTAAATTTTATGGCTTTATTTAAAGAATCATAAGGATTTATATTACAAAGGTCTCATATACTCTGCCTTTTCCATATGTCTGAATCATATGAGGAATCTATCAGAAAGATGAAAATCTTCTGCTGTATGTTTGCTTATTTGTATTCAATAACATTTACCTTGTTACAGAAGAAGGTGATTTTATTAAAGTAGGTTTAGTGGGAAAATCATACATTTAATACTATGAAATGCTTAAGCAATTGTAAGTGATCTGTTCACAAAAGGAACCATTATGCCATAACTTTATCCCCAATCCTATAAATCCATGTGGATATCCACAAACAGCATAACTTTCCTATTATAATGACTTTTAATGCTAAAACATAATTTTCATTGAAGTCAAAAGCTCTTATTGAACAAATAACTTGCTGGGCTAAAATTATATAATGTAATCAGAAGCAGAGTCTTGGATCATTTCAGGGGAAAGAGTGGATCAAGCCACCAACCACATTAAAACCAAATTTTTGATCAAAATCAGTTCTAGAGTAAGGCACATGGAACATACAAGTCAATGTTACTATTAAATCCAAGAGACAGAAATGCAGCTAGAGTTTGGATGAAGAACATTCGGCTTTACTTGACTGGCTCTGTATTAATTGCTTTTGATCTCATCTTGACATTCTTAGCAATTATTGTAGTATTGTACTTTGAAGAAAGGAATAGACAGTGACCATCTCAGGTAGGTCATAATTATCTATTGCCAAACATTTAACTAAGACAAGACCCATCTTACTACTCTTTCTTAACAAAGAAGGTGACAGAGGTCAATATTCTCTAAGCTCTAAATTGCAAAAGATCACTTCAAACACCTAAGAGCAAGAATGGATTGTTAGGTGAATAGTTCCTCAGGTATTTCAGTAGTTATTTTAATTCATGGATTTTCAATAATCTTTTTTTTTTAATTAAAAAATAGCATACCTATAAAGTGGGCAAATGCTAAAGATGCTGTTTCATGAATTACCAAAGGAAACACTCCAGCTTAACCAAAATTTTCTTCAATGAATGGAATATTACTAGCACACAAGAAGATGCCTTGTTTCTCCGGCCAATGACTATAGCTTCATCCTGAGGAGTATTCTTTACCCTGACTTCTAAGGACTTGGATTACATTTGCTTGTGTTCCCGCCATTTCCTTGGTAATTGAAGTGGAACAATTTTTCATATGATAACTGCTCATTTGGATAATGTATATTTTGAAGTGTCTCTTAACGTCCTTTGTCACTTTTCAAATGAATCTTTTAAAAACAACTTTACTGAGATACGATTGGCATAAAATAAACTTCACATTTTTAAATAAATAATTTGAAATTCTTGACATGTATACACATAAGAATCAGGATACTAGATATATTTGTCACCACTACAAATTGTTCTCATTCCACTGTATTTCTTCTTCCTCCCTCTCCCAGCCACAATCGCTACTCCTAATTCTCCAGGAAAACATGATTTAGTTTCTGCCACAGTGCATTTGTTATATTTTCTGAAACTTCTATAAATGGGATCCAAAGCATTTAGGTTTCTCTGCCTTCTTTCACTCAGCATAATTCCTTTGAGATTTATCCATGTTGTTGTATATATCACCATTTCATAACTTTTTACTGTTAAGTAACATTCCATTGTTGGGGTATGCCACAATGTGTATACCCATTCACCTATTGATGGATATTTGGGTTGTTCCCAGTTTTGATCTATTACAAATAAAGCTGCTATGAATATTCATGTACAATTAATTGCACGGACATATGATTTCAGTTCTCTTAGGTTTTTACCTAGTGTGAAATTGGTGGGTCATTTGGTAGGTTTAACATTTTAAGAAACTGCTAAACTGTTTTTCAAAGTGGTCATCCATTTTACTGGTGGGAACACCAGCAGAGTGTGAGAGTTCCAGGTGTTCTACATTTTTATCAATATTTGTTACAATCAGACTTTTTAATTTTAGATTTTCTAATGGAAGGCAATACTTATCGTGGTTTCAAATTGCATCTCCCCAATGACTTTTCATATGCTTATTGACATTCAGATATCTTCTTTGGAGATATTCTCTTTTTTGGTGACAATTTTTTGATATATTATTATTGCATTTTAACAGTTCTATAAATATTCTGAATACAAGTCATTTATCATATATGTGAGTTGTAAATATTTTCTCCTGTCTGTGGCTTATCTTCTCATTCTCTTATCTGTGCCATTCGAAGAACAGAAGTTCTAAAGTTTGATGAAGTCTAGTTTATCTTCTTTTTTTCATAATTCAAGTTTTACATTTTGTATTTAATAATTCATTGCCTAGCATCAGAAATATTTTCTCCTATGTTTTCTTAAGCAAGTTTTAAAAATTTAGATTCCCATTTTAAGTTATTTTTATTCATTGTAAGTTATTTTTTTAAATAATGCACAGTGATAGGGATTGAATTATGCCACCTACAAAAGGCATATTCAGGTCCCAAACCCTGCTGGTCCTCTGGATATGAACCCTTTGTAAGTAGGATCTTTTAGGATGCTATTAGTTAAGGGTGTGCCCAAAATGAATGAGGTTTTACTTAATGGCCAGGATGGTTAAAGTCTTTATAAGCAAAGGAAATTGGATACAAAAGGAGAAAGCCACAGGGAACAGCCAGAAGCTGTAAGTCAATGTAACCCAAAAGAGAAAGAAGATGTTGCCATGTGCATTGCCATGTGATGGAATAACCAAGGAACCCCAAAGATTGCCTGCCAGCCAGAAGATACTGTCCCCAGAGCCTTCTAGCCTCTGAAATCATGAGCCAATAAAATCCTGTTGTTAAGCCATTGCATTGAGTTTATTTATTTATTTATTTATTTTTTGCATATGGGTATAAAATTGTAACAGGACCATTTTTTAAAAAGACCATTCATTTTTAACTGAATTGTCATTGTACTTACCTATTTTTACATTTGCATATATAGGTTTGGGTCTATTTCTAGAATCTATTTGTCTATCTCCACACCAATCAATACTATACTATATCAATTACTTTAGTTTATAATTAGTTTTGAAATCAGATAGTGTTATTCCTCCAAATTTGTTCTTTTATAATACTGTTTTTGTTCATTGTATATATCTTGGTGTTTCATATGCATTTTAGAAACAGCATATCAAATTTCTACAAAACAGCCTCCTGATTTTTTGAATGAAATTGTGTTGAATCTATGCATCAATTCGGGGAGAACCGATAGAGCGCTATGGTTAATGAACAAGGTATATATTGCAATTTACTTATGTCATTTTTTTTAAGTATCATTTAGCAATAACTCATGGGATTTAGTCTGGTCAATATTTTATCAAATGTGTCTCTATGTATTTCATAATTTGTTGGTATTATAAATGGTATTTTTTAATATTTCAATTTCTGATTATTCATTTCTATCATATGAAAATGCACTGGACATTTTGATATTGATCTTGTGCTCTCAAATTTCACTAAACTCCTATATTAATTCTAGATTTTTAAATATATTCTGTAGGAATTTCTATACAGATAATCATGACATCTGCAAATAAAGAGATTTATTCTTCCTTTCTTGACTGGATGCCTTTTATTTCTTTTGCTTTCCCTCTGCAATGGCTAGAAATTTCAGTAAACTTTTTAATTGATGTGGGAAGAGAAGACATCTGTGAGTTAGCCTAATCTTAGGGGGGAAACATTCAGTTTTTACTATTATGTAAAAAAATTGGTAAAGGTGTTTTTAAAGATTCCCATAATTTCTTGCATTGCAAGAATCACCATATGTGAGCAAGAGAATACCATCAAGTCCACTCTAGTCCATAGTTCTTCCCCCAATCCAGAGGCGACTGGGATGGTGATGTCCACTCCAACTCCAAGTGAGAGAGGGCTTATATCCCATGGATATGGTGGGTGGGATGATCCTGCCTGCAGATGCAGGCCCTCTCCTTTCCCTGGGATGGCCATTTCCCATCGTTGTCTCCTCACCAGGTGACTTGGATGAGTCCATTGAGCTGTAGGGTAGGAGTTGCAGTTCCACCTAGATTTCCTGCACACCTGGCACATAGGTAGATGGGAGGCTCCAGTCTCTGGCAAGCCGTCCTGAGGTGTCCTTGTCTCCCTGGGGTCCAGCTCCCTGCAGGAGGTGCCACGGAAAAGAGAGACTAGGATCAGAGGGTGGTGTAGGCAGCTCCCCGCGGTGCAGATTAACTGCCCCTGCCAGTTAAACTGGGTAACCTCAGGCAATTACTTGACCTATTGAGCCTTTGTTTCTTTATCTGTAAAATGGGTCTGATACTTCCAGCTCTGACCCCTCACCCACTCCTCTCTCCACTTGTAGCTGATCCCTAGGCCAGGGTCCTTCAAAGGGTGAAGTGAGGCCTAAGCCTGGAAGGGAAGACAAGGGAGAGAGCAGAAGGAAATACGGTCTGACCAGCCGGTCTACAGATGGAAGTCTGCCCAAGTTGCCCTGGGTCTAGTCCTCCAGGAGCAGAAACTGGAAAACGGGAAAGCTGAAAACTAGGCAAGCACAGTTCTAACTGCGTGCCTGACCCTTAAAAGGGAAGCTGAGGAAAGACAGGCTTGACAGTTTTTGGGTAGGGAGGGGATGAGCAGTTGAAATACAGGGGCTTCTTTGGGAGTTGGAGGTTGTCCTGAGTACTATTGTGGCAATGGATGTAGGCCATTTAAAATCAGCACACACCACTCAGAACTGAGTGGGAGAGAGTGTGGTCTACAGTGTGAACTGTGGTCTATGGTTGGTGGCAAGGCTCCAGGATGTGTAAGTTCATTGAGGTTGGTGGGCCACACTTGTGGGAGATGTTTGTGTGGGATGTGGTGGGAGGTGTGGGAGGTGGGCAACATGGGAATTCCAGTGGGTTCCGTGTAATATTTTAGGTAATCTAAGCACCTCTTAAAATATATGTATACATATATATATAAATAACATTTTTGTAAGCAAATACACATATATGCACATATATTTATATATCATTATGCAAATGTTTGTATGTATTGTGAGAATTTTGATTTTTACCCATAATAAAAAATAAAAAATAAAAAATAAAATAAAAAAAAAATAAATAAAATAAAATAAAATGGAAAAAAAAAAATAAAGATTCCCATAATACTAAGATTTCATTGTTAGGAATGATTTTGGATTTTTAAAAATTTTTGTTTTGTTTTGTTTCTGTATCTATTGAAAAGATCATAAAGTATTTATTTTCAGTCTGGTAATATATTGTGTACATTTGGAATAACCCACACTTACTCAAAATGTATTAGCCTTTATATTTATTTTATTTATATATTTCTACATATTAGGATTCAATATACTAAAATATTGTTGAGAATGTTCTCATCTATGTTCATGAAGATAGTCTGTAGTTTTCTTATTTGTACAAGGATACTTCAGAAATATTGTGGGGTTGGATCCAGACTACCTCAATAAAGCAAATATCACAATAAGGAGAATCACATGAATTTTTTGATTTCCCAGTGCATATAAAAGTTATGTTTACACTATAATGCAGTCTATTGCAATAGCATTATGTCTAAACACAATGCACATACCTTTATTAAAAATACTTTTTTGCTAAAAGAGTGCTAATCATTTTCTATGCCTTCAGTGTGTCATCTTTTTATTGGTGCAGGTTCTTGCCTGGATGTTGATGGCTGTTGACTGATTGGGGTGATGGTACTGAAATTTAAGAAATTTTAGAAATTTCTTAACATAAGACAACAATAAAATTTGCCACATCAATTGACTCTTCCTTTCATGAATAATTTCTCTCTTTGATAGCATTTTACCCACAGTAGAATTTCTATCAAAATTGGGGTCACTCCTCTCACAAAGCTGCTGCTTTATCAACTAAGTTGATATCATATTCTAAATCCTTTGTTGTCATTTCAACAATGTTCACAGTGTTTTCACCAGGAGTAGATTCCATCCCAAGACACCACTTTCTTTGCTCATCTATAAGAAGCAACTCCTCAGATATTCAGATTTTATCATTAGATCACAGCAATTCCGTCACATGTTCAGGCTTCACTTCTAATTCTATTTCTCTTGCTATTTCTACCACATATGCAGTTACTTCCTCCACTTCAGTCTTGAATCCCTCAAAGTCATGAGGGTTGGAATTACCTTCTTCCAAATTCCTGTTCATTTTGACCTCCTCTCATGAATCACAAATGTTCTTAATGACATTTAGAATAGTGAATCCTTTCCATAAAGTATTTATTTACTTTGCCCAGATTCATCAGAGAACTATCTGTGGTAGCTATAGCCTTATGAAAACTATTTCTTAAATAATGAAACTTGAAATTTGAAATCACTCCTTGATCCATGGGCTACAGAAAGGATGTTGTCTTAGCAGGCATGAAAACAATATTCATTTCATTGTACATCTCCATAAGTGCTCTTGGGTGACCACAACAAAAATATTTTGAAAGGAATCTTTTATTCTGAGCAGATGGTCTCAACTGTGGGCTTCAAATATTCAGTAAATCATGTTGTAAACAGATGTGCTGTCCTCCAGGCTTTGTTGTTTCATTTATAGAGCCCAGGCAAAGAATATTTAACATAATTCTTAAGGGCCCTTGGTTTTTGTAATGCTAAATGAGTATTGGCTTCTAATTCAAGTCAATAGCTGCATTAGCCCCTAACAAGATAGTCAGCATGTCTTTTGAAGCTTTGAATCCAGGTATTGACTCCTCTCTAGCTATGAAAGTACCAGAGGGCATCATCTTCTCAAGGCTGTTTCATCTATATTGAAAATCTGTTGGTTAGTGTATCCACCTTCATCCATTATCTTAGTTAGATCTTCTGGATATCTGCAGTTTTTACATCATCATTTGATGCTTCAGCTTGAACTTTTATGTTATGGACATAAATTATTTTCTTAAATCCCATGAACTAACCTGCTAGCTTCAAACTTTTCTTCTGCAGGTTTTTCAGTCTTCATAGCATTGGAGAGAGTTATGGTCTTGCTTTGGATTAGGATTTGGCATAAGGGAATGTTGTGGCCGGCTTGATCTTTTATCCAGTCCAGAAGAACTTTCTTCATATCAACAAGAATAGTGATTTGCTTTCTTAACATTTGTATGTTCACAAGAGTAGCACTTTCAATTTCCTTCAAGAACTTTTCCTTTGCATTCACAGCTTGGCTAACTCTCTGGTGCAACAGGCCTCTATTTCTGCCTGTCTTGGCTTTCAACCTACCTTTTTTGCTAAGCTTAATCATTTCTAGCTTTTGATTTAAAGTGAGGAACTTGGAACTCTTCCTTTCACTTGAACTCTTAGAGGCCATTGAAGGGTGATTAACTGGCCCAATTTCAATAATGTTATGTCTCAGCGAGTAGGGAGGACCAAGGGAAGGGGGAGAGATGGGGTGAATGGTCAGTCAGTGGAGCAGTCAGAATACATGCAAATTTATTGATTATGTTTGCTATCTTGTATGGGTGCGGTTTGTGGTATACCAAAAACAATTAAAATAGTAACATTAAAGATCACTAATCACAGATGACTATTACAGATATAATGATGTGAAAGTTTTAAATATTGCTAGAATTACCAGAATGTAACAGAGATTCAAAGCCAGCAAAAAGTAAACAAGATTGGAAAAATGGTGGTAATAGACTTTCTCGAAACAGGGTTACCACAACATTCAAGTTATTAAAAGTGCAATATCTGTGAATCTCAAAGTGAAGTTTAATAAAACAAGATATGCTTGTAATGCCTTTTTCTGGTTTTGGTCTCATAGAATAGGTTGGTGTGTATTCACTTCTTCTCTTCATTTAAAAAAGAGTTTGTGTAGGATTGATATTATTTCTTCCTTAAATTTTTACTAGAATTCCCCAGTGAATTTATTTATGCCTAGAGTTTTGTATGTGGAAACATTTTTACATAAAAAATCAATTTATTTAATAGACATAGGGTTATATAGGTTACCCATCTCTAGTTATGTTTGCTAGTTTTCTCTTTCAAGGAACTGGCCCATTTCAACTTAGTTGTCAATTGTAACGTATAAAATATGTTCATTATATTACCTATTGCCATGTTCATATCTATATAATCTGTATTGATCTTGAAAATTTTGTTTATTTTCTATTTTTGCTGATCTGATTTGTCAATTTTATTAATACACTTAAAGAAATAGATGTTAGTTGTATTGATTTTTTCAACTGATTTCTTGTTTGCTATTTTATTGATTCCATCACTCATTTTTACTATTTCTTTATTCTTCATGCTTTGGGTTTGATTTGCTGCTCTTCTAATACTTTCTTAACACATAATTTACTAATTTTAATTGTATACTTCACTTCCACAAATTTTGAAAATTTCAGAGACAACTACACCAAAATGTGGATATAGAATATTTCCACCACCCTAGAAAGTTCCCTCAGACCTCTTTCCAGTGAGCCCCATTCACCAACCCCGGTAATCACTTATCTACTCTTTTTTTTAACCTATTTTTTTAAATTAATTAATTATTTTTATTATTGTGGGTAAAAATCAAATTTTTCACAATACAAACCAATATTTGTAAAATGATATATAAATATATATGCATATATGTGCATTTGCTTACATAAATGTTATTTTTTAAATATATTTTAAAAGATGCTTAGATTACATAAATGTTACACAAAAATTACAGGGATTCCCATGTTCCTCACCTCCCACACCTCCCATAACAACCCACATAAATATCTTTCATTAGTGTGGCACATCAACAGCAATGGATATACACATCCTGGGGCTGTGCCATTAAACATGGACCATAGTTCGCATTGTAGACCACACTCTCTCCCACACAGTTCTGCATGGTATATGCTGATGTAAAATGGCCTATATCTGTCATTGTAATGTCACTCAGGATTATTCCCAGGTCCTGAGAAAGCCCCTGTATTACAACTGCTTTTCCCTTCCCTGCCCCAAAAGTGTCCAGTGGCCACTGACTCCACCTCACTCTTGTAATTTCTTCCATTGCTTGAATCACAATATGTCTACAACAGAATTTGTAGACAAATTAAGTCCACTCTAGTACATAGCTCTTCCCCCATTCCTGATGAGTCTGGGATGGTGATGTCCACTCCACCTCGAAGTGAGAGTGGGCTTATATCCTATGGATACGGTGGATGGGATTATACTGCCTGTAGGCTCTCTCCATTTCCTGGGATGGCCGTTTTCCATCATCGTCTCTTCACCAGGTGACTTGGGTGAGTCCATTGAGCTGTAGAGTAGGAGTTGCAGCTCCACCAAGATTCCAGGCACAGCTGGCACATGGGCAGGCCAGAGGCTCCAGTCTCTGGAAGTGCACCTACAAACTCCAGCATCACATATAGATTTGAATAGAAGGGACTGATGTACCATATACAGGGAGGTCTTATTTGAGTTCAGCTCTGTCACTGTCAAGAGCACAGATTCCAAATTAGAGGCCACTGATAAGGCATTGATCTCTGGAGCTATCCCCCCTTATATAGGACCTGGGTGTCTCCAGAGCTCTCAGGAGCCCCTCTGTGTGGGGTGATATGCATTTTGATGTTCTATGAGCTCCTACTGAGGTGTGCATAAGTGTTACCTCTGGGAGGACCTCCCAACTCTCTTTGAAGTCTCTTAGCCACTTGAACTCATTTGTCTTTACCTTTTCCCCCTTTTATTCAAGGTCTTTTTCCAGTTGTGTTGCCAGTTGGCACTTGGTATTAGTCCCTCATTGCCAGGGAGGCTCATCCCCAGGAGTCATGTCCCATGTTGGGGGGAAGGTAATGCATTCATATGCTGAGTTTGGCTTAGAGAGAGGCCACATTTGAGCAACAAGGAGGCTGTCAGGTGTCAACCCTTAGGCACCCCATAACAGTAAGCTAAGTTTCAGTTACAAGAGAAAAGACTCATAAGGGTAGACATCAATAAAAAGAACTCATCAGTGGGCCATCCTCTTTTGACAGACACTGTCCCTGCACTCAGAGGACTATTGCTGCTCCCTTGCAGAATGTGGCAGAGCTCTCCAGGCTAGGAATTCAGATTCCCTCATTTATTGAGTGATTGTC
Organism: Tolypeutes matacus; assembly: GCA_026826555.1. Lineage (NCBI taxonomy): Eukaryota > Metazoa > Chordata > Mammalia > Cingulata > Chlamyphoridae > Tolypeutes > Tolypeutes matacus. The sequence continues at coordinate 17,536,544 of JAKSZT010054462.1, read as the reverse complement.
CACCCAGCAGACCATGCCCCATCCTTTGATCTTTTGAACAATTTTTTATATCTTTCATGTATATTCAGATGAACTTACTCCCATGAATCCCCCCTCCCAGATACCCCCCACCAATAATCCCCTGCAGTACCCATTGTAACCCTTCTGTGATCTAAATCTTCCATGAACATGTAGCCCATAAAATAATCAAATACACAATAGGAAAAAGAAACAACAATGAAAAGCTTACATGCAAGAGACAAACATAAGGAAACTCCAGAAAAAAAAAAAAAAAAAAGACAAACAATCAAACAAACAAAACAAAACAAAATATAATTAGCGGATTGGGACATTCAAAAAAATGGGGAAAAAAGCAAAAGAAATGCCTTTATAAAATATATATATTCTTTTTTTCCTTTTATCACTGTGCTATCGGATATCTGGTGTGCCATGACACCTTCCCCCTCTCAATCCCCAGTGTCTCCCAGATTTTCATTTAATTTTCAAAGAAGTTTTAGGTCACAGCAAAGTCACACACGGAATACCAGAGACTCCCAGATACCAAACCACACCCCCCTTATTAA
>JAKSZT010054462.1:17516058-17535881 GCA_026826555.1 Tolypeutes matacus | reverse complement strand
AACCACACCCCCCTTATTAAACCCCCCCCCTTTTTTTGATGTTAGTATTGTTATAACTGTTATACAGATAGCAAAATATAGCAACTAAACATTGTCAATAATTTACAGTATAGTTTACAATTTAGACAATACAGTTTAATAAGTTTTGATGAGATTTACCATGTTAAACCCCATATTAACCCCCCCCTTTTTTTGATGTTAGCATTGTTATAACTGTTATACAGATAGCAAAATATAGCAACTAAACATTGTCAATGATTTGCAGTATAGTTTACAATTTAGATGATACAGTTTAATAAGTTTTGATGAGATTTACCATGTCCTGTGTCCATTACTGTAAGGTAATGAAAAACCTTTCCCATGACCACTAAATACCCCATTAGATCTTAACTGTTCCTTCCTCCTCACCCCCCTGGGGCATATGACACTCCCGTCTTGACTCATGGAATGTCAAGATTCATAGTTACATGCCCTGGGTATTTGAACCTGCCGTTCCTAATCTACCCACCTGCCAATGCTGCACCACCAAACCCAGTAATATCACTACCCATCTGTTCTATCCTTCAATATGCAACTATACTCTATCCCTTTACCATAGATTATGTCCATATGGGTGATGGCTCAAAGCCTGCTCTTCTCTTTCTCTCCCTTGTTAACCTATCTTTCAGACAATGGTTCTCAGAGACTGCTCACTTTCCTCAGTTCAAATCAGTGAGGTCATATACTGTTCATCCTTCAGTACCTGGCTTGCTTCACTCAGCATAAGGTCTTCAAGATTCATCCACGTTATTCCATGTGTTAGCACTTTATTCCTTCTTACAGCTGAGTAATATTCCATTATATGTATGTACCACATTTTGCTTATCCATTCGTCTGTTGATGGGCACCGGGGCTGATTCCAACTTTTGTCAATGGTGAACAATGCCGCTATGAACATCGGTGTGCATATATCTGTTTTTGTCTTTGCTTTCAGTTCTTCTGGGTATATACCCAGCAGTGGAATTGCTGGATCATACGGAAGATCTATTGTTAGTGTTCTGAGGAACCGCCAAACTGTCCTCCACAGTGGCTGGACCATACCACAGTCCCACCAGCAGTGGATGAGGGTTCCTATTTCTCCACATCCTCTACAACATTTGGTGTCTCCTGTTTTTTTAATAGCTGCCATTCTGATGGGTGTAAGATGGTATCTCATTGTAGTTTTGATTTGCATTTCCCTGATAGCAAGGGATGTTGAGCATTTATACATGTGCTTTTTAGCCATTTGTATTTCTTTCTTGGACAAGTGTCTTTTCAGGTCACTTTGCCCATTTTTTAAATGGGTTGTTTGTCTTTTTATTTTCAAGGTGTAGGATTTCTTTATATATGCAGGATATTAGGCTCCTATCAGATATATGGTTGCCAAATATTTTCTCCCATTAGGTAGGCTACCTTTTTATTTACTTAATAACATCCTTTGAGGTGCAGAAGTTTTTAATTTTGATGAGATCCCATTTATCTATTTTTTCTCTTGCTGCTCGTGCTCTGGCTGTGAAGTTCATGAAACCATTTCCTATTACAAGGTCCTGTAGATGCTTCCCTACCTTATCTTCCAAGGTCCTCATGGTTTTGGCTCTTACATTTAGAGCTTTGATCCATCTTGAGTTGATTTTTGTATAAGGTGTGAGATGGTATTCTTCTCTCATTCTTTTGGATATGGATATCCAGTTCTCCAAACACCACTTGTTAAAGAGGCCATTCTCTCCCAACTGAGTGGGCTTTGTGGCCTTGCCAAATACCAGATAACTGTATGTGTGAGGATCTATATCAGAACTCTCAAATTGGTTCCGTTGGTCAGTAAGTCTATCCTTGTGCCAATACCACACAGTTTTGATTACTGTAGCTTTGTAGTATGTTTTAAAGTAAGTTAGTGTGATACCTCCAACTTCATTTTTCTTTTTCAATATGTCTTTGACAATTCGGGGCCTCTTGCCTCTCCAAATATATTTTGTGGTTACTTTTTCCAGTTCCTTAAAAAATACAGTGTTGACTTTTATTGGGATTGCATTAAATCTGTAGATTAGTTTGGGTAGGATAGACATCTTGATGATGTTTAGTCTTCCTTTCCATGAACAGGGAATATTTTCCCATTTATTTAAGTCTTCTTTGATTTCCTTTAACAGTGTTGTGTAGTTTTCTGTATATAAGTCCTTTACATCTTTAGTTAAATTTATTCCTAAGTATTTGATTCTTTTAGTTACTATTGTAAGTGGTATTTTTTTCCTGATTTCCTCCTCATTTTGCTCGTTATTGGTGCATAGAAATGCTACTGATTTTTGATCTTGTAGCCTGCAACATTACTGAACTTCTTTAAAAGTTCTAGAAGCCTTGTTGTAGATTTCTCATGGCTTTCTATGTATAGGATCATGTCATCTGCAAATAATGAAATTTTTACTTCTTCTTTTCCAATCTGGATGCCTTTTATGTCCTTTTCTTGTCTCAGTGCTCACACAAGTACTTCCAAGACAATGTTAAATAGGAGTGGTGATCGTGGGCATTCTTGTCTAGTTACCAATCTCAGAGGGAAGGCTTTTAGGATTTCACCATTGAAAATGATGTTAGCTTTGGGTTTTTCATATATATCCTGTATCATATTCAGAAAGTTTCCATCTATTCCTATCTTTTGCAATGTTTTTATGAGGAAAGAGTGCTGTATTTTGTTGAATGCTTTTTCTGCATCTATAGAGATGATCATGCGATTTTTTTCTTTCAATCTGTTTATGTGGTGTATTTTATTGATTGATTTTCTTATATTGAACCATCCTTGCATACCCGGGATGAAACCCAGTTGGTCATGGTGTATAATCCTTTTGATATGTTGTTGAATGCGATTAGCAAGTATTTTGTTGAGGATTTTAGCATCTAGGTTCATTAGAGAAATTGGTCTTTAATTTTCCTTTCTTGTGGTATCTTTATTTGGTTTTGGTATTAGGGTAATGTTGGCATCATAGAATGAGTTAGACAATATTCCTTCTACTTCTATTTTTTGGAAGAGCTTAAGTAGAATTGGTGCTAGCTCTTTCCAGAATGTTTGGTAGAATTCAGCTGTGAAGCCCATCTGGTCCTGGGTTCTTCTTAGTTGGGAGCTTTTTGATGACTGAGTCTATCTCTTTACTTGTAATTGGACTGTTGAGTTCATATATTTCTTCTTTCATCAATGCAGGCTGTTTGTGGGTTTCTAGAAACTTGTCCATTTCCTCTAAATTATCATTCTTGTTGACATATAATTTTTCAAATTATCCTCTTATGATATTCTTTATTTCTGTGGGGTCAGTAGTGATATCCCCTTGCTCATTCCTTATTTTATTTATTTGCATCTGTTCTCTCTTTTTCTTTGTTAGTCTGGCTAAGGGTTTTCAATTTTATTGATATTCTCGAAGAACCAGCTTTTGGTTTTGTTTATTGTTTCCAGTGCTTTCTTATTCTCTATTTCATTTAATTCTGCTTTAATCTTTGTTATTTCCTTCTTTCTACTTCCTTTAGGTTTAGTTTGTTGTTGTTTTCCCAGTTCCTCCAAGTGTGCAGTTAGGTCTTCAATTCTAGCTCTTTCTTCTTTTTTAATATATGAATTTATGGCTATGAACTTCCCTCTCAGGACTGATTTCGCTGCATCCCATAGGTTTTGATATGTTGTGTTGTCATTTTCATTAGTTTCAAGGTAGTTACTGATTTCTTTTGAGATTTCCCCTTTGACTCACTGTTTGTCTAAGAGTGTGTTGTATAACTTCCATATCCTTGTGCCTAACCTGTTTCTCTTGCCCTTAGTGATTTCCAATTTCATTCCGTTGTGGTCAGAGAAATTACTTTGTATAATCTCAATCTTTCTGAATTCATTGAGAGTTGTTCTGTGTCCTAGCATTTGGTCTATTTTGGAGCATGTTCCATGTGCACTCGAGAAGAATGTAAATCCTGCTGTATTTGGGTGTAATGTTCTGTATATGTCTAATAAGTCCAGGTCTTCTAATGTATTGCTGAGTGCTTTTGTTTCTTTATTGATTCTCAGTGTAGATGTTCTATCTAATGATGATAGTGGTGTGTTGAAGTCCCCTGCTATAATTGTAGAGGCATTTATTTCTCCTCTTAGTTTTTCCAGAGTTTGCCGCACGTATTTTGAGGCCCCCCGATTAGGTGTGTAAATGTTGATGATTGTTCTCTCTTCTTGAGAGGTTACTCCTTTTACTAATATGTAGTGTCCATCTTTGTCTCTTACAATAGTTTTGCATTTAAAGTCTATTTTGTCTGATATTAGAATAGCTACTCCTGTCCTTTTCTGGCTATTGTTAGCTTGTACAATGGTTTTCCAGCCTTTCACTTTCAGTTTCCTAGAATCTCTGGGTCGAAGGTGGGTTTCTTGTAGACAGCATATAGATGGATCATATTTTCTTATCCATTCTGCCAATCTGTGTCTCTTGATTGGTGAATTTAATCCATTAACATTCAGTGTTATTACTTGTAATGAATTTCTTACTTCAGCCATTTTTTCTTTGGGTTAATGTATGTCATATGTTGTTTTGTTTCTCTTTTTGTCTTTTCAGTTGTTTTTAAACTCTCCTCCAACTCTCTCTCCCTTGTTTTTTCCTTTCAACTTGTAGAAATTCCTTTAGTATTTCTTGAAGTGCTGGTTTCTTATTGACATACTCTCTTAATTTCGGTTTATCTGTAAATATTTTGAACTCTCGATCATTTTTGAATGCCAATTTTGCTGGATAGATGATTCATGGCTGGAAGTTTTTTTTCTTTTAGTATTTTGACTACGTCATACCACTGTCTTCTTGCCTTCATGGTTTCAGCTGAGAAATCAGCATTTAATCTTATTGTGCTTCCCTTGTATGTGATGGTTCTCTTTTCTCTTGCTGCCTTGAATATTTTCTCTTTGTCTTGAGCATTGGACATTTTGACAAGTATATGTCTTGGTGTTGGCCTGTTGGGATTTATACTATTTGAGGTGTGCTGTGCTTCCTGGATCTGCACATCCATCTCTCTCAATAGGGTTGGGAAGTTTTCAGCCATTATTTCCTTCAACACTCCTTCTGTTCCCTTTCTCTTCTCTTCTCCTTCTGGGATGCCCATAATGCGTATTTTGTGCGTTTTGTGTTATTGGTTAATTCCCTTAGTCCATGCTGGATTTTTTCTATCTTTTCGTTTATCTATTCTACTATCTCTTTGATTTCAGCTGTATTGTCTTCCATATCGCTAATTCTTTCCTCTGCCTGTTCAAATCGGCTGTTATGTGAATCCAGCATCTTTTTGATTTCTTGGATTTTGCCATTGTTCACCATCATATCCATTATCTTTTAAGGCATGTTTGCAACTTCTTCAGTATGTTCTCCCAGTGTTTTCTTTATATCCTTAATCTCTTCCTTCACTTCTTTATGTTGGTCCATGATATTTGTTTGGACAGCTTTGATTAGTTGTTCGATGTTCTGCATCACTTCCTGGTTTTTAATTTGTTCATTGGACTGGTCCATGTTTTCCTGTTTCTCAGAGTCATTTGTATTTTTTTGTTGCCCTCTGGTCATCATATTATCTTGATGGGTTTGTTCAGTTGATTAGCTTTTCTCTATGATCTAGAGTTTTATTTAGCTGGTGGTTCTGCATGTGAGTTAAGTTTTCTCTTTGGCACTTTTTCTTCTTATTTTTTTTTCCTTGCTTCTTTCTATGTTCCCTTGAAGGCAAAAGATTAGGGCCAGAGGAATCAAAAGATCTAAGGAAAGCAGAAGAATAATCGTAATATTGATAAAAGTTAGAAGAGGGGCCAAATGAGACTTAATGAGATGAATATTTAACTTGTGTAGGCAGTGTAGAGTAATAGGAAAAAAAGTTGAGTTCCTACAATGGACTGGGAAAACAAATGGAGGAATATATATATAGTGATTTAGAAGGCTAGGATTATGAGGAGGGAGAGAAATAGTAAAGAAAGGGCTGAAAGGAAAAAGTTAATACTAAAAAAAAAAAGAAGAAAACAAAATAGATGGGATAGAAATTGACACCCTTAAGTTTGGGCCTATGAAACAATGTTGTATCTAAGAGCCACAGCAGAAAGATGAAGGAAGGATAAGCGATAGTTTGGAATACAAAATCAATACAGACAGCGAGTGGGAAATTACTGAAGAAGACGCACAGCAAAGAAGCGACAAGCTAGCTGCACCTAATTTTAAAAAATGAAAGAAAAAAGAAAAGGGGGAGATAAGGGGAAAGAAAAGCAAAAGACCTGAAATAAACAGAAAAACCAAAGATCCAAACAGGCAAGCAGTCAAACAGAGCTAAGGAGGGTCCATGATTCCCCTAGGGTCCACGTGGATCCTCTCTGCCTGCTTGTATTTATCAATCAATTTCCCCGCAGGGTTCTATATGCAGGTCCTGAAACAGCTTTTAGCTATTAAACTAAATTAAAAAGAATTTATTTTTCATTTATTGAAGTGACCTTCTCACTTTTTTTTTTTTTTTTTTCAAAATACAGGACCCAAAATAATTCCTCCTCTAGACCAACCCCCTTACGGAAGGGACCCTAGCTGGGCTTGTGGAAATTAATCAAGCACGTCCCACTTCCTGGACTCCCCAGGGTAGCTGTAGCTCTGATGTTAGTCAGTGCAGAGTCCTAAAGACGGCCGACTCCGCCCCTTCTGGAGCCGAGCACCAGCGTCACCGTGTTGCTATGTAAATCAGTTTGACTCTGCAGATTCGCCTCTCCTCTCAGCCTGATGCTGCTTCAGGTAGGTTTATCTGCTCCCCAAAGCTATGGTGCGGTCCAGGCAGCCAGAGCAATGGCAAAAAAAAAATTCCCTTCCCTGTCCTCCAACAGAACCCTCCCTCTTTTGGAGAGTGTCCCCTCTTCCTGGCTCCACAGCAGCCTGGGGCTTATCCCTGGGCAGCTAGGCAAATCAACTCCCTCCCCCGAACAGAATCACCCCTCCCCTCCACCAGGTAGCGATTCGCTCTGGCTGTTCTGTTCACCCAAGGTCCAAGGGGCTCCAGGCAGCCAAATCCCCAGAAAATAAAATTTTCTCGCCCCGCTCGCAGCTCCAAGTGGCTGTTTTATTTTATTTTTTCCTCCCTAACTGCGGGGCTCAGCCGTCTGTGCCAACCACCACCAGCAGCCTTAAAACTCACGAATCTCTACCGTTCCATCCACACTGTTAATCCGTGCAGATAGACGTCCCAAGCTTCTCACTCCACGCGTGCACAGCACAGACCCCCGGGCAGGACCCCGTCCACAATCCGCCTTGCTCTGGGAGCTTGCAGTGTGTGCCCTCCTACACTAACGCCATCTTGGCCCCTCCTCCAATTTGTTAGTTTTGAGAAGTTGTATTTCCTATGAATTAGTTCATTTGCACTAACTTTTCAAATGTATTGGCATACAGATTTTTATATTTTTGTCCTGTCTTCTTAAGTCTTTATGATCTATTATGTTATTTGTTTTATTCATTACATTTTGCCCATATGTTCATTTCTAATACATATGCATACAGTTGAGTTTTTCATATTTATCTGGTATCTCATAGGCTTCATACTTGCTGAACTCACTTATTTTTCCTAAGAAATTTTTGTAGATTTCTTTGATTTTCTACTTTGACCATGTAGTCAACTGTAAATGGGGAAAGTTTTACTTCTTCCCTTCCAATCCATATGTTTTTCATTTCAGTTTCTTGTCTTATTGAAAGTACAAGCACCATGTAGGAAGAGTAGTCATTCTTGCCTTGTTTCAAATCTTAAGAGAAAAGCAATCAGTTATGCACCAATAAATATATTGTTAGCTAAAAATTTTTTGTAGCTTTTCTTAATCAAGTTGAGGCAGTAACCCTCTGTTCTTAATGTCCTAAAAGCCTTTGTCATAAATGGGTGTTAGATTTGTTAAATACCTTTTCTGCATCAATTGATAAGATTGTATGACTCTTTTTTTCTTATATAGCCTATTGGTATGTAGGATAGCATTTACGGATTTTTAAATGTCAAATCATCACTATGTACCTGAAATGTATCCCGTTTGGTCATGATTTATAATTCTTTTGATACTTTATCAATAGAGTTGCTAATATTTTGATGAGGATTTTTATATCTAAGTTTATGAGAGATATTTGACTGCATTTTTCTTTTTTTGTACTATTGCGGATATATAATTTTGAGGTTTCACTATCATTCCATTAAAATTTTTCTAATTTCCATTTTGAGTTCTTCTGTTGTCAATTTCACAGAGGTGTGTATTGCTTAATTTTCAAACATTCAGGGATTTTGTCATTACCTTTTTGTCATTGATTCCTAGTTTAGTTCTACTCTGTTTAACTAATATTCTCTATACCTCAATCATTTGCCTTTAATTGAGCTTTTTTCAAATTGCCCAGCCTGTGGATAATTTTGGTAAATGTTTCATACATATTTACAGAAAATATTCTGCAGTTGTTGACTGCTGGCTTTTATGTTAAGAATATTAAATATAAATCAATTAGATAATTGACTATTTTATTTTACAAATCTTATACATCCTTAGTCAGTTCATTGGCTTTTCTATCTCGTTATTACAAGAGAAGTGTTAAAATATCCACTATGATGATTGGATATTTATCTCCTTCATCTTTTGTTCTGTCAATTTTGTTATGCACACACACGCATATATATCCATCTTTGTCATGAGGTGCATAGAAATTTAGAATTGTATACCTTGCTGGCACACTGAACATTTGTCTTCATGAAACACCTCCTTATAAGTTGTTGTTTTAAAGTCTGATATTACCTGATGTAAGCACACAAACCCCAGTTTGCCTTAATTTGAATTTACATGGCTTATCTCTGTTAATCCTATGATTTTCAATATTTCTGTATTTTATATTTAAAATTTGTCTCTTATGAGCAACATATAGTATGGTTTTCTCACCCAATCTGTCAAATTTTGTTCTTAATTGAATTTCCTCGTTATATTTACCTATTAGGTTTTGGTTTAAATATATCATCTTATTATTTGTATTTTTTTTTTTTGGAGGGGTTTATTGGTAATGTTTATTTTCTTCTTTATAAGTCTACATTTTCCAATGTTTAATGGGGAGACTGTCTTGCTTTTATGATCAGAAATTGAAATAAAATTTCCATGTGAAAAGAGAGAATAGTGTACAAGTCCACCACAAAGCAAATTATAGACTGCCGAGCACTCCTTTTTATTAAATTATAAAATTAACTTTTGTCAGTTCACACACTTTTGGAACAAAAACATGTATTTTCTTGAGTATTTGTTTTTGAGTATATGGTTTTAAACAGACAAAAAATTTCTATCCCAACTTCTTGGTCTTCAAGCTATTTAGCATTTATAGCCAAACTATCAAGTATATCTATTACATACAGAGTCTGAGTTTATGGTAAACTATTACACAGACAAATTCCTTGAAAAGGTGATCCTGTGCAAGGAAAACCATTAGGTATTAAACTGGTATAAAAATTTAATCAAAATAATTTTTAGTCCATTATTATGGCCTTGCATAAAGCTTAGGAGGAAGAAAAATTTGAGAAATTCTCATGAAAGGCACTTAGAGAGTTGTAATAAAGTACTTCTTTGAATTCAGCTGCGACCAACAGTATTTTTCATTGTTTTATTTTTTCAACATTCTGCCTCAACTGAAAGTCTTTAAGAGCAGCTATTAATGAAGTAAAGTAGTGATCTTGTCTTAATATATGTGTTAAATAGATGGAAACAGAATTAATACGAATTCCCACCCACTGAAGCAAGTAACAGTGGCAGACTACAGTGTGTCTCTTCATTCTGAGCAGAAAGACAAACCCCCTTCATCCAGACTCACAAATACAACCTACAGTTCACAATTTGTTTTGCTTGCCCCCCACCCTGTTTCCCACAAAAAGAACACGACCTCATGCCCTAGCCTCATCTCTGCAGTACATTTTACCTGGAAAAGAGCCGACCCTGTGCCTTGGCAGGGGTGTTATTCCGACACAGTGGCCGGTGGGCACAGAAGAGGCAATTCCGAGACACCTGTATTCTGTGCCTGGTTATGGGGGAGCCTGGCCAGAACCCCCGCGCCTTGAAGGTCTGGGCAGGGGCTGGCGGTATTTTTCCGCCTTGGCGTCGCTGTCCTAACTTCCTCTGGTGTCCTGACAGAGTCTGGAAGGAGTTTTTTGTGGCTCAGGGGGTCTGGAACTCCTCGATTGGGGTATGCCAGGGCCTGGCTTGTGTGTTTTGGTGGGGACTGCGTAGTTAGCAGGATGCTTCTGCACAATTTCAATCCTTGCATTCTGGGCTTCTTGGCCCTCTTGCATTCTCTGTAATCTTGCCTTGTGATTCTTCTTCTCACATATTTTCACTTTGCCCAGGATGGATTTTGGGTTTTTCTCCTGTTCCTCATTGCCCTCTCTCACCCTCCTCACTCTCTGGGGGAGGTATGGGAGAGGGGGCTTCAGTATAGGACGTCTGAAGGAGGACTTTGCTGCAACATCAGGAGGCTAACATTTGGTAGATGCTATGGGAATTTTTTAGGGGGTTCACTTATATTCATAAGATTTGGGGAAGTCAAAGGATTCTTCTCTGTTTTGCATTTTGACCTTGGGTGGGAGGGCTATTGTGCCTAAGTTGAGCTCTGCTAGCAGCCCTCCACATCTGAGCTTGTGGCCCTTGCTTCCTTGTGCTCTCCTCATTCTGCACCGGCTCCCAGAAGCAGGTGATGGAAGACACCAGCGGCTCCTCAGCCAGCTCGACCTGCTCATTGTAGGCGCTTCCTTCGCAGCCCGAAGTGTCTACAAAGTCACTGATGAGGCAGTTGTTGCAACTCAGACAGTCCATGCCTACATCAGTTAAGTAGGAGTTCCCGTCTTCGGGAAGGACATTGCTTTCTATTTGTCTCAGCTGCCCTATAGTCCCTTTCTCTCTCTTCATTTCTCTGGGTTTGTGCAGTAATTTTTATTTTCATTTATTTTTATTTTTTATTTTATTTATTTATTATTATTATTTTTTAACCAGGAGGTCCCGGGGATTGAACCCAGGTCTCTCCATATGGGAGACAGATGCCCAACCATTTGAGCCACATCCGCCCCCAGTGTGCAGGAATTTTAAAAAATACTCCATGCTCTCTTCTGTTCACTTTAGTTATATATACTTCTACTGTTTTCTTAGTGCTTACCTGAGAAATTATAAGATGTATTCTTAACTGGAAAGTCTAATAAAAATTAGTACTTTCACCACTTTCCAAACAATGCTATTCTTTAGATTTTTAACCCAATTTAACCTTCTTCCTCCATAGGTCTAGTTTTTGTTATTTGAAAAATTATGCATGCATATGTATATTTAAACCTACATTTTATCCTTTCCACATGCTTTATATTTCTTCAAGCATATTTAAGTTTTCCTTCTTCTATTGCTTTGTACAGACTAAAGAATAACCTCATTAAACCTTTCTGGGCAAGTTTGCTGGAGACAAATTCTTTCCACTTTTGTTTTTATGAAAATGTTTTATTTTGTCTTCATTTCTGAAAGATGTTATCCCTGATACAGAAGTCTATGCTAGCATTTATGAAGACATCTCTTTATTTGATCTTTGCAATTTCTGTTGTGATTTCTTTTTTGGGGAAGGGCAAGGGAGTAAAGACTCAAGAAATCAAGAAAAGGAAAACACTACACATTCTGAGACATATATTGCAGGCGTGCTACAGGGTGAGTTGCAAGTGTGGGGCCCTAGGTTAGGTTTCTGGGTGGGGTCTCCGTTTCCTAGTTATGTTCTCTGCCAGGTCCCAGTTGCCTTCCCTCTTTCACTATACTATTCTTCCTCAACTCCTCCCTTAGAGAGTTTACACACTTATTCTTAAGGGGGAGCTGAAGGGCGATGGTCATTCTTCTGTGGCTACTTCTTGCTGGTTAGGGGTAGTAGTCCCTGCCTGACAGTGTGTAAAACCCTCTGGCTATTCTATTGAGGTTGAGGTTGATAGGAACTGGATGAAATACCTGTATAACTAATATCTCTTTCTGGAAGGTGTTGATTCTGGAAGAAATAAACTTAGTTAGAATTTAAGATACATGATCCTATTAAAAGGATAAAGAAGATGGTGGTAAGCAGGCCCCAAAAGGGGGCTAGCCAAGACATACTGGACCACGAGAGTGAGAAAGTCCAGGTGCCTCCATAGGCTACATCCTCCCAAAGCTAATGGGAAACAAAGTTCTTCCTTGAGTTCTTTTATGTTGTTGGTTAATGCTAAGGAGAGATTGTGAAAGACCTGCTAGGTTTAGTATAAACTGCCAACCCAGGTTCCCATGGCAGTGGTTATGTGTAGGACAGCTAGCAGAGGTATGAAGAGAGGCACTGCCCTAGAGATAATCTCACAAAGACAGTGTAGGCAACAACAAGACAAGCATATGGCAAACAAAATAAAGACGGTGCTTAAGAGAGCCATTCCTTTATCCTATAGGCACATTAATTAATTACTTAGAAAAAGAATTAAATTTGCCAAGACTTTTACGATGTTCAGTATCCTTCTGCATATGATCTATAATAGAAGAGATATTATATTCATCAGGCGTATAGGTGCAGAACCTAATACTAATCAATGCACAAATTCCTTGTGCTGCAGTTTATCAGTCTAAGCTCCAAGTTTGCAATACCACACATGTTGTCTCTCCATGGAAGCAGGTCATAATGCCAATTGTGTTAAGTTCTACTCACATCACTCTGGTAATTATTGCTCTACTTGGTATGTCCTTCACAGAGCCAGCATGCTGCAGGATTGTTAATCCTAGAGAGAAGCTAAGAAGGTAGGCATTCAGAGAGAGAAAACTCCCAGCTCCACTTTGGACAGCCAACATCTCCTGGGGCCTTCATCAGAGTCCCTGGTTTGCAGCCTGCTTTGCAGAATTTGCATTTGTGCATCCCCAAAGTCACATGACAGAATTTTATAAAATCTCATACTATTTACAGCTATCTCCTGTCAGTTCTCTCTCCTTAGAGAATCCTGACTAAAACACACTGTTTCAGAGAAGGAACATATTTGTGGGAGTAATACAGTTATTTACATAGTATGTATTTAGTAAGTATAGGTCAAGTCAGCTTAATTTTGAGTTCAGCTTTTGGTCATTTGTAGACCAATCGTAGTGCTGAGAACAAGTAGATAAGTGAGAGAAATCATTTTAATCTTCTTTATGGTATTGGAGAACTAGAAAGACTGCCATTACTTGAGATGTCAGAATCCTAGTGAGAAGAGAAACTCATTTAGGTGAGCATGGCATTTTGTAATATATTTCCTCTTGAACCATTTGCTTGTTACAGGTTTCCTCTGGGGCTGACAGACTTATAAATTGACAAGAAAACATCATCCATTCAAGAGGTTGGGAACTTGGGATGAGCTTTTTGCACTCTCAAAGACAGAGAACAAAAATTCTGAAGATCAGCAGTACCATGTCCTCCTGACTAAGAGTTAAGATCCATATCATAGAGGAAAAGAAAGCACATTGAAATAAGCTTGATTTTATGTAATGCTTTTCTCTTAAATAATTTGCTTCAACTGTAGAGATTAATGAAATAGAAAAAAGCAGTTAATTGAATACACAAAGAAAGTTAATATCTTTGAAAGTATCACTAAAATAGTTAAAATCATCCATCAACTGATCAAGAGGTTTGTGTGTAGGAGAATCATAAATTACCAATATGAGGAATGAAAATTGGTTATTAATGTAGATGCTACAGATGTTAAAATATTAGAGTATATTATGAACAATACTTTTGCCTATGAATTTGAAAATTTTAATGAATTGGCTTTTCCTAAACACGCACATATATCAAAACGCATCCGCATAATCCTGTACCCACTAAATAATTTGACTCTGAATTGAAAACATTTTCCCTGAAGAAAACTCCAGGCCATTGGGCTTCATCAGAAAATTTTCCCCAATCAAAAAAAATAAAATAATATGAATCTTTCACTAAATATTCCAGAGAATAGAAAAATTGTGGAACAGTTCCCAACTCTGCACAAAACCTGGCAAAGCCATTATAAAAAAGGAAAATTAAAAGCTAGTCTCTCTCATAACATGGATGCAGAATAATACCTCTACCAGTTGCCAACTAATCTTGGGTTAATTACAGCAGTGCAGAGTTGCTTTAGCGTTTCAAAATAAATCTGTTGTGTATGGGAATTTCTGCCCCCAAACAAGGAAATGGGAGTATGGTTTCTGAAAAGTGGTTGTGATCTATGTCTGTCTTTGATCTTGCAGTGCAAATTTGAACATGGAAAAATTCTTTAGCATATTCAACTAAACAGAAATCTCTAATGATTTCTGGTAAGCTTTTACTCATTTTGTTTTTTCAAGAACTCAGACATGTTCACAAATCATCTAATTCAGTCATCTAATTAGAGAAAGAATACTATTTTCATTGTATCTATAGAAAAGTTGAAACCCATTCAATCATTAATCAATTGATCATGGATTGCTTCATGAGCATGCAAACTCTGCACACCCACAGGGACTCATGCTTGGTCTACTTCTCTGCTATTGCGCTCTTGAAATATGTAGCAATTTTTGAACACAGAGCTCTGTGTTTTTATTTTGCACTGGGTCCCACAATTATGTAGCTAGCCCTGACTTTAGTCTGAAGGAGATTGTTGTTTACTGCTCAGGTAATGTTGCAGAGAATAGAGTTCAGGTAAGTTCTCCACCTGAGAAGGATGTGCCTCATATGTCCAGCTCCAGGGTGGACTGACTCTTGGATGTTGACTAAATATGCCAGGCCCTGGGAAGACGGTGCCACACACTTTGGAGGAATGCCTCTTGGGACTAAATGGGCCTTGTGAACACTGATTCTTGGATGCTGATTATATGGACCATGCTGGCTCAGAAGCACAAATTTTTGCCTCTGCAAACTTGATCTCATAAACACAGACCTTATCCCTGCCTGCTATTTTACTTGTAGCACTGAATATAGTAAAAATTTGAAAGTGAAATTCAGTTTAATTTATTTTTCTTTCTGGTATATTTTGCCCAAAGATACAAATCTTGGTAAAATAAAGAAAAAAGATGCTTAGTATTTCTGAGTCAGAAATGTGGGATATATAAAAGATCATCATAAGGTAGAATTACCAATCCCCTTTCTTGGGCCTGAATTGTTCTATTATTTATTTATTTGTTTGTTTGTTTGTTTAATTTTTGAGGTACCGGGCCTGGGGATTGAGCCCAGGACCTCATATGTGGGAAGCCGATGTTCACCCACTGGGCCACATCGGCTCCCCTGCATCGTTTCTTTGTTTGTTATTTATTTTTTGGTTTTTAGGAGGCAGCGGGAATCAAACCGCGATCTCCCATGTGGGAGGCAGAGGCTCAACTGCTTGAGCCACATCCACTCTCCTATATTAATTTTACAGTCAATGAAAAAATACAATAGATTTTTCTATTCCTCAATTAAATGTGATGATATAAAAAAATCACATTATCTAAAGGTGGAAATGACTGGAGAAGTACACACTCTCAAACTGTAGACAGGAGTTTAAATTAGTACAAATTCTCTAGAGAGTGATTGACCACATTTACAAATAGCTTAAAAATATACATATACATTTTGACAAATTCCATTTCCAGAAGTTTTTCATAAATATAATACAAAGGAAGTATGTTGATTTCGAAGGTCCAATGTGTTTATTACATCACTATTAAATAAGTGATTAATTGAAAGCAATAAAATGTTGCTATATAATTAAATTATGTCTGTGGGATGAAAGTCTATGTAACATTATGAATTATGTTGTAGAGGATTCTGAACTCATCAATATAGATGTCCATGATTTATAATTAAGAAAAACACATGCTACAGATAGGCTACAAAATATAATTTCCCAAATATACACACATATACATAAATGTATGTGCATATATATGTGTATATACACACATGCAAAGTTTTTAGAATAGTATCTGGCTAATAATTAGTACTCAGCAATTACTAGGACTGAGACAGTTTCTTGAATATTGTAATATTTTAATTATCCCTGCTGGCTTTTGAGAAAGCACTTTTTGCCTTTCACAGGATCAGGAAATATCTAAGAGGTAAAGATTTAGAAATAGTGTAAGAAAAGAGTGGCACCAAGCAACGTATGTAGGAGCAAGCTCCCAAATAGTTGACTCAAACATGTTGAAATATGGGAAGATACTTATAAATTGGGAGAGGCTGAAAATACAACGAGAGAGGGAATAAACAGCAAAGGATTCTCCCAGAGGAGACTAAAGAAAAAAAAAAAAAGCACAGCATGATTAGGATGAAGAACAATTTGTGGAGAGAAAAGCAGAAAAGAGACAGAGAGTAACATATGCATAGATTTGTAAATATGTAAGACAGAGACATAGGATTTAGTAATTGTGATATAAAGAGTGAGATTTTGGAGGAGTTGAAAGTGGTTCTATTTCTCTCTTAGGCATCAGGACAGACCAGATGTTAAGAAATAGATCGGAAGAAAAAGAGTATGTTTTGTGATAAATAATGTGTTTTATGTTGGACAAGTTGAGTTGAGTTTGATGTGCCTTTGATATATCCAGGTGAAAATTTTTAGCATAGATGGATTTATTAATCTGAAATATAGGGCTGAGATCTGTGCTGCATGTGTATATTTGGGAATTATTATCATGACTCTTTAGAGCTTAATACTAAAATAAGATAACCAAGAGAGTGCTGAGTGAAACAGGCAGTGAACCAAGGATTGAAGCAAGGGACCATGTAAGAGTAACCAGAGGAGGGTCCCATGATGGAACCCTCCATGGAAGCATCAAAAAAGGATGTGAATCATTGCATAACCTATAAACCAATGAGCTAGAGAGCTTTAAGAAGAAACTATACCCATAATATGAGCAGAATGAGCCATCAGTGATGATAACATAAGAACAGAAAATCACAGGGTGGGAACATGGTGTTTGGGAGGGAAGAGTATTGAGTAAATCATGGTAATGACTGCTCCTGGTTCCAGATGGGATGGAGAAGAAAAAGAATATATACCAAGGATGATAATGTGGAAAAAGCAAAAGGGAAGGGATCAAGGGACTAAGTATTATTATGAACAGAAAGAGAAGATACAGTATAAATGAAGGGGCAGGTGAAGTGAAAAAAATTTATTTTCAGAGAAAAGATTTTCCAAACAATTTCTCAAATGTAGATCAGATACATAAACTAATAATATCAAATGTAGCATTACTAAGAATATAATTAATGTATGGTGATTGCCTTGGTTTTCCTCTTAATAGCTATATCTGATTTTTCTTTTTTATGTTATTTAAGCACATTTTTTTCTCTTATAAATAATGTTCCTCAAGGTTTCTTTCTTGGCCTTATGCATCATCATTTTTATAACTTCTATGTAGATGTTAATTTTGCAGAGGATAATGGGAAGATTGGGAACGTTTACATAAAAAAGGCAAGATCTGTCTTGAGTATAGGAATATCTGTGGATGTTTAGAGGAAAGACAAATTAATTTAAAGGAGATGGTAAGGTAAGGGCTCATTGAAGAGGTGACTTGGCTGAGCTCTTAAAATTGGTAGGACTTGGGGGTGCATAGATGGTTGTTAGTAGCAGATTGGGCTGAGGAAACTGCATTAAGTGATACATGGAGGCATGAGAGATGTGGTCTCTGCAAATGTCAGTGATCTGAAAATTTCTAAATCAAAACTATGATCATTAGAAATAAGCCCTTCCTCAAATATAAAAACTTTTGCACCTCAAAGGAGTTTGTCAAGAAAGTGGAAAGGCAGCCTGCTCAATGGGAGAAAATATTTGGCAACCATATATCTGATAGGGGGCTAATATCCAGCATATATAAAGAAATCCTACATCTCAAAAATAAAAAGACAACCCATTTAAAAAATGGGCAAGTGATTTGAATAGACACTTCTCCAAAGAAGAAATACAAATGGTTAAAAAGCACATGAAAAGATGCTCAGCATCACTATTTATTAGGGAGATGCAAATCAAAATTACAATGAGATATCTTCTTACACCCATTAGAATGGTGGCTATTAAAAAAACTGAAGACTTACAAGTGTTGGAGAGGATGTAGAGGAATGGGAACCCTTATCCACTGCTGATGGGAATGTAGAAAGGTGCAGCCATTGTGGAAGACAGTTTGGCATTTCCTCAGGAAGCTAACTGTAGAACTGCCATAGGATCCAGCAATTCCACTGCTGGGTATATACCCAGAAGAATTGAAAGCAGGGACACGAACAGATATATGCACACCAATGTTCATAGCAGCATTATTCACTATTACCAAAAGTTGGAAACAACCTAAATGCCCATCAACAGATGAATGGATAAACAAATTGTGCTATATATATATAATAGAATATTACTCAGTTGTAAGAAGAAATGCATTATTAACACATGGGGTAACATGGATGAATCTTGAAGACCTTATGTTGAGTGAGGCAAGCCAGGCACTGAAGGACAAATATTACATGACCTCACTAATATGAATTAAGCAAATTGAATAAACTCACAGAACTAGAGTCTGGAAGATAGGTTTACAGCAGACAGAACAGGAGAAGAAGGTTGTGAGCTAATGCCCAAATGGACAAAATCTATGGTAAGGTAGAAGGGTGTAGTTGTGCAGTGGATGGGCATGGCAATGGTGCAGTGATGCTATTGGGTTTGGCAGTGCTGGTTTGTGAGGGGGTAGGTTGGGGAGGGTGGGTTGGACTATCCACAGAACTGGAGGGAGGGTTGGGGAAGGGAGCAGGTAAACTCTAGGGATTTGCAGATGTGTGGTTGAAACTTCAACACTGGGAATTTTCTTTTGGCAAACATGGCAGGAGCAGATTACTGGTTTAGGGTATTGGATGTGGGAGGCATGCTGGACAGGGCGCACCTGAGGCAGGCTTCTAGGGAGTGTCTGAATGATCATCTTGTCATAGTGTGTTATGTCAGTGGGTGGAGACCCACATAATAAGCGGGAAGGTACTGGAGTCCCATCCTGGGGAGTCCTGCTATGTTCTCAAATGGAGGGTCAGAAGTGTCTCAAGGGTGTAAGCAATGCAGATTAGGAGAGAACAGGCCAGTATGTCAAGCCCTCAGTGTTGTTGCAAGTAACTATGAATCTTGTCCTTCAAGGAGTGAAGCTTGGTGGATGCTGGGAGGGCCGGGAGGAATAGAATAGATGGAACATGGGGCATTTTGGGGAGGGTGATGGCAGTGTTCTACATGATCTTGCATTGATGGATACAGGCCATGTTAAAGTTCATCAAACTTTATAAAAGTGTATGGTCTGAAATGTAAACCATAATACAAATCATTGACCATGGCTAGTAACAATGTTTCAATATGTAACATCAATTGTAACAAATGTACCATCAAATATAAAATGTGATTAACAGGGGAAAGGGGAAAGGGGGGAGGATGTTGGGTATATGGGAATCCCTTATGTTCTGTATGTCAATTTTCTATAAGCTTCTTTGAAAAAAAATTTAAAGAAAAAAATTAAAAAAAAAAAAAAAAAAAAAGACACTGGGGGAATAAACCAAAGAAAATGTCACTGTACATGCAAGACAACAGATCTTACAGTGATGAAAGGTGTAATGTCAAAAATTTTTTTATTTAATTTTATATTTTTAAGTTATTGTTTATTATTCCAATTTTTTAAAAATTGTATTTTATTTGTCATTTCTAAAACTATCATCATTATTTCATTTTCTTATTAATTGTATTTGGTTATTTTGTTGGCTTGAAGAAGTTTGGGATCACAGAAGGGTTACAACACAGAAGGCAGTGGAGGATCATTGGTGTGGGGTGTCAGTGATGGGGGGATGCATGGGAGGAGGTTCTCCTGGGGTATACCT
>JAKSZT010054462.1:17339594-17515658 GCA_026826555.1 Tolypeutes matacus | reverse complement strand
AAATAAATAAATAAATAAATAAATAAATAAATAAATAAATAAATAAATAAAAGAGCTATTTAAGGGTAACAGTCATTTGTACTTATTGCTCCACACTAACGTGTGTGTCCTGCATACTCCTGACCAAATCTTCAAAGTACTTTTAATCTGGTTTTCTTGCTCATTACATCAACAAGGGGGATGGAGTAAACTAATTGAATTAAGATCCTGCTAAGCCATATACAAAGGATGGAGACAGATGAATAAGCTCTGGGATACTTGGTGGATACAGTCCAATTTGGTTTGGTAAATTTTTGTTCAAGTCTAACATACACACAGAAAAGTGCACTCATCACTAGCTGATATTTGGTAGTAGAAGTTCTCCAGCTTTTTATTGTTTTCTTACAATTGCTTTGACTCTCCTTGCATTTTCGAATCAGCTTGATAAAATAAACAATAACTGGAACAACAACAAAAACCTTTCTGGATTTTTCTTTCGGATAGCAATGAATCTCTAGATTAATTTGTGGAGAACTGACATCTTAAAATATTGAGTTTTCCAATCCAGGGGCATAATTATCTGTACATTTCTTTGAATATTCTTTAATTTCAATCACATTTTGGGCTTTTCAGTGTAGAAGTCTTCTACATCTTTCATTTGATTGCAAGGTATTGATGTTTTTAAGTATTTTGATCAGTGGGAGAGCATTTTAAAATTAATTTCCTACTTCTTGCCATATATAAATAAAGTTCACTTTTTTATATTGACCTTGTGTCCAGAAGCCATTTTGGATTCATTTACTACTCCTAGAATTTCATCTATAGATTTCTTTGCAATGTCAACATAGTCAATCATGTCCTCTGCAAACCATGACAGTTTTACTTAATCATTTATAATTCTTATAACCTATATTTCTTCTCTTTTAATAGATTGAAGTAACTCCTATAATCTCCAATGAAATTTTGAATAAAAGTCATCATTTTCAGTATACCCAGAAATTTCTGGAAAAAATATTCTAAATGCTATATTGTCTCATTAGATAAGTTCCTTAGTTGTGTTGCCAACATATTCTATATACTCACTTAAAAAAAAAAAAAAAAAAACTTATTTTAACAGTTTGAATAGGATA
Organism: Tolypeutes matacus; assembly: GCA_026826555.1. Lineage (NCBI taxonomy): Eukaryota > Metazoa > Chordata > Mammalia > Cingulata > Chlamyphoridae > Tolypeutes > Tolypeutes matacus. The sequence continues at coordinate 17,514,549 of JAKSZT010054462.1, read as the reverse complement.
TAATTGACATTTATATTTAAAGTATGTAATGTAACATATGAATACATCCATGAAACCATCACCACAATCAAGACTGTAAACACACCCAACATCACCAACATATCTCATGTCCTTTGTAATCTCTCCCTCCCACCATTCATTTTTACTCCCCTGCCCAGGCAGTGTATGCTTTTCTCATAGATACAATATATTCATTTTTCCCTCTGATAATATTATCATCACATTTCTGACATACAGTGTGTTCCCTTGCCCCCTGCATCATCTCTATTTTCTCAGAGTTGGACTTTTTATTTCTTACTTTTGATTGCCCTCTGTTTCAAGCACAGGAGAAGCCTCAAGGGGTGAATATACAATGCCAGCTTGAATAAAGCTCACTTCATTTTATTTTAAATCACCCCAGCCTTACCAGTTTCTTCAATTTTCTGCCAGTATGAAAATTTCAATTTCCTATCATCAACAGAAGCATCAGTAGGCAGACAGACAGACCTCTATAGTAAAGGGGAAGGATAAAAAGAAAAATATGAATATTTATCCCTTAATTTTTTTTCTGACACTTTCAGACATAGATCACAGATATATTTAGAAATGTATAGAGCAAGGTCACCAGAAGGGGATTAGTGTCTTTATATGCCCCATACACCCCAGAAACCTGTCCTGCAGATTTGTAGGAGATCCAGGAATGCTTCAATTGAATTCCTACTAGGAATGGTGGGGCAACAGACAACCAGTAGAGAAGCTGCCAAAGGATCCAGTTATTGTGTCACCAGCTAATGTACAACTAGCATGATATCAAAAACTGAATGAGAAGCCACTATGCTTTAAGAAATCTCATTCTCCATGAAGATATGGTGTTTTGTATTTCACTGAGCCATCTTAACTTTTCCAAATTAGAAATTTAAAAGTTGACAAAAGTGAATGTAGGACATAAACAGTTGAACACACCTGTAAGTACACACAGCTCATGCTTGTTTGTTAATGAGCTATGGTAAGGGTACTATTTCTTTTCCTGTTCCTTTGGAGCTCTTGTCAATCATTACTATGTATTCTTGGACTGTCTTTGTGTGTTTTTGTCTGGTCAAGATTTTTCAAGCTGATGTTGAATATAGAAAGGGGGATGAAGATAGAGGAGTATCCATTCTTAATTTTGCATTAGTATTTCAGATTATTCCAGCTCCTTAGTTTTATGGCTTTATTTACTGACTGTTAGAGTGAAAAAGCAATCAAAATCAAATTGCCTGGCTTGCACCTGCGTAGTCCTGGAATTGACTTATGGCATTACTGTTATCAGGCTGCTCCCTTGGATGTGCCCTTTGCTTTGGTAATCATCACCTCAGCTGAGCTTCATCAAGTAGCCAGCCTGTGCATCTGACACGGAGCTGCTGGAAGCAACCATGCAATGCATAGCAGTGCTTTGGCCTACTGTTGAGATGGATGCCATCTTCCTTGGCTACCACCATTCAGAAAGGTACTAGGGTGTCTTCAACCTTATTTTAGACCCTATGCTGACCTCAGTATTCTTCTGAATAGGAGTTGCATAGTACCAAGAAACTTTATTCTTAACTTTGTATTATCTTGGCTTTATTTCCTCTGCAAATTCAAAATAGAGGTAGAAACATGGCAATCTTTCTATGATGATTGCACCCCTCTAGGTTGTCAAAATAAGTAGCAGGAAGGGACTACCTCAAACAACCTCCTCCTCTTCCTCTTCCTTCTCATCCTTATTTTTCTTCTTGTTCAAATTGGCTATCACATGTTTACTTTGAAAAAGGTGATAAGTCATTTGCACGTGTTTCGGATATACAATGTATATTTATTGAGTCTCCACTATAGATTAGGAACTGTACTAGGAGTGGAAAGTACAGTGATGCATGAGCTAGAAACTGATCCCACTCTGATGATGCTCTTATTTTAGTGAGTCTAACAGGCAAGACAGAAGTTTGCAATTAAGTGCATAATTTCTGATATTGGCAATTACTAGGGAGGAAAATAAAGATGGTAAGTGTAAGGGCCAAATTTTTAGATAGAGAGAGAAGACATATTTGTGCTGAAATTGAAATGATTAGCAGAAGTGAGCCATTTGAAGACTTGGAACGAGCACACGGCCAGAGGACGGAGCAAATGTAAAGGGTCTGAGAGAAACAGGGATTTAAAAAAATTAAAATAGGAGTAAAACAAATGTGACCTGAGTATGCTGGGAAAAAAAGAGGGAGAAGGGACAGAGTACATGAAATTTAAGTAGGAGATATAAGCAAGGGTCAGATGATGTAAATGCTTTGGGGATATAGTAAGGAATATGCGTATATACAAATGTAGAATATTTATGCAGGAGAATGTTTTGATCTAACTCATGTTCTTAAGGGATCATTTGTGCTATTTAAATCATAAACTTCTGGAGAGCAAGTATGAAAGCATAGAGACCTGTTAGAAACCGAGTACATATTTCCAGTTGTCATAACTATCAACCCTTTCTGGGTTCTGCCCCGGCATCCATCTTACTTTGGCTAACCAGGGACCTCAGCACTGCCCTTTGCCCTGGTTAATAAGCATATTTCCAGCTCTGGGGCATAAACTCCCCCAGAGGCCAAACCCACATCTGAGCCACCACTCACACCACCCATAGCCCATAGCTGGTCCCAGATGATAATTGAACTACCCCACAGCCTTTGGGCACCTAGTCTCTTTCCCTTTACCGTTGTTTGCTTTAAAGTAACCAATCCCATGGGAAATCAACTAACCTCAACCCTTGGAACACAATAAAAGCATAAGCCCACAGGTCTGGCTCACTCTGATTGTGTGCTCTCCAACTGCTGGTTGAGCCACCCAAGCCAATCTCCTTCCTGTCTACCCCTCATGACCCCACTCCCTCTTTAGGACCTATGAGTCACACTATCTTTTCTCATGCATTATAGCTTCAATTTTCCATGGGGTTATGCTTTATCTCCACCCGAACCCAATTTTAAAATCTAGCTTAACTAACTTGAAATACCAGCCTGGATATGATAGTAGCTTGGACTCAAAGGTCACTAGTAACCTTAACTAGAATGGTTTTTGTACAGGTGGCAACAAAGCCTGCTTAGAGAGTTTTAATGGTAGAAGATGAGGGAAGAATGTAAGATATGCATTTTAGTCTGCGAGCCTGCCAAAATGCAATATACCAGAAATGGGTTGGCTTTTACAGTGGGGATTTATTAGGTTATAAGCTTACAGTTTCGAGGCTGAGAAAAATGTCCAAGTCAAGGCACCATCAGGCAATGCTTTCTCTACAAAGTCTGGCTACTGTTGAACCTTGAACCCTCTCTCATATGGCAAAGCGCATGGCTGCATCTGCTAGACACTCCCTTCTCTTCCAAGTTTCATTGCTTTCAGCTTCGAGCTTCTTTTGGCTTCCATTCTGCTTCTGTGGTTTTTCTTTGTGCTTCTCTGGGTTTCTCTCTCCATATTCATTCTGTTTATAAAGGACTCTATTAAGAGGGTTAGAACCCACACTGTGTCATGCCCTACTGAAGTAATCTAATCAAAATATCTCATTTAGAATAGATTCAAACATATAGGAATGGATTAGCTCTAAGAAAATGAGTTTCTGGGATCCATAAAAGCCTCAAATTACCACAATTTGTATCAAGATTCATCACTTTAAGATAATTGTTTTATTACCAATTGTTGAAAAAATTAATCTCCACAAGGAATACACTAAGCATATTGGAAAGAATTGCAGATATAGCTAAAGTCCTGCTTATGCCATATTTGAAGTGTTTCCTATAACAATAATTTTCATTAAATGAAGTAAACAAATGCCCTTTACTGTTTTAACAAGTTTTAATTTAGATTCACTATAACTTGAATTGGGAACCAAGACTGGGATCCTATTTGCCAATGATGAATTTCAGAGGAATCCACACAAATCCCAGTGTGATTGTGTACAAGTTTATATTACTGAGAAGATAATTCACATATTAGTTAGAATCCTGAAGAGATGGTTGATCCCAGGAAGATATAAAAATAACTGATTTTGGACAATCTTCAATCAATTCATGAGGAATATATTACTTAACTCAAGACTGCAATAAAAAAGTTGAACAAGTCCTTTGAAAAACAAGCTCACATCTTTTAAAATGTACTTTCATTTTTGCCCAGTAATCTTATTTTGAAAATATATCCTAAAGAAAACAAAGGGAAACATTTAGTCCACATGAGTATGTATTTCAGTACCATTTATAAAAATCAGTCTAGATATCTAATAAAATGGGAATGGTAAATTATGTATATGCAAATGATAGAATATTGTACAGCAATCACATTGATGCCCACAGTGTTTTAATGCCTTTGGGAGATTTGCTGTTAAATGACAGGAGTCAGGGTAACATATCTACACAGTATGATCAAAATCATGTAAAATATGAATAGAGAAAATTGCATTACTATTTTACATTAGCCTTTGAATTAAAACATTTTATTCATTGTCATTGTTTTCTATTTAAAATCACATTTATTATTTTTATAAGATAAAATTAGATTTTTAAAACTAGTATTACTTTAGTAAATAGCTGAGGAATTGCTTGAAGCTGAACAAAATGTATTTGTGGTACACAGAAAATACATTTTTGCTTATAAAATTTGGAAATTTTAAGCACTGTATTTATATAATTATTTACTCTGTGGGAATAGTCCTCCCAGGATAGACTCAAAGTATAAATTAGCCTTTATAAAGTATTTAAGTAGCTTTTTTTGATTCCCAAATTTAGAAACCCAGAAGTATGCTAAATAACCCCTTTAATATTGATGCCAACTTTCTCCTTGATTGCCAGTGTGAGTCTCTAGATTTAGACTTAGAGTTATATTTATTATCTCATTTAACCAACATTTATTGGTAAAACACTAGTCTACAATAGTCTAAGCACTATTTTAAGTGTGGGGATATAGTGGTGAAGAACAAAGTCCTACACTTCTGGAGTTTCTATATTATGGCAGATGACAGAAATACTGGGCTAAATATTGTCAGTGTAATTGGTTAAGATGACATCATATTGGAATAGGGTGGCCCCTAAATCCAATGACTGGCTTACTTATAAGAGGGTCATATGACAACACAGACACACTCACAAAAAGAAGGCCATGTGATGTTGGAGGCAGATGTAGAGTAATGCTGATCCAAATCATGGAATGCCAAGGATTCTGGAAACCAGTAAATGTTAGCAAGAGAGAAAGAAGGATCCTTTCCTAGAGCCTTCAGAAAGAGAAAAGCCTTGCTGACACCTTAATTTCATGGTTTTAGCCTTGAGATCTGTGAGAGAATAAACTTCTTTTGTTTTAAGCCATCCAGTTTGTAAGACAACAGGTAATAAATAAATATTATAAAATCAGTTATAAGTACCATGATGAAAATACAACAGAACAAGGTAATAACACAAATCTATATTGGGTGGTCTGGGAAGATTTCTATGAGGAGGTGCTGATTAAGCTAAGAATGGGATAAAATATAGGAATAATTAACAGGGGGATGTGTGTAAGAACATTTGAGGCAAAGACAAGAACAAAACTATGCTTATGTATGTTTATGTATGAATGGTATATGTCAATAAAAGTTTTAATGAAAAAAAAATGAACAAATGTAAAGGCTCTGAGCTAGGACTTCTTGGTAAAGATGACAGTCAGATTTAAACTCTTCCTTCTGCCAGAAATCCCACTAAAATGAAAAGATTTTATTTTAAAGACATAAACCCATAAGAACAAGGAAGATCAGAAAAGATGTCAAAATTTGGAGAACTTGAAAACAGGTGGAATAAAGGTAAATGACTTAGCAGATCCAGGAAACTGAAGGGAAACCAAAGAGAAAAAAGTGAAAAGAAACCCATTAGCCTTAAAGGATCTTCTCAAAGATTTTAAAACTGGTAAAGATGAATTTTTGAAAATGTGTTTGATAAGCAGTCTAATCTATAGATCTGGGTAGGTGCCTTTGCCCCAAGGTCTTTCATTCTCCAGCTGGCTAGCCCAGGAATTTCACATGGAGGTTGGGCAGAATTCCAAGAGCACAAATAGAATCATGGAAAGTCTCTTCATGTCTAGGCTTAGAGATGCTCCTTCATACCTTCTGCTGAATTTTTATGGGCCAAAGAATGTCACACATCCAGCTCATATTCAAGACAAGTCACATTGAAAGCATATGAATATAGAAAGGGAAAAGCATGATTGTTTCATAATCTATTCTATCCACATACCCAATTCCCATCCCCAATTTGGGATAGTTTTATTTTTAAATAGTTAAAGCAGTGACAGTTGAGGAAAGTGGAGACATACTGAAAATATTATGCTGGAAATCTGAAAACCCCAGGGCTCTTCCCTAGTGGTAATGGAATGCTGCTATCCATATCTTTACTCTCCAACAAGAATAAATGGGAGGTATTCTGCAGAATCTGACTAACCTAAGACCAGAAAATACTGACACTAGGGTTTTCCTGTGAAATGGCCCAGCCTCATCACTCAACATTAGAGCAAATAAACCACAAACTCCTTTCACATTCTTTATGGGAGAGAATTAATCCCTAATGTCCAAGGGCATCCATTGCATGCCATCAATTAACTTCTTGCTCATGTGTGTAGAATGGTACAAGTTATACACCTACCTTTGTAGAACTGAGGAGACAATCACTCCCACCCTGGTTTGTGCTCTGTGGTTCATATGAGAATTCCTAGTTGAGAAAGGTTATATGGTGCTTACTCCTTAATCTTAAACATGAGCCAATAACTAAGGATTATCAGACATCTAACCTGAAAGATAAACAGCAAAAAAATAAACAAACAGGCAGAAAGAATAAAGCAATTGGGATTAAACAGAGACCATTAGTAAGAAAACAACTTTAAATCATTAGCCATGGATGACAAGATTCATAGTTACTTGCAACAACACTGAAGTCTTGACACACTCATCTGTCCTCTCCTACTAGGAACTGCCCATGCTCTTGAGAGACTCCCACCTCCCTGTTTGTGAACAAATTGGTCTTCCCGAGGATGGAAGTCCAGTTCCTTCCCACTCATTATGTGAGCCATAGTGTAAACCACTGACCAGGTTTAGTAGCTATGTTTCACTGCTCTCAGTTATAACAAAGGTACCATCCACATATAAAAAGGTATTAGTACTGGAAAGAGGAAAAGGGGAGGATGTTGGGTATATGAGAATCCCCTGTATTCTGTATGTGACTTTACTGTGACTAAAACTTCTTTGAAAACAAAATGAAAAATAGTAATTCAGTGGGGAATAAATGGAATAAATGGAAGAAAATGCCACTGTACAGACAGGACACCAGATATTATAGTGATGAAATGTCAAAAATTTTTTTTAAATAATTTTCATTATTTTTAAATATTCCAATCTTTTAATTTTAGTTTTAGTTGTTTTTTTTTTTTTAATTTTTATGTATTTTATTTCTTATATTTAAACTTATCATTGTTGTTTCATTTTCCTATTAATTGCATTTGGCTATTTTATTGGCTTCACTTTTGAAGAAGCTTACAGAAGGGTTACAACTGGGGCAGGGGAGGATCATTGTTGTGGGGTGTCAGTGATGGGTGATACATGGGAGGAAGTTCACCTGGGCATACATATAAGGTATATAAAAATGTTCAGATGTTCCTGGGGCATTGTCACAGTGGGTGAAGACTCACATAATAACTGAGAGAATATTGAATTCTCATCCTGGAGAGCTTGCCATGTTCTCTAATGGAGCAGAAACAGTCCCCCAAGTGCAGGGGCACTGACTGGAAAAGGAGGATGATCCACTGATGGGCCCTTGATATTGACAATTATGCTTATGAGCTTTTGCTCTTGAAATGGAAACTTAGCCTATTCTTGTGGGGTGCCATAAGAGTTGCCTCCTGAGAGCCTTCCTGTGGCCTCTCTCTAAGCCAAACTCAGCATATACATGCATTACCTTCCCCCAAGCATGGGACTTGACTCCTGGGGATGGCACCAAAGGATTACTACCAAGCACCAACTAGCAATGCAACTGGAAAAAGACCTCGAATAACAGGGGGAAAAGGTAAAGACAAATGAGTTTATATAGCTAAGATACTTCAAAGTGAGTCGAGAGGTCATCCCAGAGGTAACTCTTACGCGTATCTCAGCAGGATCTCATAGATTGCCAAAGTGGATACTACCCCAAATAGTGGGGCTCCTGAGGGCTCTGGGGATACCCAGGTCCTATGGTCAGGGCGGATAGCTCTGGAGTTTGGTCCCTTGCCAGTGGGCCCTACTTTGGAGTTTGTGCTCCTGAGACTGATAGAGTTGGACTCAATTTATGACTTCCCTACATATGGCTCATCTCTCCCTTCTATTTAAACCTATACTTGGTCCTGGAGTTTGTAGGTATACATCCGAGAGACTGGAGTCTTTGGACTGTCCATGTGCCAGCTGGGCCCGGAACCTCAGCAGAGTTACAAAACCTGCTCTACTGCTTATTGGACTCACTCAGGTCAACTAACAAGGAGATGATGATGGACAATAACCATACCAAGGAACAGAGAGAGTCTGCAACTGCGAGCAAGATAGTCCCATCCATCTTCCCCATGGGATATAAGCCCCCTCTCAATTAGAGGTGGAATCACCATCCCAGAATCCTCAGGATTGGGGAAAGAACTAAGGACTAGAGTAGACTTACTGGTATTCTACTATAGACATATTGTGATTCTAGCATTGGAAGAAATTACAACATTGATGTGGAGTCTGTGGCCACTGGAGGCTCTGGGGGCAGGGAGAGGGAAAAACAGTTGTAATACAGGGGCTTTTTTGGGACTTGGGAATCGTTCTGAATGACACTGCAATGACAGATAGAAGCCATTTTATACCATCACGTAACATGCAGAACTGTGTGGGAGAGAGTGCAGACTACAATGTGAACTATGGTCCATGCTCAGTGGCAAAGCCCCAGGATGCGTTTATCAATTGCAATGAATGTGCCACACTAATGAAGGATGTTTATGTGGGAGGGTTTGAGAGGTGTGGGGAGTGGGGCATATGGGAATCCCTATAGTTTTTGTGTAACATTTATGTAACCTAAGTATCTTTAAAAAAAAAAAAAAAAGAAACAAAAAAACTTAGCCATTACTTTACTTAGAAAAATATTTTAACCATACAAGCATACCAGATGATAAAAGAATCCTCCTGAGAATAAAAAGAGGGTCCTTAGAAATTTAAAAATAAGATAACAAAAAGAATGAAAATCAATAGAAGGGTTAGAAGGTAAAGTTGAGTAAATTTCACAAGAAAGCAAAAATAAGTCTAAAAATAAAGAGAAAATAAAATAAAGGATTATAACAGAAGCCCAAATTCCTAACAATAGGACTTACAAAAGAGATAAGAGATAAAATGGAGGTGAGAAAAATAATCAATGAAATAAATTCATGTAAATTTCCCAGGGCTGAAGACATTGAGTTTCTAGATTGAAAGGGTTATCAGATTTCTCAGCACAGTGAGTGAAAGTAGGCCCATAAAATGTGCTTTATAAAATTTTCAAATAATAGAATAAAAAAGAAGACCCAGTAAGCTTCCAGAAGGAAAAAAAAACTAATCACACAAAAAGGATCAATAATCAGAATGACTTTTGATTTTTCAGCAGCAATAATTTATGTTCAAAGGCTTTAGATGCTTCAAAATTCTGAAGGAAAATGATTCCTGACACAGAATTCTGGAACCAGCCAAACTTTTAACCAAGTATGAAATTGAACTAAGACTTTTTCAGACAGAATTTCTTTAAAAATGTACCACACTTGCGTACTTTTCTAGAAATCTATTGGAGGTTGCACTGCACTAGAAAAGGGAGAGCAAGACAGTAAAAGAAACATAAAATAGAAAAAAAAAAATAGAACATTTAACAGGAAAGAGGCCTAGAGAATTCCCAGGATTTAATAAGGGGATATTCCATGATAATCAGACCAAAAGAAAATAATTGAGGGAGCAAAGTCCTTCAGTGAAAAAGAAGAGATGAGAGAACCCGTGGCTTCGTCAGATAAATAAGAGTAAGAAAAAGTAAAAATGGTCAAGGGGAGTACATGGGTGTAAGTCCCGAAAATTTTCAGACATTGTGTGTGAAATGAGATGATTCCTGTTTCATTGCCTCTATTTTCTCTATGTAGAGTTATCATATGGTGTGTTTCACACAGGGCAGGGAGGAAATAGAGATGGGTGAGAGATAGTGAGGAAGAGAGAAAGTGAGTTAGGGGAAGTTGAGTATTGAAATGTAAAACTCAAATTACCTAGGAAAATGTAATCTAGTCACCAAGCCATGAGTACGGAGGGAGGGGGGCCCTCTTGAAAATGGAAAGTGAGTTAATGTAGTGATTATAAAGATGAATGATAGATTTTAAGTTAGTTAAGGAAGGAGGTTAGGATGTAAGGGTTGAGGTGAATGGTGAAAAGTTGATCAGGTCAGTTATTGGAGAGGAGCCATGGGAAGTCAGTATGCCAGGATGATAGGCTGCGAGGAAAGAGCATGAGAGAGAAAGCCATCAAAACATGTGCCTGGAGTGTGTGTGTGTGTGTGTGTGTGCATATATTTCATCCAGCAAAATTCAGCTGCTCAGGGGAGCCACAGAGAAGATGGAGATTGGAGATTCAGGTTTGGCTGAGGGTTGTGGCAGATGAGTGTAATGGTAGAAAGCTTGGGGGGTTGAGGATATATAAATATAATAGTCCATTGACTCTAAATTGGTTAAGAAGTGAAGTTACGATATAAGGATATTTACACTCCTAACAGTAGTTTATTAATATTGGTTGCCCATATACTCATCAGATGTTGACATTCACTTAAGCATTTGTCTATCTCATGGGCAAATAATGGTATTGGGTCTGCTATATAGCTTACAATTCCCTTACTCCTGGTGAGCTTCCTTGAACTATTTATTGACCCTTTGATTTCTTTTCTTGTCAATACTTTTTTATGTCTTCTTAACACCTGATTTTCAACTATCCTTGTGCTTTTTTAAAATTAAATTTAGAAAATTATGTATATTAGGGATATTAATCCTTTGTCATATATGTTGCAAGTATTTTCTCTCTGTGTAGATTACTCTTGGACTAAGTTTGTGTTTTCATTTAATTTATAGAAGCTTTAAATGTTTGCATATTAAATTGGTCATTATTTATTCAATAGCTTTTAGTTTTCCTGTCTTGTTTAGGAAGGTTTTCCCAACAAACACATCAAAATATCTCTTATAGTCACTTCGAATGATCTTGCATTTTTTAAAACATTTTAATACTTGAAATTTATTTATGTGTCGTGTAAAGCAAGGAACAAACAATTTTTCCCAAGTGTTTAGCCTATTGCCTCAATATCACTTGTAGAAAAATCCCAGTTTTTCTGACCTATTTGCAATATAAAATGTAATATAAATCCCATGCATTCTTGAATATATTTCCAATCTTCTGTTCTGCTCTTCTGGAATAGCCATATTTTGTTATAATGGTAGCATCTTAGAATATTTTAATATCTGCCATGACAAACCAAACTCAATTATGCATATATTTCACAGTATTCCTGGCAATCCTTACACATTTATTCTTCCATATAAATTTTATAGTCAATCTGCCCAACTCCAACATATACCTTTCTTAATGTTATGATGGGAATTTTATTATTTATTTTAGAGGACTGACATCTTATCTAGGAATAAAGCTTACCTTTCCTATTTAAGTCTTCTTTTGTCTTTCAAGAAAATATAGATATTTTCATATGGGCCTTGAACATTCATTGTTATATTTATTACTATGTATTTTTTATTCAGTTACTATTGTGAATTAACTACTTTTGCTATTTTTTCCATTTAATTTTCTATTAAGAGTAAGCTACTTTTTTAACATATCCTATATCCTGCAATCTAAGGCAATTATCTTTGTAGTCATAATTATTTTAGTTGAATTTTTAAATTTCCTACACACATAAAAACATCTGTAAATAATGATCATTTGTCTCTACACTTCTGATTATTATATTACTAATTTCTTTTCTTACAGATGTATCACCTAGTCTCTCTACAGCCATGTTGAAGAATTAGAATCCTTGTCTTTTTCTAACTTAAAAAAATATTTGGTGGGACTTTCCTTAACAATTCTCAATCTAATTTAAATATTTGATATTGGTTTTTGAAAAATACTCTTGCCAGGTGCTTATATTTTCTGTTTTAAAATTAGACTTTTCCTAGAAATGGTGTATGGTTTTACTAATTGTTACATTGGCTCTTTGGTTTGCTTTGTTTCCTAGTTGAATAATCTGTTATTTTTTTATTAATTCTTGTGTATTTCTGGTTTATTTGGCTATTCTTCTTCTAACTTTTTAATTGACAATATATTCATTTGCCCCTCCCCTTTAATGTGGATTCTTGATGAGGCACCTGGATCCTGAGATCTGCTTCTAGAAAAGGCTTTACCCTGCCTGAAAAGACCCCTCATCCATCTCTTCATGGACCTGGGGAAACCTCCCATGAAGCACCGCTCTAAGTCAGTCTTTCATTTTTCACACACACAAAAATGATTCTTGTTTTCTATCAGCTTGGTGGAGCATATTGATCTTCTTTCAATCAACAACACAAAATGTCTGCCCTTCTGGCACTCCCTAATGACAGTCATTTGAGAAGTCTGTCATACAGTTCCTGTCACAAGCCCATCCAAGACAACTGGCATCTAAAAGGATGACTCTAAGAATTATGTTAACCATTCACCTTCAAGATCCCTCAGGGTGTATTTCCTATTTCAAGTCAGATTAGGTGACAGCTACACACCTGCGACAGAACCCTAGCTATCTCCACATCCTTCGCCCTCCCCCGCAACCAGAACTCCCTTTACAGAATTATAAGCTGATATTATCTACTGGCTTTCATTGGAAGCCAATAGAACAAAAGGATGCATGGAATTTCTCTGCATTTTTAAAAGACTGGATAATGTAGCCTTTTCTATTATATTCTTAATGTCACTTACATAAATATTTTACATGATATACTTATCTCAGGACTTTGGGACTGAAAATTATTTAAGTCTCTTTTGAAGTGGAATACATTATTTTACTAAATAATGAATGCTATATAATTCATGGCATTCCCTTAATTGCCTTGACTGACAGGAAGCTCAGTGTTGTGTTATGCCTAAGCCCTGTATGCTCCTTTAGCATCCTTTCCTTGCCCCTTTTTCTTTTGTGCTCAGACTCTCTCTGTCTGTCTCCTTTTTTCTCTCTCTCCCTCCTTTTTCCTCTTAGTATGTTGCCTTTATGAATTTTGCTCTTACCTGCTCTTCTATTGTAAGCTGCCTTTGTGGAAATAGGTCAGGTATAATTAAGTCACATTGTGTATAGATAAGGCATTAAAAATGAGAAAAAAACAACTCCATGGTATATAAAGCTAAGGAAAGGGGATTGATAAATGTGCTTATTTTTGCCTTTAATAGATTTTTGGGTCCTATGCTTGATATAAATATGAAAAGACGTTTTAAGTTTCTTCTGTAAAAAAATCATTTTTGAAACTATGCCCCATTTTTCTGGCTGTGTGTAAGAAGAATACAGGTTGGAAACTGGGTGGGGTGGGGCAGGAAGGCTACCAACACTAGAATTCTGTAATGATATAAGAGGAAGAAGACTAGTAGAGGAGCTTTTTAATTATCTATTTATGATACAGGGAGATTCAAAAGTGATTCAAAACCAAAAAAATCAGGTAACATTTTATTTTATTTCCAAACTAGTCCTCGTGACCTTCCAGGCTCCTACACATGGTTTGAAGAGCTTACTCTAAGCAAAAAAATAGACAATAAATAAAAGTCTTTCAAGATTTTCCTTTAAAATCCTGCTATTATATTATCTTGGTCAAGAAAGCTAAGACCAGAGATCCCGTGCTGTTCTTTTTTAGATATTCCTTATAGATAGATAGATAGATGGATGGATGGATGGATGGATGATAGATTATTAGAGAGGTTTGAACTTAAAAAACAATCATGCACTTGTGTGGAATTCCCATACAACACCCTTCAGCACCAACACACTACCTTGTTGTGGAACATTTGTTACAGATTATAAGATAATATCATCAGACTGTTATCACTAACTATGGTCTATAACATACATTTAGTATATTTTTCCATGCACCCCCCGATTATTAACACAGTACATCTTTGGCATTCACATAAGAATATTACAGTATTGCTCTTAACTATAGTCCATACGTTACATTAATTTCATTTCCCATGCTTCTCCACGTTCTTACCACCTTGCAATAGTGATGTATATTTGTCCTAGTTCATAGAAGGACATTCTTGTATTTGTACTATTAACCACAATTCTTATCCATCTCTGGGTTCACTGTGTTATTCAGTCCCTAGATTATTCTCTAGATTTCTTTCAGTTGACATTTACATCCCTGGACTACCCTTTTCAGCCACAATCCCATTTATAGACCAACTGCATTAGTTCTACTCACTATAATGTGCTGCCATCAACTCAATCCATTTCCACACTTTCACAGTCAAGTTAATTAAAACTTCTATAAACATTAAGCATTAGTAGTTCTTCTCAGCCTTCCTCTTATCTCCTAATAACCTTTACTATAGTTTTTTTTTAACTTTATTTTGTACATTTAATAATTGAAAACATAAACAATTAAAAACTAAAAAGTAAACACAGATGAATAAATATATACATTTCTCAATTAAATGTAATGGATACATGTAATTTTTTTTGTGAATCAAACAATATATTACACAATATATTTGGTTCATAGTAATGCATTCATACAGTATTTGCCCTTTTGTGTCTGGCTTGCTTCACTCAACATAATGTCCTCCAGGTTCATCCATGTTGCCATATGCTTTATGACTTCATTTCTTCTTACAGCTGCATAATATTCCATCGTGTGAATAGGCCACAGTTTGTTTATCCATTCATCTGTTGATGGACACCTGGGTTGGAGGACATGGAGAGATAGGAACATTTCTTCACTGTTGGTGGGAATGCAGGATGGTACAATCACTATGGAGGAGTGTTTGGCAGTTCCTAAAGAAGTTGAATATAGACTTGCCTTGTGACCCTGCAATACCACTACTGGGTATATACCTAGAAGAACTGAGAGCAGTGACACGAGCAGACATCTGCATACTGTAGTTTTTAACTCCATGTGTTTATTCTTCATATTAATTCATATTAGTGAGACCATGCAATATTTGTCCTTTTGGCTTATTTCACTTAACGTAATGTCTTCAGGGTTCATCCTTGTTATCATATGTGTCCCAATTTCATTTCTTCTTACAGCAGCATAATTTCCATAGTAGGTATATACTAATTTTTTTTTATCCATTCATTGGTTGATGGACACTTGGGGTGTTTCCATTTTTTGGGAACTGTGAATAACGCTGTTATGAAAATCAGTGTGCAATGTCTGTTCATGACACAGTGTTCAATTCTTCTGGATATATTCCTAGTAGAGGAATTGCTGGATCATATGGCAGTTTTTTATTGAGGCTCCAGAGGAACTGCCAAGTTGTCTTCCACAGGAGTGGCACCATTTTATATTGCTACCAACAGGGAAAGAGTGTTCCTATTTCTCCTCATCCTCTCCAGTACTTATTGTTTTCTGTTTTTTTGTTTTGTTTTGTTTTAATAATGGCCATTCTGTGCAGTGTGAGATGATATCTCATTGTCATTTTGATTTGCATTTCCCTAATAGCTAGTGATATTGAACACTTTTTCCTGTTCTTTTTGGCCATTTGTATTTCCCTTTTTGGAGAAATGTCTGTCTTTTGTCCATTTTTAAGTGGATTGCTTGCTCTTTATTTGTTGAGTTGTAGAAACTCTTTATATAGAATCAGATATGTGGTTTCCAAATATTTTCTCCTGTTGAGTGGGATGCCTTTTCACTTTCTTGGCAAAGTCCTTTGAATCATAAAAGTGTTTAAGTTTGAAGAGATCCAATTTATCCACGTTTTTTTTCTTTGCTCGTGCTTTCGGTGAGAGGCTGAAGGATCTGCCACCTAGAATTTTTAGGCTGTCCATGTGCCAGCTGGACCCGGAACCTCAGCAGAGTTGCAACACCTACTGTCCAGTTCATTGGACTCACCCAGGACAACAAGGAGGTAAGGATTGACAACCACCATACCAAGGAAACGAGAGAGCCTACAACTGCAAGAAAGAGAGTCCCACCCATTGGCTGTATGGGATCGAAGCCCCTTCTCAATTAGAGGTGGAGTGGACATCACCATCCCAGAATCTTCAGGATTGGGAAATGAACTATGGACTTGATTGGACTTACTGGTATTCTACTATAGACATATTGTGATTCTAGCAATGGAAGAAATTACAACATTGTTGTGGAGGCAGTGGTCCCTGGAGGCTCTGGGGGAAAAAAACAGTTGTAATACAGGGGCTTTTTGGGGACATGGGAATCGTCCTGAATGACATTGCAATGACAGATATAGGCCATTTTATATCATCACATAACATGCAGAACTGTGTGAGGGAGAGAGTATAGACTGCAATGTGAACTATGCTCCATGCTCAGTGGCAATGCCCCAGGCTGCGTTTACCAATTGCAATGAATGTGCCACACTAATGAAGGATGTTGTTTATGTGGGAGAGTGTGGAAGGTGTAGGGAGTGGGGCATGTGGGAATCCCTATATTTTTTGTGGTTATGTAATCTAAGCATCTTTTAAAAATTTTTTAAAAAATTATTAAAAAACAAACAAACAAATAGAATCTACCACCTACCACCAGGTCTTGATGATGTTTCCCTACATTTTCTTCTAGGAGCTTTATGGTTCTAGCTTTTATATTTGGGTCTTTGATCCATTTTGTGTTAATTTTTGTATAAGATGTGAGATAGGGGTCTTCACCCTTTCTTTTGGATATGGATATCCAGTTCTCCCAGTACCATTTGTTGAATATACTGTCCTGCCCAGTTGGGTGGGTTTGACAGCCTTGTCAAAAATCACTTGACCATCGATGTGCGGGTCCGTTTCTGAACCATCAATTCAGTTCCCTTGGTCTGTGTGTCTATCTTTATGCCAATACCATGCTGTTTTTACACTGTAATTAAGTAACATGATTTAAATTCCAGAAGGGAGAGTTCTTCAACTTCATTCTTCCTTTCTGAGATGTTTCTGGCTATTTGGGGCCCTTTACCCTTCCAAATAAATTTGCTAATTGTGTTTTCCATTTCTTTGAAAATGCTGGTGAAATTTTTATCGGGATTGCATTGAATCTGTATATCAATTTGGATAGAATTTACATCTTAACAATATTTACTCTTCCAATCCATGAGCATGGGATGTTCTCCCATTTATTTAGGTCATTTTAAATTTCTTTGAGCAATGCATTGTAGTTTTTTGAATACAAGTGCTTTACGCCCTTGGTTAAGTTTATTCCTAAATATTTGATTCTTTTTGTCGCTATTGTAAACAGAAATTTTTTCCTGATTTCTTCCTCAGATTGTGCATTATTAGTGTATATAAACACTGTTGATTTTTACATATTATTCTTGTTTCCTGACACGTTCCTAAAATCTCTTATTAGTTCTGGCAGCTTTGTTGTAGATTTTTTGGAATATTCTGGGTATAGGATCATATCATCTGTAAATACTGAAAGTTTTATTTCTTTCTTTCTAATTTGTAACAAATCAATTTTATTGATACATATTAATAAAGCATAAATCCATCCAAAGTGTACAATCAATGGTATTCGGTATAATTACATATTTGTGCATTCATCACTTCAATCATTCTTAGAGCATTTTCATTATTCCAATAATAATAAACAAACAAACAAAACTCATCACCTCTCAATCTCTTTGTTTCCCCTGCTATACACAGCTGCTATTCTGTTTCCTTCTCTCTAGTATATTTGTATTTATATTTTGCAAAAACAGTCTTATATATGCAATATCAACCATATTCGTATTTCACATGAGGTTTTACTATCTTATAAGTCTCATGTTACAGTTTTTAGCTTTGCTTCCAGTAATATGCATGATCTTAGACTTTCTGTTTCAATCACTGTCATATCCATACAATAGCACTGCTAGTTACAAACACCATGAAATGCTTTAACAATTTCTGTTCATTTCCAAAGACTTACAAAGGACCTTTTTACCAATTCTGCACAGATATAACCTTCAGCTTTCCATTGTCTACCCTCCTTCTATTTTCTGGTGACCTATATTCTAATTATTAACTCCATGAGTTTACACAATATATTTAGTTCATAACAGCACTATCATACAGTATTTGTCCTTATGTGTCTCTCTTGCTTCACTCAACATAATGTCCTCCAAGCTCATCCATGTTGTCATATGCGTCATCACTTCATTTCTTCACAATATTCCATCATGTGTATACACCACAATTTGTTTATCCATTCGTCAGTTGATGGAAACCTGGATTGTTTCCAACTTTTTGCAATCAAAAATAATGCAACTATGAACATCGGTGTGCAGATGTCTCCTCATGTCTCTGTTCTCAATTCTTCTGGATATATATCAGGTAAAGGTATTGCCAGGGAACAGGGCAAGTCTACATTCAACTTCCTTAGGAACTGCCATACAGTCCTCCACAGTGGCTGTACCATTCTATATTCCCACCAACAGTGAATAAGCATTCCTGTCTCTCCATATCCTCTCCAACATTTACAGTTTTCCAACTTTTTAATAGCAGCCAGTCTAATAGGTATGAAATGATATCTCATTGCAGTTTTGATCTGCATTTCCCTAAACAATAGTGATGTTGAACATTTTTTCATATGTTTCTTCATTTGTATTTCTTCTTTGGACAGTTGCCTTTTCAAGTCTTTTGCCCGTTTTAAAATTGGGTAGTTTGTCTTTTTTTTTTTTTAAGATTTATTTTATTTATTTATTTATTCATCCCCCCTGCTGTGTGTGCTTGCTGTGCCCATTTGCTGTGCGTTTTGCTGTGTCTGCTTGTTTCCCTTTGTTGCGTCATCTTGCTGCACCAGCTCACCGCGCTGCACAAGCTGTCAGCTCACCATGCTGTGCAGGCCATCAGCTCATGGCCCACTTTCATTCACCAGGAGGCCCTGGGAATCGAACCTGGGGCCTCCCATATGGTAAACGGGAGCCCAATCACTTGAGCCACATCTGCTTCCTAGGTAGTTTGTCTTTTTATCATGGATATTAAGCTCTTATCAGACATGTGATTGCCAAATATTTTCTCCCATTGAGTCGGCTGCCTTTTCACCCTTTTGACAAAATCCTTTGCAGTGAAAAAGTGTTTAATTTTGAGGAGGTCCCATTTATCTATTTTTGTTGTTGTTGTTGCTTGTGCTTTGGGTGTAAAGTTTTAGAAACTACCACCTACCAAAAGATCTTGAAGATGTTTTCCTACATTTTCTTCTAGGAATTTTATGGTTGTTGTTTTTATATTTTGTTCCTTGATCTATTTTGAGCTAATTTTTGTATAAGGTGTGAGATAGGAGTCTTTTTCTTTTGTATATGAATATTCAGTTCTCCCAGCACCATTTGTTGAATAGACTCTTCTGTCCCAGCTTGGAGGGCTTGACCACCTTGCCAAAAATCACTTGACTAGATGTAAGGATCTCTTTCTAAGTTCTCAATTCAGTTACATTGGTCAATGTGCTTGTCTTTATGCTAGTACTATGCTGTTTTTACCACTGTAGCTAAGTAATAAACCCTAAAGCCCAGAAGTGAGAGTCCTCCAACTTCATTCTTTTTAAATAACTTTTTGGCTATTTGGGGCCCCTTACCCTTCCAAATAAATTTGATATTTGGTTTTTCCACCCCTGCAAAAAAGGCTGTTGGGATTTTTATTGGGATTGCATTGAATCTATAAATCAGTTTGGGTAGAATTGACATCTTAATGATATTTAGTCTTCCAATCCATGAAAACAGAATGTCCTTCCATTCATTTAAGTCTTCTTCAGTTTCTTTTAGTAATGTGTTGTAGTTTTCTGAATGCAGGTTGGATGACTTTTATTTCTTTTTCTTGCCTGATTGCTCTAGCTAGCACCTCTAGTACTGTATTGAACAATAGTGGTGACAGTGGGCATCCTTGCTTTATTCCCAGTTGCGACAGGAAAGTTTTTAGTCTTTCACCATTGAGTACAATGTTAGCTGTGGGTTTTTCATATATGGCCTTTATCATGTTGAGAACATTTCCTTCAATTTCTATCTTTTCTTTTGTAGTATTTTTATAAAGAAAAGGATGTTGTATTTTGTCAAATGCTTTTTTGTATCAATTGAGATGATAATTTTTCTTCTTTGATATATAATGTGATGTATTATGCTGACTGAACTTCTTGTGTTGAATAACCCTTGCATGGTTGGCATAAAAGCCAGTTGATCATATGAATAATTCTGTTAATGTGTGGTTGGATTTGATTAGCAAGTATTTTGTTGAGGATTTTTGCATCCATATTCATTAGGGAAATGGATCTGTAATTTTCTTTTTTTGTAATATTTTTATCTGGCTTTGGTATTAGAGTGATATTGGCTTCAGAGAATGAATTTCTTGGTATCATTCCTTCTTGTTCAATTTTTTAGATATACTTGAGTAAGATTGGTGTTAAGTCTTCTCGGACTGTTTGGTAGAACTCACCTGTGAAACCATCCAGTCCTGGGCTTTTCATTTTGGGGAGTTGTTTGATGACTGTTTCGATCTCTTTACCTGCGATTGGTTTGTTGAGGTCTTCTATTTCTTCTAGGGTCAGTGTGGGTTGTTTGTACATTCCTAGGAATTTTTCCATTTCATCTACATTGTCTAGATTGTAGGTGTACAGCTGTTTATACTATCCTCTTATGATCTCTTTCATTTCTGTGGGGTCAGTAATAATGTCCCCATTTTCATTTTTTATTTATTATTTGCAACTTCTATCTTTTTTTTTTTCTTTGTCTGTCTAGCTAAGGGTTTGTTGAGTTTGTTAATCTTCTCAAAGCAACAACTTTTGGTTTTGCTAATTCTCTCTGTTATTTTTTGCTGTTGTTGTTGTTTTGTTCTTCTTGTTATTGTTCTTAATTTCATTTATTTCTGATCTGATCTTTGTTATTTCATTCCTTCTGCTTGCTCTGGGATTAGTTTGCTGTTCTTTTTCTAGTTCCTCCAGCTGCATAGTTAGGTCATTGATTTTAACTCTCTTCTTTTTTAATGTATGATACTTCTTTTGCTGTATCTCACAGACACTTATATGTTGTGTTCTTGTTTTCCTTCATCTTCAGATATTTATTGATTTGTCTTGCAATTTTTCCTTTGACCCAATGATTATTTAACTGTGCTGTTTAATCTTATATTTGTGAATTTTCCCTTTTTCTGACTGTTTTTTTCCCCAACTTTATTCAATTATAATCAGAGAAAGTGCTTTGTATAATTTCGATCTTGTTGAATTTGTTGAGATCTGCTTTGTGAGCCAACATATGGTCTATCCTGGAGAAAGATCCATGAGCACTTGAGAAGAATGTATATCCTGGTGTTTTGGGGTGCAGTGTTCTGTGTGTGTCTATTAGGTTTAGTCCTTTTATTATATTATTCAAACTCTCTGTTTCTTTATTGATCCTTTGCCCAGATGTTCTATCCAATGCTGACAGTGGTGTCTTGAAGTCTCCAAATATTATAGTAGAGACATCTATTTCTCTCTTCAGTTTTGCTAGTGTTTGCATGTACTTTGGGACATCCTCGTTAGTTACATATACATATATGATTGTTATTTCTTCCTGGAGAACTGCCCCATTTATTAATATATAATGTTATTCCTTGTTTCTAATAACAATTTTACTTTTAAAAGTCTATTTTATCCATTGTAAGTATAGCTACTCCAGCATTTTTTTTTTTCTTTTTGGTTATTGCATGTGTGTGATATCTTTTTCCAGCCTTTCATTTTCAATGTATTGGTATCCTTGAGTCTAGGTAAGTCTCTTGTAGATAGCATATAGATGGCTCATATTTAAAAATGTGGAACACTTCATGAATTTGTGCATTATCCTTGCACAGGGGCCATGCTAATATTCTCTACATCATTCCAATTTGAGTATGTGTTCTGCCAATGCAAGCATTCTTACTTACTCTTGAAGCAAAGGAGCCTCATTTTACCCATTGGTCTTGATCATTTAGAGATCTAGTCTAAAGTACTCAGTGATTGGTGCCTGGGAGTTTCCATGACTGAACTCTCTTCTAACATGATTCACTCAAGAAATACAGGTGAGGGATGTAGGTCTTTGTGACATCAGAGGCTTACAATGGGGTCATATTATTGGCCAGCCTCTGGCTTCCCTTATTCTGGACTCTGAAGCAGGCCACAATTTAACCTATCACACCTGAGTTCAGGTAGAGCCCCAGACTGCCTTATAGGGCCCTTCACAGGCTGTGCAAGACTGTGTGCCTTCTTCACTGAGGCCCAAGAATTGTGCAGAATGTATGCTTACCTTACACCTCATTCTTTAGGAAAGGAGTAGCACATTCAAACAAATAATCCTCCAAGAATTATTTATCACAGATGTCCCTAATAGCCCTGAGTTCTTCAGCATTTCTGGGGCTGGCAGTATTAGTACAACCCTACGTCCAACCCTTACACTATCCTCTACAAAAGAAAAATAAGATG
Organism: Tolypeutes matacus; assembly: GCA_026826555.1. Lineage (NCBI taxonomy): Eukaryota > Metazoa > Chordata > Mammalia > Cingulata > Chlamyphoridae > Tolypeutes > Tolypeutes matacus. Next base: position 17,491,974 of record JAKSZT010054462.1, on the reverse strand, counting down.
TAATGGGGATAATATTTTTAAACTCTTTTCTGGGGTTTTCCTTATTCCTATAATCTTCATTGCCCCGAGACAAGTCACTGAATCAATAGCATTACATTAGGAAAAAAGATGTGACAGCCTAAAACAAAGGGTGTTTTGAATAACAGACTTTGTTCTTTAAATAAAAATGGGAGGTGGTGGTTCTAGATTCCCAAAACTTTTCTTAATATATCAAGAGAGAAACTATGACTTCTGAGTGACAAAGAGCTTTCCCCTTGAAGAGACAGGAAGCTAAATGAGTGTTCAGTAGTGAGAATGATAAGATGTGCCACAGGTGAGAATGGGGTAGATTCCCCATCAGAAGGAAACAAGGTTATGGTGCAGTATTGCATTGTTCTGAGACTGAAATGCACACATCACCAGAAATTACCTCATTCTGGAATAGGAGGAAGCCTGTGTATTCCAGCTGCTAATGGAAAAAAAAAAAAAGAATGGAAAGATAACAAAGAAAAACTTACTCTACTTTCTTATTTGTATTTCCATGACTGGCAACCATTTGGCTTTAGAGCGCTTCATCCATCCTGTCCCAAAGCTAGAGAAAAGGAGCCCTCTCAAAGCTCTGCAGTACCAACCTTATATGCACTACACTTTAAAGTACAGAAAAGCTGCACCCTTTCCTAGGTTTCCTTTCTGCTTTCCCTTGCCCTGTGAGACATAGTCAGCCTAGCAGGATATTTCTATGCTCCTCACTTCCCATCACTTCTTTTTGCCCAGGTTTTTAATAGATTATTTTGGTTTTATTTACTTAAGCCACAAAGTCAAAAGTAACCCAATAGCATGAAAAAATATACTTTTTTTTCTTATTTTTAATTTCTAGGTAGAAAGTTACAGAAAATGCAAGGAAAAACAATTGCTTTTTGCTCCTAGTCTAAAAGAAACATTGAGCAATCTACACAATTTTAAAAATATTTTGACTCATAGCCTGACTATGAAGAAAGGAGGATAAAATCACCATTTTCTTGTTTTTCTGCAGTTCATGAAAGTCAGACTTGCAGGGGAACCTGCAACAGCCTGTCCTCAGTGTTGCAAACACCATCAATCTGAATGAGTTCTAGTGAAAGGTCTCTGTTTTTTTCATATGTTGCATACCTTATTTTTAATTTTTTCTTTTATTCCTGTATTTCCATTTTTCAAATGCAAATAAGAGAACATATAAAAGAAATGATAGTTCCTTCTCTCAGTAGCAGGAAATTCAAAAAGGAAATTTATTTTGCATCTTTAACAGACAGAACCATTAAAATACATATCTTACAAAAAAATGAATGGGATATTCTCTCTTGTTTGCACCAGGGGTCAATAATGAAAGCATAGGGATCCTGACTCACACAAAAAATTAAGAAGAAATTTTATTTTAGGTACAGATAAGTATATTGACCTACTAAATATGCCTCAAAAGTCAGAGTTTAAACTTCAGGCACTAACATTTCAAGAGGATCTTCAATTCATGAAATTTCACAGTCTCCCAGTGAAAGCTTCCAGGAAAAAACTAAATGCCTGTTCTCTTTCACATTACCTAAGTTCTCAACATAGTTTAAAAAATAAATCTCAGTCTGTTTACATGCCGGTTGAGCCCTGAATCTCGGCAAGGTTGCAACACCTACTCTCCAGTTCATTGGACTCGCCCAGGACAAGAAACAAAAGGATGATGATGTATAGCACCCATCCCACAAAACAGAGAGTATCTTCAACTGCAGGCAAGACAGTTCCATCCACCTGCCCCATGGGATCTAAGCCCCGTCTCAATCAGAAACAGAGTGGGCATCACCATCCCCAAATCCTCAAGATTGAGCAATGAACAAACATAAGGGAGAATGCAACTATGGACTAAAGTAGACTTATGACTATTCTAGCAATGGAGGAAACTATCGTTGATATAAAGGCAGTGATCACCAGAGGTTCTGAGGGGAGGGAAAAGGAAGAATAGGTGTTACATGGAGCATTTTTGGGACACTGGAATTGTCCTGCATGACATTGAAATGATGGATACAGGCCATTACACATTTTATCAAAACATAAAATTGTGCAGTGCAAAGTGTATACCATAATGTAAACTATAGTCCATGGTTAGCAGCAATGCTTCAATATGTGCTCATCAATTGTAACAAATGTACCACACTAATGAAGGATGTTGTTAATGGGGGAAAGTGTGGGAGGGGTATATGGAAATGCCGTATATTTTTGATGTAACATTTTTGTAATATAAAGCTTTTTTTTTTTTTTTTTTTAAAGATTTTATTTATTCATTCATCCCCCCCTTGCTGCTTGTGCTCGCTGGGTCAGCTAACCACGCCGTGCGGGCGGGCTTGCCTTCACCAGGAGGCCCCGGGAATCGAACCCGGGGCCTCCCATATGGTAAACGGGAGCCCTACTGATTGAGCCACAGCCGCTTCCCGAAAGCTTTTTAAAAATAATAAATAAAAAGAAATGTACTTGCAACTGCAACAATTAAAAAAATAAATATACCTCAGAAGGCAAGTCTATCATATTCACCAAAGCATGTCTTATGTGTCTATTTGTGACTCTGCAAAGGACAAAATACTATACAAAAATAAATAGTATTCCTTAGTCCATAGGACTATACATTTTATATGTGTTCAAAATGTACTACCTATAACCTCCAAGCCAAGCCTTAAGGTGTAAATGGACTTCATATACCTAAACAGACCCTCCTATTGTGACCACTATAATGACAGAGGAATTCCTTGGTAGTGTTAAAAATATCAAGCAGTTGACAGGTCTGAACACAACAGAGGAAAGGGAATCAGGGTTCCAGGAGCCTAGGTGTCCCATCTGAACTCTGCAGCTTCCAGCCCTAAGCATTAGGTTCCATCACATCTCTTCCCAGCTCCTCTTCATCAGAAAGAGGAAGAGACACAGTAGGTCACATCTAAGGTCCTTTCCAGGTTTACAGTCAGTTGAATGGCAAGTGAGATTCTAATTTTTAACTTTTTCTGTTTTTTTATTTTTTCTTTAAGACACCATTTTCCTATACTTTATCCCTATTCGAACTAAAATTTGTTAAAATGCAGACTCGATGGTGTTCTGTTTAGTTGGCTTATTCATTTTAAGGGAAACTGACCAAAGGCGTTTCTTACTTTTAATCCACTGGAGCCTATGAGGAAAGATATTTTCATAATGAATTTTCAATTTTCTTATGTGAATGGTAGTTTTAGATGGCTAACAAAACATCACGGCTAGGCAAGCTTGTCTAGGGGCAAAATCACTTAAAAATCCTTATCCTGTCAACCTCTCAGAAAGAAAACCTCATCAGAAGTTAAAAGTAATGGGTCTAAGGGGTGTTGTGCTTCCCCTAAATTCTCAAGTCAGCAGCACCCTCATCTCAGACATTTTCCCTCCGGTCAGTTGGAATCACACTCTCCCGTGAAGAGGCTGGCAATCCTTTCATCACAGTGTTACAAAATAGGTACCTTTGGAAACAATTTTCTCATTTGAGTATCACAAAAAACCCTCCCTAATTGATAAATCTGCCAAGTTCATCTCCAAACAGATACCTTGATGCTTGCCTCAACATTTTGCTTTGGCATTTGTAGCCCTTGTTACTGACTTAAAAATAGAAGGATACAGAAAAGGGAAACAGCTTCGAGAATGTACGAACCTGATAAAACACCACTGGGGGAAATGAAAGTGAGAGAACAATAGCTATTCTGTCCTTCATCACTTCATCATAACCTCAAGAGAAAAATGGAAGTGTTTATTTGAGAAACCATCCCCTAGGTCTAATCTTGACAAAGTGATGAGATTCAAAAAAGAAAGTAAGTTCTAATCAGTTTCCCTCTGTAATATTTAATTTTTCACTGAAGGCAACAGTTGTCATTTTATAGGCTGTAAATAGTAGGTACCAAATAAATGTTAGATGAAGTGATGCATGAATGAAAAATATATAAATGTATTAATAGTTTTAAACCAACTTTGAGGTTGATTTCAAGAAATTTTCTAATAGTATATACAAATAGATATAACTGGCAGCAGGTGTAGCTCAATTGATTCAGTACCTGATTCTCATGTATGAGGTGTCAGGTTCAATTCCTGATGCCTCCTAAAAAAAATAGATGCAATCAATTTCTTTAAATAAAATGTATTTAAAAGAAATTAAAGGCATTAGAGTAAATCAGGAAAGCTGGACCAATATGCGGGTTACATATTTCTGTTAATCCACTTTGTCCTCTACATGAAATGTGGCATAAAGACATCTACCAATATTCAGGCTTCTGCTGGTGCCTGCATTATGTTTTCAAATGAGACCCTAAAGCTGCATTCTAATGCATTACTTTCATTTACTAAAGTATGCATGCAGTCACATACTATTTCCACAGAAGCCTTTATTCAATCAGTTTGAGAGCAGTACTGAGTATCTCCAGTTCTGCATAAATCTCTGCCAGATCCTGCTGACTTTCACATTTCACCTCTCTGGCAATACATGACCTCCCTGAAGGAAAATAAAACAGATACATAATTCAGCAGGAGATGGGGGAGGGGAAGAACAAATCCCTATAAATAACCAGTAAAATGTATGCAAATATGACTCCTTGACATTCATGTGACACATGTCCTAGCAAATGTTCTCATGAACACCTTTAGCCTTTCTTTGTAAAAGTTAGCAGGACCGTTGCCAAGTTTGATGGAACTTTAAGGTCAAGGGTAGGAAAATCAATCAATCATTTGCGTTTTTTTAAAAGGGAAGAGTATTGTATGTTCTCTGCTGGCATACAATGTGGTAGCTGATGGTTCATTTTGAACCTGCTTGACACAGAAAAGAATTGGTTCAGATCATGGCTTCAGTGTGTAAATAGAAGACTCATCACAGATCCAGGAAAGAGGACTGGAATCTCCCAAGGCTGGGAATTGAAGATGTTCAGGGGAAAAATCATAGAATAGTGGATTTGAACTTGGGCAGAGTCTGCTATAACTTAGTAGACATTCATTTTTCATCATAGTAGCTTGGTATAGAGGAAAATGCATGGGCAGGGGCTAGAGCTGCATTGCAGTCCTTGTGCATTTATTTTCTAACAGTGGGACCCTGGGAATGAATGTGGAGGCTCAGTGAGGGTCAGTTCCCCTCTCTGTAAGATCTACAAAGTGGAGCTCTTATCTCCATCACAGATTTTTGTAAGGTTCAATGAAATTGTGATTTCAAAAGTACCTGACACAGTAAGTAGGTATTCAGTAATTGTTATATCCTGACAGTCCTGATTACCTAGGATATGCTGGAGCAACAAACTACCCCAAATCCCAGTGGTTTAACACAGCAGGAGTTAGTTTCTTTCTCATGCTACACGTTGGCAGTCAGGGTTAGAAAGATGGGGGATGAAGCTCCACCATTTGAAACACTCTTTAGTCATCTCAACAGAGTAAAGAAAAAGAGAATTGCCAAAGAGATGTATTAATGTCTCAGTCCAGAAAGGACACACCTCACTTGCTCCCATTTTATGAGTAAAATACAGGTGTTTGCCTCTGTCCAGCTGCAAAAAGGTCAGGAAAGGTACAGAGGAAAATGGACTATATGGTGATCATTCTTTCTCTGCCACAGGTACATTTCTCCTACCAACAACTCCCGTTAATGCTCTTCATCAAAATTTTAGGTTGCCTAAAAGTCAAAATAAAGACCATTTAATCATTAATACACGACATTTATCACTGCTATGTCACTGCCTAAGATTCTGTCATCAAATAACCAATTTAACTAAATTGTCTCACCATAATTTCAGCCAAAAGTAAAGAAATATCAACCTCCACACAGTCAACACACCTTCATTTTATCTAATGTGGCAGCTCAATGGGTAGTAAAAATCTAATTGCCATTAGGGATTTAAAATATGAAAATAGCCCGCAGGAATCCTTTACTGATTTTTTGGTGTTAGGAGGGTCGCAGGGACCCCAGTGTGGGAAGCTGTGGCTTCTTCACCCATCTCATGGGGTGATGAGCTTCTTGTTGCTCTTCACATCTGCAGCTATAAAATAAAGTAGCTGGACCAGCAATTCTCTAGGGATCTTTCAACCTCTAATATCAACATTCTACAGCCATTTTTATAGATGATTTCTGCCTGGACTGTATAATGCTGATGGAGTTTCTTCTGCTTTCCACCAAAAGTGTTGCACCCCATAGGAAACCAGAAGATAGATTGCCTGCTTCCTGCCAGATTCGCTTCCTCTCTTCATGGGTCGAGCAGAGAGCTTCTCAATGAAATGATATTCACAAGCTCCTTCAAAAACGGGGCTCAGTGCCACTGAAAATAAACAAGACTTTCCTTTGAAACAGTGTTTGTCTTTAATATATTTGAATTGCCATTGTTAATTAAAGCTTTCTTTTTAAGACATTTTTCTCTCTTTTAAACACAAATCCATGCTTTCAGTCTTTTCTGATTATCATAAGAAGCAACCGTTCAAGCTGCCCAAGGAATTTGGGATATGCATTTAGTTAACCAACATTTCCCAGGATTTTACTTAAGTTTCAGACCTCCTTTTGGCACAAGGGATACTGAGGTAAATAAGATAAACCTTTCCCTCAAGGAGCACAGTGCCTACTCTTGGGAAGACAGGTTGGTGAAAATTAATTATAATACAGCATGATAAATATAAAGATAAGGGAAAGAGAAGAGTGATATGTGCTCTGAGATAACAGGGAATTTTGAAATACACTAGAGCATAAGGGCAGTGGTTTATGAATAGTTCTGAATGAGGAAATATGTTTTGTTAATTAATTCACCATCATTCCATTCCACTATAACCGATCTTGTCACTGATACTTGGCCGTATTTCATGAAGTACACGGGAATCTCTTAGGGAATAACCACCTCCCCCTTAAAATCACTAGAAAGCAGATACATGGGAGCTTCAGGGTAAAATATGTGCAACACAAGCTCATTTTCTGAAACACAATGGAGAGATTCCTGGGGGGACTTTCTCAACTTTCAAGTTGTCTTTTTTTCTTCTTTTTCTGGTTTATTCATTTCTCTTCTCTATTTCACACTTCTTGATTTTGCAAACTCCTTCCTTCATTCCATTACTCTTGCTTCATTCTATTTTCATAGTCCCTCTTCTTCAAAAGACAAATTTCCTTAGCCTCTCTTTGCATCTAAATCAATAGCTTCAGTTTTACCCTGATACTCCAAAGATGCGTGAATGAAAGTGAGTAGGCATTTCTCTGCTTGCATCAATCTTTCTAAAACACAAATTCAGTTATTAGGGAAGGGGCTATTGCACCAGACATGATATGCAGCCCTGTAATGTCAGTCCAGGTGCCAGAAAATTGCAGGCCAGGAGGAAAATGGTGTAATCTGTGATTCCATCTGGCCCATGAATTTCCAGTGGCCTTGCTTATAGATTGTCAGAACTGTTCATTAAGTTTGTTGTGAAACCAAAGGCTTAATATCTGTAATTTAGAGGGTTCAATAGGCAGTTAAATTGAGTGAAACTATTTTTGAATGACTACTCTAGTTTCAGAGAAATAGCCGACATTGCAGCTCAGAAGAGCTACATTTTGAGGCAGCACCAGGAATTTAAAATTATTTATAGGCCCTTTAGAAAAGTCCTTTGCTATGCTAAGTTGAGAAACTTTTATCTCCTTTTTTTTAATCTTTTTTTTTTTTTTTTTAATTTTAAAGCTACAGTGCTGACAATAGGAAACATTTCTAATGTAGAGAGGTTATCAGCCACAACCATAGATATTAAATGGTTCAACTTGAGCAAAGGTCAACTGTGTTTTCTGTGATTGACTTTCACTCTTGGATCTGTGGTTATCTTAAAATGCATGAACCATAGTGAAAATGTGTTTGCATTCAAAGGTTTGTGCTCAAGTGTGGCTGAAAGTGTGGTAACATGGGGTTCCTTACATGGAGGTCCTTACATGCTAGTCGTTTATAAGCAATTCCTTAGACATTTTATTGATAATGAGGAGATTTGTCTACTCCTGAAATAAAAGAGAAGTTTTCTGAACTCAAAATGTGGCCCCAAACAGCAGGTGGAAATGATGAGCTGTGCCCTGGGGCTTGAAATGCAAAGGGGATGCAGACACCCAGGGTGACTTCCCAGAACAAGAGCCATCCCAAGGAGGAAGGACATGAGGACATGGGGCAACATAGGTGCCCGTGTCCCAGAGGGTTTTCAGAGAGGCTCAGAGGAGCATTATTCCATCCCACACAGAGGCACCAGGATCTTTTTGAAAGGCTAGATAAATTGTATGCACTAAATCCATGAAGATTCTGACCTAGTGAGGCAAACTTGATAGTTCCCTACCCCAAATCTGTTTCTCCCCTTCTTCCTCACGGATCTAACACTGTTTTTCTTCTAGATGGCATCATGTCTAGATAAAAGAATACAAAATACTTTTAGCAACCTCTCTTACAGCTTGGGTGACAGGGCCACTGAGGTTTAAGTGTGGGTTAGCTGGGAATTTCTGGGAAAGTTTAGGTTTCCTGAAATTGATGCAACCCTTTTATCTTGTTACTCTCATCTTCCTTCCCGGAATGAGGACAAGAGGCTGGAGACCGAGCATTCCTTTTGTGATCAAAAGGCAATCAGGCAGATGAAAGCCAGTACTAATGAAGATAAGAGCAGAAAACTAGAAGGGGCCTGGGACATTAATGCTCTTTTAGACTATATTATGTAAGAAACATGAAAACACAACAAGACTAATTTCACTATAGAGAGCCTCCATTAGGTTTCAGATTCAAATGCCTCCTTGAGAATGTTAAGAAAATTCAGTTCCTGTGGGACATTTCTAGCACATCAAGCAAATAAGCAAGCAAATGAACAAACTGAAACAAAACAAAATACACTCCACCAAAACAGTTTAATATGTCAAAGTGTAAGGAATCACTTTTCATAAATGACAAGATATGATAGTGTTTTACTTATTCTGATGTATTTGATTTCGACCAGATGTTGCTGTTTGGTAAATAATAATGGGAATGATGAAACAAATTTTAAAATCCTGCCTTGCAGTGAATGCTTCCTTGCAATAATTTGGAGGCATTTTTATATTTTCTAAGCACTCATACAATTTTTCTTTTCCATTTTTTTCACTGATGCATATAGTTTCAGGAATCATTTTCAGTTATTATTTGATTACTCAGTTCTATTGTATCCCAACCCATTACTTCCTACTTTGGTCTTCTTCAATTCCAACCCATTGTTCAAATCACTGGCCTAAAAGAACACAAGTAGAGTCATATAAAAATGGTTTTTCTGAGCAAGACACTCTTCCCAAATATTTCTGAATAATTTACAAGGTATTCTGGGCACCAGGATACAAACACATGAAAAATAAGCTGGCAATGCACTGTGATAAATTCTAAAAGTATGATAACAGAGACGTCACATTTGAAAGAGAGAAAGATTGCTATGGTTGAGCAAGTCTTTTCAGTGAATGGTATTTAAATGAGGCTCATGAAAGTGAGGAGTAAGTGAATCCAACAGAGTTTTCTGGGCTGAAGGAAAGAGTGTCACCAATGAGAGGACATATGGCAGATGCGGAAGGGATTCCCACAAACTACCAATTTGGCTAGAGTGCAGGTTGAATGGAGAGGGGAAGTGGAGGAAAGTAGGAATGACATGTTGAACACAGATTCTAATGGGCCTTGGATTGTAAACTTGGGAGAATGTACTCTGTCCTGTAAATGGTAAAGGGCCTGTATATGTAGAAGATTGCCTCTGATTTAGCACACACTTGCTTTTTACTCTTGAGTGCAGTAAATTTTTTTGGAGGTATCGGGGCTGGGGATTGAAACTGGGACCTAGCATATGTGAAGCTGGCACTCAATTGAGCTACACCACCTCCTCAGTAATTCATTTTACCTAAAATGAACACAGTATGAGAGAGATCATCATCTAATCGAAATTGACGAGTCCCCATGAGATCCAAATGCTTGAAGACTGCCAGTATTCTTCAATAAATGGCAAGGCACACCTGATTAAACGCGCTTCTCTTAATTCTTGATGTTGTAGTCACTAAGAGAAAGGAAATTGACTTTTACTCAACAGTTTGGAATGATCTTTATAAACCATTTTTTAAATTTAATTTTCACAACCCCCAGTAAGCTCTATGAGGCAGGAATTATTTGTCTGTTAGTCTTATAGATTGAGCATCTTGCCCAGGTTTATGTAACAGCACAGAGACAGAGCTGCTACTCAAACACAGGCATTCTGAGGCAGAGTTTTCTATTCGTTTTACTTCAATGTCCAGTTCCTGTCATGAGTTAGAGAAGGGTGAGATGTTCAAAGCAACGTTTGTCTGGATCAGTGGTTCTCAAGTATAAAAACTGTGCAGATGGCCAGGGATTCTCAAACATTACTATGCATTCACATCACCTAGAGATCTTGTTAAAGAAGCTCTCAGCTGAGGGTGATGCCCCTGGCCAGTAGAACACAATTGAATGGCAAGGCTCTAGGGCACTGTATCAAAATCTCCAATACCACTTCCTTATACTACACTTGTCTTCAGGGAACTGAGATGCTCATTGCTAACTGAGTATCATGCTTGTAAATAATGGAAGGAGTATTTTGCCTGCATACTTGTAATTATGGAAGCTAAAAAGAGCCTGAGAACTAGAGTCTGTCTGGTTGCTCTAGTGAGTAAGACCAGTCAAAACATCAATCATAACTTCCTGTCTTATTTTATTGTTGCCTATCTTCTTCTCCCAAATGTATAACTCTTTCCAGCACTTCCCCTACTCTACTCAAAAACTTCCATTCTCATATGTATAATCTCCTAACAAAGCCTCATGTTCTAACCTATACAGACAACTTCTACTTTGACCATGTGTCATGAGACGTTGAATATCCATGTCTTTACTCATGTTGTTTCTTCTACCTAGATCATTCTCAACATTCATCTCTTAAGGAAACAAACCTACCCTTCAAGGTTCCATGCCTTCGTTGTGGATCATCTGTGGTACCTGTGACTCAAAGGGATCACCAGAGTGACCCCAGCTTCAAGTATTTTCTTTTCCATCTATTCAACAAATAAAATTATGCATATCATAATATGTCTTATAAATTGGGGTTTGGATATTTTTACCCTTTATATCTTGAAAATATAGATAAGTAATTCCAATATGGTTTAACTTCTTCTCATCCATGGTTATGGTTCTAAGTGTATGTGGACAGTTATAAACCCTATGATATTCTACTACACTTTGTCATGCATAATTTTAACAAACAGAATGCATAACTATTATATGATAGGTCAATAAAGAGTTATAAATATGCAATTATATTAAAGGAAATTAGTTCAGAACCTTTGGTGGTTTCTTGATCAAAAAACAGAGTTAAAATATTGTGAGGGGAAAAGTTGTTTCACAGATTGGATCTTTAATAAATATTACATTTGCATGGATTTAACCGATTTCCATATTCTAAACAATTTTACCTTGGGATTTCATAATGTCACTATAAATGAAATGTTATGTTAAAAAGGTAAGATGATTCCATAGGCCATATGAAGAAAATCAGCCTGCTGATTGATAGTCATATCTTCATAATACTTTATTAATTTATAATAACATCTTAAATCTACATTTAATATTTTTCCCCAGAGTTTTTGAATATGATGTCACTGTAAATGTCACAGTTATATTCAGAAGATAAATGAGGAGAAAAATTTTGATCCAAAAGGGGAACAATAGCTAGTTAAGTGAGACATGGGACATAGGATTCTGATTTTAAATGCCTTAATACTGCCTAATTCTTAAAATAATGCCAATTGTTTTGTTTTTTTTTTTTAAAAAAAAAAGGTTGTTAAACTTCCGCTTCTGCAAAGATGGAATAGACATACTTGTTCCTACTCCTTTCACTACATACAACTAAAAACCCTTGATATTTTATATAAAGTAAGCATAAGGGAGCTCTGAGGGATGAAGAGAAGAAGGTAGACTGGCTCAGGATGTCAGGATACAAGGAATGACGTGGTAGGTTCTCCCTGGGATTGCTTTTGCCTCATATACCCCAGACTGAACACTGGAGGAACTGGCAAACGGGACACCTCAGTGAGCACAGACAAAGGAAAAGCCCCAACAAAGCCTGCATTCTCTCTAGCCAGAGGACCAGGAAAGGGACAGCCTAGTAAAACAATAACTACAGCTCTCCAGCCCAACACCCCAGAAAAACTGACTCCTCCTTCTCCCATCACTGCCAGCAAAGGCCATGTATAAAGTCTAGGTTTCTACAATTGTGAGGCTGTGACAACATGTCCAGTCCTCCCACCAGTGTGGTTTCAGAAAAGGTGAGTTGGGAGTTTGGATTTTCACCCCGGAATGGGCAGGGAATGAGTGCCCACCATCCATGGTGTCAGCAGAGACCTTCTGGGGAGCTTGGAATCTCACCCACACCTGGAGGTAACAAGGCATCCTCCCCTATCAGCGGGAGGGTCTCCCAGGAGATCTCTGGAGAGTGAAGACTTTAACCAGCACCTGGAGTTAAGGGTTGAAAAGGCAACCCTACTATACACACACAATGTCAGGGGAGGCGATGCAGGAAGTAGTAATGGTATATTCTCCCTCTTTCAGTGAGGACAGTACCAGCAGAGACCTACTGAGAAGAATGAACTCTCAGCTTCACCCAACAGTAAGGAGTCCCTGCCCACTCAGTGCCAACTGAGGATGAGTGGAGACTTGGACATTCACCCCCACCCAGAAGTAGTGAGGCACAGACCCTCTTCACCAACCAGAGCAGTATCCATTAATAGACGAATGGATAAACATTCGTATACATATGATGGAATATTATTCAGCTGTGAAAAGGAATGATGTTCTAATACATGTGACAGCATGGATAAACCTTAAAGACATGTTGAGTGAAATAAGCTAGACACAAACGGATAAATAACATATGATTTCACAGATATACAATACATAGAATAAGCAAATTCATAGTGTCAGAAATTAGAGTACAGGCTACCAGGGGCTGGGGTGGGTGTAGGGAAGAGGACGGTAGTTTTTAATTGGTGCAGAATTTATGTCTGGGGTAATAGGAAAGCTTTGGTAATGTATAGTGATGATTGGGACTCAATAATGTGAATGTAATTAATACCACTGAATAACATATCTGAATGAGGTTAAAAGGGGAAATGTTAGGCTGTATATATATTGCTAACACAAAAATTTAAAAACAAAACACAGAACTGTACAACACAAACAGAGAACCCTAACATAAACAATGGTCTATAGCTGGTCGTACATTATAATGATATGCTTCCATCAATTGTAACAAAGTTACCACGAATGCAAAATGTTAAAAGTGCTGGTGGGTATATGGACATCTGTATTTTCTGCATGATCTTTCTGTAAATCTACAACTTCTCCTATAAAATAAATTAATAAAGATCCAGAGTCTTATAATACCCAAAATACCCAGCCACCAATTGAAAATCACTTATCATACCAACAACAGAAAGAACTCAAACTGAATAAAAAAGTCAACCATGAGATACCAAAACCAAGATGGCACAGATGTTTGAATTATCTGACAAGGATTTTAAAGTGGTCACCGTAAAAATGCTTCAATAAGCAATGAAAAGCTTCATTGAAACAAGTGAAAAAATAGAAAGTCTCACAAAGAAATAGACGGTATAAAGGGAAACTAAATGGAAGGAGCAGAGCTTGGAGGAGAAGTGGGATTGTGATAAAGCCTCTAATATCTGTGGAACTGAAAAAGCTGAGTAAGTATTCAAAGAAATAATGGCTAAAATCTCCCCAAGTTTAGATCTCAATATAAACATAAATCTACAGATTGAAGAAGCTGAGCAATTCCTAAACAAGATAAACCCAAAGAAATCCATGACAAAACATATCATAGTCGAATGTCTGAAAATAAAGACAAAGAAAAAATCTTGAAAGCAACGAGAGAGGAAAGACATATTCTGTGGAAGAGAAAAACAGTGGTGTTGGCTTACTCTTTAGAAACTATGGAGGACAGAAGGAAATGACACAACATGAAAGGAAAGAATTGTCATCCCTGAATTCCATATCCAGCAAAATTATCATTCAGGAATGAAAGATTAATCAATGCATTCTCAAATAAAGAAGCACCAAGAGACTATGTCACTAGCAGAGCTACTCTGAAAGAAAAGATAAAGGAAGTTCTCTAAATAGAATATGATACAAAAGGAAACAATATCAGGGAAGAAGAAAGAACATGGAAATAGAATATAAGTCAATAGACTTCCTTCTCTACAATTTTGTAAACTATATATGTCAATTGAAGTACTATATGTAGAGGAATTATTCCAGGCAATTATTATAAATAGGAAAGAGTAAATGGCCGAAAGAGAGGTAAGGTTTGTACATTTAACTCAAACTGGTAAAATGTTAACACTAAGAGATTGCAAAAATCTACATATAACTTTTAGAACATAATACAGGAGAAAATCCTTGGATTTAGGGCTGTGTAAAATGTTCTTAGACATGACACAAAAGGAAAAATCCAAAAAGAGAACGTTGGTAAATTGGAACATGAGAATTAAAGGGTTTTATTCTGAGAAAGATCCTGTAAAGACTGTGAAAAGGCAAACTATGGATCGAGAGAAAATATGCACAAACTACATATTTGGCAAAAGAGTCATATCTAGAATAAATTAACAACTCTCTATATTCCCCAGTAAAATAACAAACAATCCAAATAGAAAATGGGCAAGAGACAAGAAGGCACCTGCCACTGAGAAGGATATAAGGATGGAAAATAGGTACATGAAAAGATGTTCAACAATTTTTTAAACATCTTTGAACATCACCAGACATTAGGAAAATGTAAATTAAGACTATGATGACATGTCATTATACATCTATTAGAACACATAAAATAATAAATAAGGAAAATACCAAATTGCTGGTAAGGAGATAGAGAAACTGGATTTCTCACATATTACTGGAGGAATGTAAAATGATACAGCCATTCTAGAAAATAGTTTAGCATTTAAAAAAAATAAAACTAAACATACAATTACATTCATATCTAGCAATTTCACTTGTGGGCATTTATCCCAGAGAATTGAAAACTTATGTCCATGCAAAAATCTGTACAAGATTATTTTAAGCAGCTTTATTTATAATAGCTAAAAATGGGAAACAACTAAAATGTTCTTCAACAGGTGAATGATTTAAAAATCTGTGGTACAACCATACCATGGAATAGTTCTCAGCAACGAAAGTCAACCAACTATTGATGGATTCCTTAACTTGGATGGATCTCAAGAGCATTATGCTCAGTGAAAAAGTCATACAATATGATTCCATTTATATAACATTTTTGAACTGATAAAATTATAAAGATGAAAACCAGATGAGTGATTGCCAGGGATTAATGATGTAGCAGAGGGTGGGGGTATGACTGTAAAGGAGTAGCTGGAGGTAGAACTTTGTAGTGAATAGTTGGGTATCTTGACTACAATTCTGGTTCAGAATCTACACATTGTCCAATTCCCATGTTTGGTATTTGTCCTTTACTTGTGGAAGATGCCAGTTTTGATAGAAAGCACTGGGCGAGGGGTCCTGGGAATACTCTGCACTAACTTTGCATCTTTGGGTGACTCTATAATTATTTAAAAATAAAAGCACAAAAAAGGTGGAGATGCTATTGACTCATAAGCCATAGGGTGGATGCATTGATTTGTTCTAGTGCAGGAAATAGAGTTGTCTTCTTTCCACACACAGATTTTCTCTCACGGATGCAGAGATTTGTGAGCTCGATGTCAATTGTCCCAAATGAGGTTTGGATTTTCACACTTGCGTGCACTAGAACCATGGCTGGATGTACAGTGCAGCATACCAAGCCTTGCTGTATGCCCAAAAGGTGTTTGTGTGTGGAGCTGCTGCCAACACATAACTCCAGATTGCCTGGTCCAATGACACTTGGACTGCTATGGCATCCATCACTTTTTTTTTTTGAACAGGGGGTCGCCTCATGTTTTTCATGCTTCTCTTCAATTTACTCCACACATTGTCATTCAGTACCAAATACTCTGTGCCAGGGCTGAAAA
The DNA here is from genome assembly GCA_026826555.1 of Tolypeutes matacus. Taxonomy (NCBI): domain Eukaryota; kingdom Metazoa; phylum Chordata; class Mammalia; order Cingulata; family Chlamyphoridae; genus Tolypeutes; species Tolypeutes matacus. The sequence continues at coordinate 17,475,947 of JAKSZT010054462.1, read as the reverse complement.
AGTCACAAAGTGCCTGATGGCCACGTGTGGAAGGAAAAAGCTGGTAAATGGTGGATATTGATTCTGGCTCCCACCCAGTTCAGATTTAATGCTTTCCTATTTGATTGGACTTTGGCTGTGCACCAACCCATACCTCCCCAAATGAAGCACAACAAAACAAATGAATTAACCAGCTCTAAATTAAGCCAAGACTCATAATAGTTTTGTGTAGGTCCTTGAGTTTTAGTAGCGATGACATTCCTCATGCAACTTAAAATAACCACACATGCCTAATCATTATTCAGAAAATTTAACCTAAGGAAACACTTCAAAATATGGGATCAAACTATAGTAAAATCTTCATCATTAATGTTGAACAGTAAGGCCCAGTACAACTAACCAAAGGATGATGATGGGCAACACCTGTCCCAAAAAGCAGAGAGTATCTACAACTACGAACAAGACAGTTCCACCCATCTGCCCCATGGGTTCTAAGTCCCCTCTCAATCAGATGCAGATTGGGCATCACCATCCCCAAATCCTCAAGATTGAGGAATTAACAAATATAAGCAGGCAATGAAGCTATGGACCAAAGTAGACTTATGATTATTCTAGTAATAGAAGAATTTGCAACACTGATATAAAGACAGTGGTCACCACAAGTTCTAAGGGGAGGGAGAGAGAATAGGTGGCACTTGGGAGACTTCTGAGACACTGGAATTGTTCTGCATGATATTGCAATGACAGATGCATACAGATGGTCAAAACCTATAAAGTTATGCAATACCAAGTGTAAACTATAATGTAAACTATAGTCTATGTTTAGTAGAAATGCTTCAATATTTGTTCATCAATTGTAACAAATGTACCACACTAATGAAAGGTGCTATTAGCAGGGGAGAGTTTGAGAGAGGGTGGGGTTGGAGTATATAAGAGTCCTCTATGTTTTTTATGTAACTTTTATGTAATCTAAAACTTCTTTAAAAATAAAGGAAAAAATATTGAAAAAGAAGAAAAAATACTAATTAGCTAAAGAGAAATGCTATATAAATTATGGTGTATTACCAATTATGAAGACTATGTAACATTATTTTAAAATATTGAATGATACAACTGGGAAAAATTTTGAATACATTATATCGATATTTTTTAAAAGTTGGGAAAAGTCTAGAAGGAATATATCAAATTTTATCTTGTTGTGTATTACAGTGGAGAAATTATGAGCCTTCCAACACACGCCATTTTTTTATTTCCCTATATCTATTATTAATTAGGCAACTGATACAGTAATAAATGTATAGCATATGATGATAAAATATTCAAACATAACAGATAGAGTTAAAGGTCTTTTGATTACCAACCTTAATCCTATTCATTCATATTGCCAAGTGCATAAAGATACAAATACACATCCTGGAGGTAACTTCTCTTATCATTTTGGTGTGCCTACTCTTGAAGTCCTTTGACTAATAATTTATTATACCTGTTGTCATGTGTATGTTTACATAATCAGCATCATCTTATAGGGATTGTTTGGTTATATGATTTTTGCATTTAACATTATGCCTTAGAGATCCTTCTGTGTGAATATATATGTCTATGCCATTATCTGTCTCATTATTTCTACTTGTCAGATCTTATCCCATGCTAGATTATTTAACCATTTTTCTATTGATGGACATTTAGGTTTCTTCCACTTTTTTTGTTATTACAAAATTCTGCAAAAAACATTAAAGCATAAATCTTATTTTGCAGTTCCCTAATGTCCTTAATATGGTTATATTTATTTTATAATGAAAAGCACATTTCAAAACAAAATTATTTGATTATATTAAGAAAAAGAAAATCAATCATGCACCCTATAAACAATTAGAGGAAAAATGTACTTTGGACTGGAAATTCTAATTATTATATATTAAATGCACACCCAAATGGCTCTCAACTGTTCTCAATATTCTTTATATTTAAATTTTAAAGAAAAATGTTTATTTGAAGACAAGGCATTATACTTAGGAACTTCCAATAGTAAAAACAACCCAGAGATATGGCTTTGCTAAGAAATTATAAGCAAAAAAATGTATTTTTTTTCTCTGTAGACCCTGGTAATCGTAATGTTGTGTTTGTTTGTGAGGTTGGAATTCAGTTGTTCCACTGTGTTTGTATAGATAGAAAAATGCATTCATCCATTGGTCATCAAAAGGACTGATTATCAACCTGCTAAGCTCCAGAAATCTTAAGTTCCCTAGCACTGAAGTAATTTTATAATTGACTTTACTTTTTTCTCTACTGCCCAAACTTTAGCAGACACTCCCCAATTAAAATTAATCATCATTTGGGGAAATTTTAAATTATTTTTTTATCTAACTGGCACAACTAATCTAGTGGTAACATTTTAATGTAAAAAAATTGGAAAATGATATCCTATGTTCTATCAAAATAAGAATAAATTAACCAAATGTGAAACATTATACACACATATACATATATTCTGTTATCCAGGTTAATAATGTCTTATAGACAGTCGGTTCCATGACTAAACAGATATTTAATGAAATAGGACAGTTCAAAAGTACCTAATGCAAAATCAGATAATTTTCCTTTAAAATTTAAATAAAAATTTAAAGATAACAGTATTATGGCTTAGCTTACAATCTAAGCTAAGTAAAATATTAACACTGAGAGACAAGTTATCAATCACAAAAGCATTGGTAATAGATTCTTCTCTACCCCTAACTCTATTGCCTTTGTTCATATTTCTTCTAACGTCTTACCTTGCCATGGCAATGACCTTGTATGGGATCTCACTCCCTCTGATCTTAGCCCTTCAAATCCAACACGTAAGACAAATTTGTTCACATGGCTTGCCTAAAATGCAAAAGTTTTCTGCTGCAACTGCATGGTCCTAACAGAACAAGTTACCCTCACCCCGGCCATATTTCTTGCTCTTGCCTTCCCATTAGCAGGCTATGTCATAACATGGATCTGCTTGTAGCTTTTTGCACTCCATGCTTCCTCACCCTTTATTAAGAAGGAATGAGTTTTCAGAACAATCATGCATAAAATGCAGGATTCCCATATAGCACCCTATTACCAACACCTTGCATTTGTGTGGAACATCTATTACAATTGACGGTAACACATATTTATAATTAGACTACTAACTGTAGTCCATGAGATCATGGACTTAGGGTTCACTCTGTAGGGTTACCAAATATGCAATCTAACATTTCTCCTTTTAATCACATTCCGATACATATTTCAGTGCTGCCAACCATGCCCACAGAGTTGTGCCACCATCATCAAAACATTTCCATCATTACGAAGAGGAACCACGTACATTGTAATCCTCGATTAAATAGTCATTTCAGCTTGGAAGGCCCCTCTCTTGCCTTCTTTGGTATTCGTCAAACTTTAGGACTCAGTGATTCCATGTGCCTTGTCCTAATGTTGTGTCTTCAACATTATTTTATACCTGTCTGAGCCCCATTTTCTTGAGGACAGAGACTATGATTTTTTGTTTTTACACTCTATAGCAAGTGTTTGGTATCCAGTAACCATTCAGAAATATGTTTTAGATAAGTAAGTAAGTAAGTAAGTAAGTAAGTAAATAAATAAATAAATAAATAAATGATTAGTGATTGAATGTCTTGGATATACTAAGGTACTAAAGTTTTTCTCAACCTTAATTTTTTCCCTCAAATTCTATGACTCTTTTAAGATACAGCTCAGATCATCTGGGCTTCCTGCTCCCAACAGTCCCAAGACTATTTCAGTCCATGGGTATGAAGTTTGTCTTTTCAAAATATAGTTCCCACTTTGAGTCTGTGCCAATAAAGACTCAATTTCAGGAATTGTACAAGCCAATTGTTAAACCATTGGTAACTTGAAATTGGTGTGGTAGCCGTATTTACACTAGGGGAATTGGCAAGCACTAAAAATGGGTTCTTTTTTGGGTTTGGAAAGCCAGTTGTTAAGTTCACCAGCCTAGAACTGTGTGTGTGTATGTGTGTAGGTGAGTGTAAGTGTATGTATGTATACGTGTGTGTGTGTATATATATATATAAAATTTACTTTTACTTTATGTATATTTCCCCACCTTGACAAGATTTTAGTTCCTAAATGGAGGAAGCCTACATTTTCTAATTATATAAGTATATATTTATTTATATTTATTTATTTACCTGCTAATTTATAGACTATACCTAATCTACTTCCAAAATGTATTGTTTGGATAAAGTATTGTCTTCCAAAATCTAAATGTAAAATATAAATAACAATAATGTGAGCACAAGAAGAAAAAAAAAAAAAAAAACCTATGTAACAGACATCAAGACTCCTATAACAACTATGACTAAAGATTAAATATTAGCTCTGAGCTTCATAGCAGCCAAAAGGAAAAGGAAACATGAAATGTTTCACTTTATCTGCTGCTAAATATTGACTAAAAAGATAATACGCATTGACATTGAGCCAACGAGTAATAAAAACGGTCATTTTTTGATGGCCTGCTGGTCTTGCACAGTATTATATTCAATACTTTGGCTCAGTCTTCACATCAGCTGAGGTCATTCTCATCTTCATCTTTTGACAAAGGAGGTGCTGAAGCCTAGAGAAGTTAGGTATCTTGTCCCAGGTTCCTGCGTGGTTAGGATTTGTGCAAGCAGCATGAGCACAGTTTCCTGAGGCTGATGCCCTGTTCCCAGTCATTATATTATACTGCTTGCCTTGGCTTCCATGGCAAGGTCTACCTTGGAAACTTTATTTAAAAGAGAGAAATGTTCTCTGTATGGTGATTATTTACAAAAACCCTCTAAAAAAGTAGAAGCCATGAGTTTTCAGTGTAACTCAAGGAAGACAGTTCTGCCAGCCCTTGCTACTGAGGTCTACCTGTGTCATTGTCTGGGTCCTAACCTGAGACGACGAAAGAATTTAGGTGCTTGGGAGGCAGCCATTCTGGGTTACTCCTAACACAAACTTCCTCAAATGCTAATTATCTAGCTGGGATTTTAGTGCCAAAATGAGATATAGTTCAAAGGCTAAAAACTCCATTTTCAGGAGCTGACAATGGTTGAGCTCCTGCTTTCAAAGTGGGAGGTCCCGGGTTCAATCCCTGGTACCTCCTAAAAAAAACAAAATAAGACCTCCATTTTTCATGAATTTGGGTTAAATACAGCAAAACAGACTCATATGTACACGCCAGTTCTACTCATGGTGAGAGGGTTCCAGCGCAGTGAATTATTTGGACTTATTAGGGTTTCATTTGCATTTGTTGCTTTGGGAGCTTCTCGCTGCTTTCCTGTATTACATAAGTAATGTAATGGTCCAGGCTTACGAGCACAGAATTATTTTGTGCTGGCTCCTCAGAGCTGCCACCCAAATGGCTAACAGATATGTACACACGATTAAATTCAACATGGACAAACAAGGTGCTGAGCAAGCTGAATAAGACTCCCTGTTCTTTGGGACTCCAGTTTCATCAGAGGTAGAATTGCGAAAAAATAAGTCTCCCTGTGGTTAGCACTACAATAGCTGTATATGCAGATGGATGGCAGCATGGAAGGAGGAGGCCTTATCTCTTTGTGGAGGGTGGGGCAGGGGGGAGGGGATGGAGGGCAGGTGTGTGGGGACACTGGGAGCCTGGTGAGACCTGACGCTGAATCAAACAACTAACTTCTATTCATTATTTTTGCTGGACGTAAATATTCTTTTGGTGATTGATAATAATGTGAACGGATGAACCAATGTGTGCAACAGTAAGCCTAATTCTTATACCATAGTACAAGATTCAAAGTGATGTGTGTATACAAAGGTACAAACAGAGAATTACGTACATCCTAGATCGATTCCTTGGTTCTAGAGGGAGTCAGTGGAAGCTGCCAGGAGGAGATGGCATTTGAGCCGGGTCTAAAGAATAAAGGGGGAGAAGGAGGGCATATCAGGACATAAAAAACAACAACACAAGAGCCAAGGTAATGCATCCTAAATTAAGGCTGGAATGATAAATAACTAGAAATAGTAAGCCTGAGTTACGATAAAGGAATGGATTCAAAGACTAAGATGGAGAGCATCGCACATTTGCAAAATATTCTGAACTGAGGATGCCACAGATACCAAGTTTTCATGTTATGGACAATTGAATACGGTTCATGTTTTCTGACACAACCCCAAATCTCCTGTCCCCAATTTCAAGTGACAGAGATTCTTTCCCTTATTCTCTTAAGCATCAGTATGTTCCCCTATTATTGTGTTTATCATATTACTTTGTATCTGGTTGTTTCTGCTGAACTTCGTGGCTCCAGGATTATGCATGAACATTCCTAGAGTCAAACACAGTGTCCGGTCCCTAGCAGGTACTTCGTAGGTCTTTGCTGCTTGAATGCTATAGAATGGTTCTTGTTAGGTTTTTTAAGTTCACAAAGTTACTTGCAGCTGCCCATGGCCACATACTGGTGTCCCAAATGAACCACATGGGATGGCTGAATGAGGCCCAAACCACACAGGAATTTTGCTTAACCAAACTCAGGAGGGTTCGAAGGAAGATGCACTTTGCACTTGGAGTGATTGGGCCACCTGGCTGCTGAGCAAGTGGGGAGCAATCCACGGAGGCCCTGTGCAAGCGTCAAGGTGCTCTCTGCTCTTTATCTTCACAGCAGGTGGCGAGAGGCCTGGGGGACCAGTCTGACATGTGAGATGGCAGAGCCAGGTGTTCTGCTTCCGGAGACTGTGGGAGAAGGGAGGCTGCGATGCTTGCGGCACTGAGCATACCTCATTGCCTGCCTCAGAGGCTTGCCAGTCCCTCTTGCCCAGCCTCCCTTCCCCGCCACTTACACCTGGGCCCCACTCCTCACACACTGTTCCTGTCCCCCTCGCTCCTGGAATCTGCCCGGGTGTGCTGGCACCGGGCCTGCCCCTCGGCGTCCTGAGTGCAGCGTTGAAGCCCTAAATTAGCTGGGACGGGTGCATTTGACAATCACCCAGGCCAAACTGGCACCTGCAATCTGAGTCACTGCCTTTTAACTGTTTATTAAGTGGTGACAGTGACAGCTAAATCGTGAAGAGGAAGGGCTCTTTCTCTGTGGGTTCCGGTGACGAGACGCTTTGTGAGGAGCCAGAGCGTCGAAGGGGGCGGCGCCGAGAGCAGAGGGGACCATAGCAAAGCACCGTCACATCTCTTCTCTTTTGTCTCGTGGGCAAAGGTCTGTTAGAGGTCATTCCAACACGTAGATCATCTCTCTCCTCTGCAGCCTGGGCTTTAGGCAGCTACACAAGAGGACATGTTCTGAGGGGTACTGAGAGCTCCTCTGAGCTCCTCAGGAATCCGAGGGCACCACCTTTCCTTGAAAAGTAGCAACATGATTCGCCCTGGCGTGTTAGGGAAAAAGAGAACAGGCTTCTGTGGAAATCTGGCAGACATAAAGACGCACACATGGCACAAGCCTGTGACCTTGTCAGATTGGCTAGTGGGCTGGCTGAGATATGGGGACGGTATATTGTTTTCATTTGAGAAGCAGTAGTGAGGTTGGAATGGACTACTCCTGGTCAAAAAAGGAGGCACAGGGAGGAGGACTCCCTTCAGTGTCTACTTCACTGGGGGCCGTGCTGGTTTGAAGCTATACATGCCCTGGAAAAACATGTTCTTGTTCTTAAATGTAATCCATTCCTGTGGATGTGAACCTACTGTAAGTGGGGAAATTTACACTTCCAGTGTGTCCCATGACAATCAGGATGGGTCTTTATCCTATTACTGGAGTCCTTTATAAATGGAATGAATTCAGACATGAGAGAGAAAACGAAAGCAAGAAGATGAAATCAATGAAACCCAGAAGAGAAAGGAGAGACCAGCAGATGTCTCCATGTGCCTTGCCATGTGACAGAGGCGTCAAGGATCGCCGGCAGCTGGTCTTCAGGAAGAGAGCATCGCCTTGATGATGCCGAGATTTGGACAATTTCCTGGCCTCAAAACCATGAGAGAATAAATCCCCACTGTTTGACCGGACCCATTTCATAGTATTTCCTTTGAGCAGCTTTGGAAACTAAAACAGGGGCATTGACAGACAGAGGAGGGCAGGACCAAAGGTTGACTTGACTGTCCTCATAACTTTGCTTGGAGTCAGGCCTCTCTGGTTCCTAAGAATTATTTTCTGGAATAAGAATTTGGATTTCAAGGAAACCCATGTGCACCCCCCCACACACACACACACCCTTCTATTGCACAGCACATATACTGTCTGTTATAGAAAATGCTGAGTTCTCTGTGCAAGCAGGGCTTAGGAAAGAAGAAGCATGAGGAATGCATGAAGGGATTTCCACTCTGAAGACCTCAGTTCAAGCTCCAATTCCTTTCACTTTGTCCCATGTGATGTTGTCTTGGGTAAATTTCTTAGCTTGTCGGTGCTGAAGCTTTTTCGTGCATAAAATGAGGAGAATAATAATGATGCTAACCTTGGAGGATGGTTTTAAAAATGGATGGGTTAATCATATAAGCTTTCTCAACATCAGCACTCTAGACATTTGGAGCTGAATAATTATTTGTTTTGGGGGATTTGTCTGGTGCCTTGCAGAATGTTTAGCAGGATGTCCCCTGGCCTGTACTCACTGGATGCCAACAGAACTTCCCTCTCCCCAGAAATTGCCAAATATCCCCTGGAGAAGCAAATGTGCCCTTTGATTGAGAACAACTGAGTAAATGTATATAAATTATTTGCAAGTGGATAGACCTCTCTATGCACATGGCATGGAAATGAAGATAACAATGATGATGTAGCAATATTTACAAATAATGCTAATGGGCACATTGTAAGTTAATAAACCAGTGCCTGGTTTCAAATTTATGGGGTAGGAAATCAGATGATGGCAGCATGATCTATTTCGGCTTTATACTACCGTGAAAATGTCATACTAAATTAAACAAATTCTGTTTATTTCTTCCTAGTGAAGAGGAGGGAAAAAAAAAAAGAAAGTGAGTAATGCATTAAATTGCTAGGATATTAATTATACAGAGCTACATATTAAATGTTATGCATCTAAGGAGCTAATTTTCTTCACAATGTTATTATTATTTGTTACTTGTATAGCAACGCTGATGTAAACATACTGTTTTATAAATACTCCCATAAAGTTTATTGCTCTTATATGAGTGTGTCATATAATTATACACTTACCTTCTAATAAGCAATGTGAGAAGCATAACTCACTCACAGCAAAAATCCATTGCATTAGCATCTATCTGACTTCCTAAAAAAATCTCTGGGTAGCAACTATATCATGTTGTGTTAGAAACAGAATTGATATCTCAGTAAACAAGAGCCTTAAGACAAATCTATTTTTGTTATAACTTCTTTTTCTACTTTAAGGAAACAGGCTGGTCTTTCTCAGAAAGAGTTTCACACCAGGGGTTATTTTTTGGAGGAGGGGTATTTTTGGTTTCTTGTTTGCTCCTGTACGAGGCTGATCCGTCCGTGTCAAATCTGCAAAATGTGTTATGCGTGGGTGGAAAGACAAACCACACTGAAAGTTCTATTCGCCATTGTTAGCTCACATTAAATACCGCATGTTAAGTTTGTTCAGAAGGGAAAAAATGCAACAAAAAGAGAAAACACACAAATGATTGAAATGCCAATATGAATTCTATTCTAAAAGGTAGCTTATCTTCTTCAGCTCAAATCACTCATCTCAGCAAAAACCATCCCTGCCTTTGGGCTGCCTTAAACAGCTGTAAATTGGAGGGTACAATGTGGTCTATTCTATTATCTAGTAGCCAGGTTTGATCTGATGAAAATATCCATTGATCCACCCCATGCTATTAGCTTTAGATGATCTCCAGCTTAGCTACATTAGCAGACAGTCTCCTGGGGAATACAATGTAATCCCTGTATCTGTCAAAGGTTTTAGCCATTTTGTGGTTTTTTTTTTCCTTTGTATTTTCCACATGCTTTGGAGCATTGAACACCAAGGACCCCAGAAACATATCTTTAAAAAATACATCTCTTATGCAATCATAACAGGACTCTGTATAAGGACAGGCAGAATATACTCTATCACTTCTATCATTAGAGTTGTATTCCACACTGTTGACAAGAAGGGCTGTTCTGGTTGTTGGTTCTTTAAAGGAAATGGCCACAAAATGAAAATTCCTTAGCAATTAAGCTCAAGAACCTGAGGATATTATATAGCAGTTGGATAAGACTGTAGGACCTGAAAAACTCCCACCTGATTTCCTTGCAAATCCAAAAAAGTAGATGCACACAGTAATTGGGTAATATTTATCTTTGCAAACAAGAAAACATTTGGAATTGAAAAAAAAAATGAGATTTGTAAAACAAATGTCCCCATCACATATATTTTTAAAAATAGCTATCTTTTATTCTGATCAAAGTTGTCTTTATAGAATTTTAGCCCCTAGAAAGACTTCCCAAATTATTTTATGTAAGATAATTCATCTAAAACATTTGAAACTATTCTCATATCAATGGTTTCACCTAGTTCTCTGTTTAACAATAGAGCTACTTTACATATTTTTCCATCCAGATGTGATATGTGCCCACTAGGAATGGTCAGTAATTCTTAACCGAATCAGGGAGGAAGTCAGAATAGGGGAATGGGCGTGATGCTTGCTTGCATAAGAGGGCAGGGGTATATGTGAATCAATGATGTAGGAAAAAACCTGGAGTACTGTTATTTTCTAGAGGAGATATCTCTGGATTGTGACTTCAAGGATGGATTTTTTTTTTTTTTTTTTTAGGAGGAATCGGGGATTAAACTCGGGACCTCCTACGTGGGAGGCAGGCACTCAGCCACTGAACTATAGCTGCTTCCCCAAGGGTGGATTTTAATAGCATGGAAATAATCCAGACAGGGGAGCTGGAGTAGACGTCTTAGAGAAGATAATTTCTAATAATGTGGAAGAGTTCATTTGGTGAAGGTGAGCTGTGCAGGCAAAGCACTCCAGGCAGAAGGAACAGTATGTGGGAAGGCTTGGAGGCAAAGAGGGCCTAGGACTTTCTAGTAAGTAAAAGCAATTCAGTGTGGTTTGAATTCAGAGAATGGGGTAGAGGGTGGGGCGTCGTTAGGAAGGGGATGTGCTGTGAGTAGAAAGTGCTGTTAGTACTGAAAGATGAGCCCAGAGAGTTCGGTAGGAACCAATGCTAATTTTGAAGGGTCTTGGAATACTGGGAAACCTTTGTATTGTATCCTTATTTTATCCTTGGGGGGGATCTTATAGATTTAAGAAGGAATGTTGGGGAAGGTATTGTTTGAGGCCAGTCTTGGGGTCTAAATCCTTCTTGATTCCTCTTTCCTGCTGACACTGGGCCTACCACGCTGTCTTTAAAGCAACATGAAAAGCAAGATGCTCTGTTTAGCCCTGTCCCAGGAAGGGCAGCCACAGTCACCTTCAGGGCAGATGGTCTCTTCTAAGACCTCACGTCAGAGTTCTGGATGTCATTCCTGTTTGGCAGAAAAATGATTTAAATGGACAGAATTTAATTAATAAACATAAATGAAAAGATTTAACACTAAAAAAAGGAAGATTCTGGTAATTTAGGTCTAGAGATTAATGTTCAGATGATAACATTAAGAGATCATGAGTATAAATATTTTAGTTTTAATTTCATACATCTGTTATTCATTTTAACATCTAGCTAAGCATCCAAAATTGTTGGAGAATTGAGAAAAGGGAAAAATAATGTAATGCTTCATTCTCCCAGTCTAATTCAACAAACTGTTACAACATTTAGTGAATTTCCTTCCAGTCTTTTTCCCCTTATGAGTGTGTTTCACCACACTTCTACTCATATTATGCACATAATTTTAACTGTGCTTTAACAATAACATCATATAAATATTTTTGTATTATTATAATCAACATTTTACATAATAAGATACATCAAGAAAATGTGCCATAAATTATCTAACTATTCTTCTATTCTTTCCATTATGCTTACTATTTTGCTATTAAAAATGAATTTATTTATGCAGATTTTTTCCAGGTTTTGGATTATTTCTTTAGGATTGATTCCTAGACTTGGAGTTTCTATTAAATGTGTATCAATACACTTATGTCTCTTTGTTCATAGTACCAAAATGTTTTCCAAAAGGATTACACCAATTTATACTCAGACCAGCTGCTGCAGAAAAAAAAAAAAAGAGAGCCTTCTGGAAAACTTGTGGGAAACTTCTCATCTACACTCTACATTTCATGCTGCATCATCATTCCTGGCTGTGAAGAGAAGTTTGAGCAATGCAGATGCTATGGCAGTCCAACGGATGGACACATATATGGGTATATTTTACTTCTGGGAACATTTTCACTTGCAAGTAATGTTGGGAGGCAATTCTCTATGGCATCCTTATGTGTCTGTTTTCAAGAATGTTTCAAGATGATAAAGATCATGTCTCCCACGGGGGCAAAGTTTGGGCAGGTTGCCAGCAGCCCCTTACATGGTTAGGATTTGTCTAGCCTCAGTGTGCCTCAGCTTTAGGCAGACCTCTGTGCCCATAGTTCTCATCTGAGCCCATCTCCATATCACACCCAGGGGACTTGGGGGACATGGGGAGCCAAAGAGAGCATGAAGTTCATGCTGGGTGTTGTGCCGTGAGTAATAAGCTGTCTAAACCCATTTGGGCTTGTCTCCTTACTGACTACTCCCTGAATGTGGCAAGCCAGCCTAGCAGCTGCTGTAGTCCCTGCTGCTTAGAGACGACTTGACCCCTTGACAAATAGTGTGAAGAGAGACCACCAAATGTGTTTGTGAAAGAGGCTCCAAGTAAGGGTGGGAAAAATGACCTGGCTTCTAGATAAGAACTAGATTTTATTCATTTTCTGAGGGCTTATATAAGAACCTTTTATTTTTATTAATTTTTTGAGGGTTTGTAACAACCATTCTTATTTTCTTCCAATGAAGTTTAAAGGTTAAGAACTAAAGCTCTGGAATCAAGCATGCTTAGAATCAACTGTCTGCTTCATCACTTACACATCAGTGATCTTGAACATACTACTTTTTCGAATGAAATTTCAAGTCTCAGTTTCATGTGTATAAAATGGGAATAATAAGAGGATCACGTGAGTTTGTTTAAATGAGATAATGTATTAAAGTTCATGGGATGTGGACTGGCAGAGTCAATAATGAATATATGTAAACTGCAATTTTTATTGCAGCCTTAAATATAAGATTCAAACAGGTATTCAATTCCCGAAGACTTGTACAATTAATTGTAACCAAATAATTTCGAACACAGAAGACTTTAACTGGAAATCAAACCCAGTTTACTGAAGAATGAATTGAAACCCAGAAAGTGACCTGACGACTGGGTCTCACGTTAGCACCAGACAGGGCTGGGTAACAGCCTTCTCAAGGTCGATTCAATGACCACTGGAACTTTAATTCCTTTCGGGTCATCAAGAATTCAATCAAGTATTATATAGGTAGGAATCCAGGAAAGAAAAGATGGGTTTAAATAAATGAAAACCTGGAGAAGCTAAGGAACACACCAAAACTGCTCCAAGCACGCCTGAAACTACAGAAAGGGAAACACCTTCAGAGGATATGACTGACAGAATAGAAAGGCTGTAAATTCTATACATTAAGAGTTAAATAGCTTGTTTAGAAGGGAGTTGCTCAGCTCCTCATTCTGAGACAATTTACTTTCAAATTTAGATGTTTGCCTAGTCAATATGTGTTCATCAATTGTAACAAATGTACTACACAAATCAAAGACGTTGTTAATGGGGAAATGTGTGGGGTATGTGGGAATTCTCCTATATTTTTGATGTATCACTTATGTAATCTAAAGTTTCTTTGAAAATAAAATTTTAAAAAATCTCATAAGAGAGAATGAAAAATCCCAAAAGGGTAGAAGACATATGCAAAAGCACAGACTTTCTCTAAAAAAGAAGAATTGCTAACTCAAAATGTAAAATAATATAAACTCATAAATATTGAGTAAAATAGTAGAAGGCATTTCAAACCTGCCTGCAACCATAATTATGAGCGAACATTTAGGAAAGCCTCAAACAAACAATTAAGACCCTATAGAAATGTAAATCAATATTAGTAATATAATATTTTCATATTATTGATAATATCACATGGCATTTTATTGGTCATGATAAATTCATTATGTTGTTATAACAAACAACCCCAGTCTCTTAAGAGGTTAATGCAGTAAATGTTTACATTTCAGAATCATGAAAATCCTGCTACAAATCTTGGTTATTATCCAGGGGAATTATCTTCCATGTGGCAATTCTATGATCCTTGTTGATTTAATCAAATGGCTCCACCATTTCAACGTAAGGCCTCCAAGGTCACCAGGACAGGGGAATAGACAGCTCAATGTTTGCAGTCAGTTTTTTGAAAAATATATTTTGGCCCAGAATTAGCATATATTACTTATCCCCACAGGCTAGAGACAGGAACCAGTCAAGAAATCTGGGCAATATGGAAAAGCAATTGAATGCTTGGTGAGTGCCACACTCTCTGTCACAGAGAAGTTGTTTAAAATTATGAAAAAAATATGCTAATATGATAAAGGCTAAATTGCCCACAAAACTTAAATATCTGAGACAAGTCTTTACATGGAGTAAATAAGCAAGATTTTACTGTGTTCTGAAAGTTGTTTTGCTTTTAAAAATAAGATCATATAGACTAAAATAAAACATGTAACATTTTTACATTGGAACGCTATGCAATCATTAAAAATAACGGGATAGAGCTGAATGGGCCAAAGTGGAAAATGCAATTTGCAGGGAAGTATGTATCTGGTATGATTCCATTTCCATATATCCATACATGTATACATACATACACAGACTGCATTTTCAAGGATCCCATACAATTAGGTGTGTCTGGGTGACTGAGTACTCTATGGGTATAATAGCTGTATATTGATTTACAATTTCCAGGTCTGGACTTTAAAACTCCCCACCATCCATCCTCCTTGAGCTTCTCCTATACTGGCTGCCTGTAATGAAGAAATCCCCCAGTGCATCCTTACAAATCATATACTGAGGATGATAGAACCCCAAATGGAAAAATCTGGACACCTAGGTCCCTGCTTTGAAGAGAGGCATCCACCAAATGGGAACACCTGATGTATAATTTATGTGATGAGGAAGTAAACGTCTATCCTATTTGAGATTTTATACATATTAAGGTATGCTTGTTATATGTAGTTATCTTACTCTTCGTGAAATAAATTTGTTAAAAGTTTACAGTTGCATTTTAGGGGAGTGAGATTGAGGTTGCTGTTAAAGAAATAATCTACCTTTATAACACTAAGGACTCTTTGAATTAAATTTTGAGTTAAAATTAAAAACTCTGAAAGAAGTTCAAGAAATAAAATCCATGTTATATGCTCACCTTTTTTATTTTATTTTATTTTATTTTATTTTATTTTATTTTATTTTATTTTATTTTATTTTTTATTTTATTTTATTTTATTTTATTTTTTGGAGGTACATGGACTGAACTCAGTACTGCATATAGGTGAAACAGATTCTCAAACCACAGGTAACAGGGATTGAACCTGGGACCTCATACACGTCAACCACTGGGCTACACCCACCCCTATATGCTTAACTTTTTGCACTCACGTCTTTTTGCTAAATATTTAAAACTGAAATAAAAATTAAAATAAATTTAATCAACCAGTGTATATACCAAATATGTAAGTAATGAAGTCACTTAAGGTAGTAGAGCCTCAGTTTCATCACTTTTAATCAAGATGCTTTGACTTAGTCACCACTCTATTATCCATGTAGAATATCTTTATAAGGTTTTGCTCTGCGAGCATGTGATAGGGTACGACTAGCAAACGCACCATCAAACATAGAGATGTTGAGATTGAAAAAAGCCATTGCTGGTTAATATGGAATTAATCAAAAAAAAAAAAAAAGAGTAAGAAAGAGAAGCAATGCTAGTAGCCCTTTTTGATAAATAGGTACATGGCAATGGGAAAAACAATGTTTGGAGATTTTCAAAATGTGTGTGTGTAAGCAAAGACCACATAAGTTGGGACCTTAGTGATTAAAAAAAAACAAAAAAACTGTAGGATTCACAAACAATGACTAAAATGTTTCTAGAAATGCGAATAAAGAAAAAGGAGAAGCCAGCTGCTTGACCACAGCATAATTGCACTCAGGCAGGCACACACAACAGACGCGAACTCATAAAATTCAATACTTTGATTCAGTCTTTTGGTGAAATTATATCTGCTGTGGGAAACCAGAATTACTCTTATTGTAACAATCTCCTTTGTTTACCATTGTCTATTGAGAAAACTTTTCTCACTTTCGACAAACCAATAAATCTCATTGATGCTGCTGAACCACGATGCGCTCTGTGAACATTTGGCAAGAGGAAAAGTCACACTACCTACTCTCTAATCTGTCTTCAGTCCCCTCTCCCCACCAGTGATTATGCAAATAATCCTTTATCCAGATAAGCTTTTATTCCAGGGATCCAACGTGAAAGGGAGGCAACAAAATATATGTCCCCCAACACCAGTTCTTCTAATATACTAGATTCCCTCAGCAGGTTTTCTCCTCAGTAGGCTTCCCCTTACTTTCAGAAATTTTCTCCTTTTCCCCTCACCTACTGTTCTGTACAGAGGCAGATAGATAATAAAATTTAGAGATTAAAAATCTTAGAGCAAGGAATCTTTATGGCACTACTAAGACCTTCCACGTATTGGAAGCCAACTGATGAAACAATGGGCCAAGTGCATTCCATATATTATTCTTGATACTCAAATAAAAGTGTGTGATATCAGTATCTCTGCTTATTTCCCAGATGATGATGGAAATTGGGTTTAAGAGAGGCCATGCAACATGCCCATGGTCCTATACTAGTGTGTGTCTGAGCTGGGATTCATACCCAGTTCTTCTTTCAAAGAACATGATAATTTCAGGGGTAAAGGCATTCATTCACTTATTTAAGCATTCAAAATTTTTTGAGAAACAATGATCCTTATGATAGGATCAAGGGCAGAATTTCTACCCCAGCACTTATTTTGCACTTAAGATGTGATAACTGTGAGATCTCTCAGCAAGTTGGTGGTAGAGTCCAGGCTAGCATTGGGCCTCTTGATTGCCAGCCATGGGTCATCTCACAGCAGGGCATACTTTAACTCCTTTCAAGACAGCAGTGCTTCTTGGCTTCTTTTGAATACAATGGTGTATCACAATTAACATCATTAATAAGTAATTAACTTGCAAATCTTTTCTCCCAGGAAAGACTTATTTGCAATATTGGTCTGGATCAGATGCAGATGTCTCACTGCCACAGGATTACTGAGGGAAAATTTTTCAATGACATCACGATCTCCTTGCCAACAGGGACTAGGCCTTCTATCTTGGTACTTTTTTCAGGGCCTAAAATATTCTGCTTTGTACATAATAGATGCCCAGAAAATCCTAGAGAGGTGAAAATGTCTTAGTAATGTGTCTCTTTGGGGGAATTATGAATGAACTCTCTATGAAAGATGATAAAGTAGCTACCATGGTTATAAAGAACAAGAACTTCCATGGTCACCATCATTTATAAGAATGGTATTTTAGAGATTGGATGAAAGTTGAATATTTTTGAGAAGGAATTTTGATAAGAATGTAGTATGCTAATCTCTGGATATATCCCATTGGTGACTCACAGGCCCTTCAGAATTGACATGTACAAAACTGAACTTGTATCTTGAAACAGGCAGCCATATATATATGTGTATATATATATTATACATTTCCTTAAAAAGGTTACATTTAAACAATTTAAATGTAAACCATTTATATTTTTACCTTAATGTGTGAGATTATGAAATTAGCAAGATTCTGAAAGCAGAGTCCCATATATTGGGATGTTGGGATGTAATGGTCAAAAAAAGGGAACATTCCATATTCTTGCACCCCTAAGCCCCTGTCACAAAAGTCTTCTCTTAGACAGAGTCCCACCTGCTCAAAGGTCCCTCAGTGCAGTGAGCTTAACTCAGACTGATAATATATGTCTTTCCAATGGCTGGGCCTCTTCACTTTGACCCAAGTAAGTCAACAGTACAGTACATTAACCTATTGAATAGGATTAGTGTTCTCCGGGGCATCTCTAGGATGATCAGAATAGGCTTCTACAAAAGCTCCATCTGACTGGCTTGGCACAGAGGCATAACTGATACTCAGCTGCTTGGAGCCAGAGAAGAGTGACAGTCAGGCTGCTCAGTTCTTAAGTCCCCTGACCTGGTACTTATGGGACCTCTTAGTTCTCCTTCTTTTTGTTCTTTTGTCTTTTGTATTTTCCATAGGAATCTGCGGGTTACTTATTTTTTAAAAAAATTATTTTCTTACACACATTTGCCCAAAACAAAAGCCCTTGACCATCGTCACTTTATCCGATGCACTTCTTTTGGGCAAAGTCACCTCTCACATGCCATTCAGAGGAATGAATCTTCAATGGTAGGTTAATTATACAGTCCATGTTATGCTTACATATATGATAATATATGAGACCAGGTAATAAGCTGAAACAAACTCAGGGCACACATCACAGAAGCTGTGCACACATCTTAAAGAAACACATTTCAAAAGATTATGTTACCCCATCACATATCATCGCATCAAACATCTTTCTCCTTTGGGTTGTCCCTGTAAAGCAGCAGCTGTTCTATGAAAAACTTGTAGGTTTCCTTGATTCTTATTCTTACCTCCACATTTTGCTGGTCAGTAAATATAGAAGATTTTACCTCTCAAATTATCTTAAAGGTATTTCTTTTTGTATTGCCAGTCAGACTTGCTTCAGACAAATGTCATACCTATATAATTTCAATCTTCTTCCAACTCCCCAATACACAGAATCATACTCTCTTGCATTGTCTTTCAGTATACACTCCTTTACTATGTAACTTCCAGAATAATTTATAGAAAATAAACTAATCAACTTACTGCCCTGCTAACGTCTTTCAATAATTCCAAATTCCCCAAAGCATAAAACCGCAAAACACTACTTGAAAAGTATATCTACAATCTCTTCAAATTATCCTCTCAACTTTATTCCCATGAGTTCAATGTTCCAGACAAGGCAAATTGCTAGTTTTTTCCGAAGCATGCCATGATATCTCAAACCCTCCGAAGACTGGCCTAACTATGCTTGCTGAATTAAATAACTATCTTTCTTTCCTTTACCAGGCCAACTCTAGAATTTTTCCCTAATAGCCCAGGTTGAATTTAGTTCTGCCTACCTCTGAGTTTCCATAATATACTACATATAAGAACCATGGATAGTCCTTACATACAGTATGGGTATTATATCTCTGAGTGTTTATATAATTTTAAAAGCTCCATTTCACATTCATCTCGTATTGAATTATTTCAGGAATACTCATTTTGAATGAATAAATGAATTAATTTTGAAGGAGTTTGACTAACAATCTTATGCCAGCAGTCAGTTATGTGAGCAGGTGAGTGTGTCCAAGTATTGAAGGCATCTCCAGCACAGTTCTTATAAGAGTGTCGTGCTAGTCTTTGTCTCACCTCTGAGAATAGATCTTCTATGCCCATCACCAAAGAAAAATTCAGGAACTCCTCAAAGTACCATTCATTTACCTGTACCCCTGGGATCTAAGGACATTTGATACAAATTGGATGCTCCATTTCACCAGGAATTTTGTGGCCCTTGCACTGACATGTTTTTTCTTTGATTTCCGAAATCTCTTCATTTCTGATTTTTTAAAATAATATTAAGATTACTTAATATGTATCTTTTTTGATGAGACAAAATAATTCCTTTATTAGGGAAAGAAGAAATAAGTAAATCAATCCTCTCTTCAACTGGCAATTGTAATCTTCATTCAGATCAAACTGACATAATTCCACATCAGATTTAAGAGACAACCTAGTCATCCTTTCAGCCTTGGCTTACATATCACTTGGTCAGATTTTCCCCAACTCTTAGACCCATCTGTTCCGCATTCTCATATCACTCTGGGCTTCCCTTAGCATGGCGCTCCTAACAATTGTAGTTACTTACTTCTTGTCTTCCTTCCGCACCCATCTAGTAACTCCTATGGCACAGGGACACAGTCTTCCTAACCATGGTATCCCAGTACCTGGCACAGTGATGGGTACATACCAGAGGTGCAATAATTATGTTCAATGAAAGGATAAATGAATAAAGGTTCTTGGTGGAAAGCATGAATTATCAAAGCCTTCCTGCCGACATGAAGCAGATGGTATTTCCTTTAGTACCAATAAAGTTCTTTTAACCCTCAGCAATTTTTAAGGGGAGATCTCACTATCTTTAATTTAAAAGGAAATAAATATTTCACATTGCAATTAATCTTTCTGAGCTGGTCAGCTGAGCCATTCATAGGACTTTAAACGTCATAGAAATGTTGTAACCAAGAGCTCCCAGCGGGATGATTGGACTGCTGGGAAAAAATAACAAACAAGGGATCAAATATCTTACCCCTGCTTCCAAGGAATTCAATAAATTAGTTTGACATTTGATTCTTGATTATCCATTCCTTTGGAATGGAGAGGAAGGGTGGAAATCCTAAGAGTACGCAAAACAAAACTCACCTATATTTAGCTTTAGAGTGGGCTTCATTCTCCTTTACTTTGCACATGCTTGTGTCTGCCATTCTATAACTCATCTTAAACAACATCCTGAAACCAAAATCTATTTCTAATAGACTTAGAACTTTGTCTCTGCCAGTCCACTACTACATCATCATTCCACATTCATGCTAGTCAGGGTGGCCTCATCTCATAAGTCATGGTCATAGTCATCATCATAATCATCATCATCACTATCATCATACTCATCATCATCATCACCATTTCTTCATTTACTGGGCACCTACTATATGCCAAAGGCTAAGCACATTATTTATATTACCTGGCTGCTACACAGCAGTTACATGAGATATGTGCAAACATCCGTATGTTTCAGACGAGAAAACCCAGGCTCAAAGAGAAGCAAATCTCCCAAAGTCACATATTTAATAAGTAAAAGAACCTAGATTAAAACTCTTGTGTATACGTCAGATCCTATGATATCCAAATTATTCTATGGAAAAAAATCATGGCTTAATTTCTTTAATGTTAGAGTTCTATTGATAAATCATTGGAGTGGACAAAAATGATTTAACCTGAGCTTAAAAATAAATACTCCTCAAGTTGCTTTATCTGCATGGTTTTTCTGTAAGCCTACAACTTCCCTAATATATATATATATATATATAAAATTTCAAAACAAACTGATCAAAGGGGATTCAGAAAAGTTTCTGTAATTAAATAATAACGTAACTGAAAACACCTGAGCTTTCAAATAAAAATAAATAAATACTTCTCAACCTCTATTTGTTAATTACAGCCAGAAGAGAAAACATAAGTAAAAACTGCAGTAATGTAAACAAAGCACAAATACCAGTAAGGAGTTGAAAGCAAGATGTCATCTACTACTTGAGTCTTCCACAAAAGATCTGCCCCTTTTGCTCAGGAGAACTAGCCAGCACTCCTGTCTGGCTCCAGAAAGGCAAGATCCCACCTGTTCATAACTCCCACCTGACTTGTCACAGCTCTTGACCTGCTTTCCATTGTCTGTTGGTTGAGTGAATGGGCTGACTTCCTGAAAATCCTCAAATCCAGGCAATGTGTTTTGGAACAGGCCCTTCCATGCCTTGAGGACTGTCTTCCATGCAGTGATGACCTCTCTGAGTATTTCTGCTTCCTTTGCTCTTTTACTTTTGGATAATGGCCCTCTATTAGTGCAAAAGTGGGTAGTCATTTTATTCATTGCTGAATTTTAGTAGAATGTTATGGTAGGACTCTATGGCCACCTTATCCTATTCCTGAAAAAGGACTGTGTACCTGTGAGCTGCTATTAGAATTTAGATGGGAATGTAGAGACGAACATTTTCCTTCCTTCTGACCTCTTATAACAATGCTGGGAACACACCAAGATTTCTTTTTCATTCTAGCAACCACTTCTCTAGCTTTGTTCGAAAACCTAAACCAATAAAGTCCCCATCTTTGTAAGTCGCAGTGGTTTGGGCTGAAACTGAAAACTATGATTCAGATGATGCCACTATTATGAAAGTTTTGTGCATGTATGTTCTTTAATGAAACAATCATAAAATTGAAACCATGAAATGAATACTGTTCATTTCCTTTCCATTTTCCAAGTAAATATTTGACTGCTACTGGAATTCAGCAGCCTAAATGCTAATTTTTAAAATGTTTGTTTAGATGAAAAGGGAAATGGTTGTAAGCTGCACCCATAGCTGGGATATACCTGGATAAAACACTGATCTAATTCTTACCAGGCTTCTACAGACCTTTGGATAGATGAGCCAAAAATTAACACAACCTTGAGAATTTTCTTAATTTCAAAACCCTTCTTATAGTCAGAGACAAATTTTAATTAATTTTGGCTTTGGTTAGTGTTGTGTCATCATCAAATGTCTATTTCAATCTGATACTTTAGGGGTTAGCAAATTACAGCCCATGGGCCAAATTGGGCCCATGTCTTGTTTTTGTGAATAAGGTTGTATTGGAACATAACTATGCCCATTTGTTTACACTCTGCCTATGGCTGCTTCCCTGATACAATGTTAAAATTGAGTAATTGCAACAGACACCGTTTGGCCTAAAATATTTACTATCAGACCCTCTATAGAAAAAGTTTCATGACCTCAATTTAAATTAAATTAATGAAAGTTAGACTTCTACAGATTTCTGAAACAGTAATAAATCCATCCCTTAATTTTCTGAACAGTCATTACTCCCAAACACATTCCATTTGTAGCTGCTACGAACCATGCTTTATCATTTTCTTGAATTCCTAAAAAAATGCATTGAAGGAAAAATAACATAGCAGAAGACCTCTCAATGAAGAATTTATAATAGAATCCCCTGGAAACATCAGGAAATATTTTTGAAAGACAAACACTACTCAGTTTGCCCCTTCACCCATCACTTCACTATAGGCAAAATGAGAAGCATGGCCCAAATCCCTGGGGCCATCAACATCACAGATCTGCACATGAGAGCACACCAGTGGAAAGAAGCATAAATGCAGCAGTTCTCAGCCATAATTTCACATTAGAACCATCTGGGAAGATTAATAAAATGTCAATGCCAAGTCCTACACCGTACCAGCTAAATCAGGGTATTCGGATATGTGGATGTGTGGCCAGGGCAGCAGAATTTTTAATGTCCCCTAGGTGATTCTACTGCGCAGCTAGAATTGAGAACCACTGAATTACAGTTTTAAAGGAAACTGTAGGTAATAAGGAAGCCATTCAACTTCTTTGGCTTTTTCCTTTAAATTTGTAGAATGAGTGGGTTGAAATCAAGTTCTTTGAGGCCATTCCCAGCTGTGATTTTAAGTTCAGATCAGTTGAATTAAATTAATTTCCCCAGAAATGGAAGTACGTAACATTGTGACACCCTGTGTTATACATCCAGCATGAGAAGAATTCAGAGCAGGGATGTGCTGGTCACCCTGGGAACTTGGGGCACTACATTAGAAAGAAGACGAAGATGATATTTATATGGCTACTCTGTGATTCAACACGTCATACAGGAGAGGAGTAAAGCCAGTCTCAGCCAAGTGAAGTGCTGCTCCTAGTACTGGCATCTCCAATACCCTCAGTCCTGGCTCCCTGCCTTTTACTAGCCAATGCATAAGCACATGCCTTGAGCTTCACATTATGCAGCAAAAAGGATCGCAGGTGAGCATGTGTTCTTGGGAGGTAGACAGTGATGGTTCCGTTCTGGCTCTGGCACGTATCAGCTGTGAGACATCTGCAAAATAAGAGTAATCACCTCTTTATTCTAAGATCACTGTGAGGATTAAATAGGATAATGCATAAGAAGGGCTGAGCTAGTGCAGTGCTAGTCTCCTTGTAGGCTAAATAAATGATGTGCCATTATTACAATCATTATTGTTACTACTACCACATATCCTTTGGCTAGGTACAGGTGGATGAATGAAAGGTCTCCGCCACGTTGTATAAATCATGCATACAGATAACAGCTAAAGGAGCTGATCGCACTAATATTTTAAGTGCTTTAAAAACAGCAAAATGGTAAAGCATCTTTTCCATATGAAATATTTCAAATATTCACACTGGTATTAGGGAACATCATAAATAGTGATGTGAACACTTATTCCCTTCCCCTCGCTGCAGAATGCATGGCATCCTCACGTGTGTTTCATGCTGTTATTACACATGGCATGTCCACAGGCAATATACGCTATTGGTCTTTCTCTGAGTGCTTTTAAACTTCAGATAAACAGTACCATAGTATATGTACTATTTACCACTGCTCAACATTATGATTTCAAGATTCAGCCATAGTACTAGATGCAACTCAAGTCCATTCACTTTTTGAGTTGTTATTATCTTATTCTATAGGTGAAGGGTTTTCTTATCTACAGTTTTTAGTAAAGAAGTTGTAGGTTTACAGGAAAGTCATGCTGAAAATACAGAGTTTCCATAGACCCCATCTATTATTAATACCCTGCAAAGTCTGGTCCAATTGTTACAGTTGATTAAAAAATATTGTTATGATTGTACTATTAACTACACTCCATACTTTTCAGTAGGGTTCACTGTTTGTGTTGTTTTAACTGCTCTATTCTGTACCATTTAATGATTCTGCCACAATATATTTATCCTTTCTCTGGATAGATATTCAGATTATTTCCTTTACTGTGCATCACAAAAGAGAAATGCAGTAATGTATATTTATATGCATGTTTTGTTGTTTACAAGTGTGAGGGTTTTGTCCAAAGAAATTGGAAACTTGGATTTTTTAAGTGTAAAATAGCCTAGTTTTTATTATAGTCTCTTAATTCAAATTTATTAAAGGAGACATCATGTGGTGTGAAACAAAACCTGTCCCTAGGCCAACTTAGTACTATGAGTTTGATACCTTCATTGTAGGAAAAAACGAGTTTGTGCCCCTTCTCTGCTTTTAACTCACAGATATGTTAACTCCTTTTGTTTTAGTTTCCTCATTTGTAAATTGTGGATAACAATAATTGTCCCATTGAGTTGTGTGGAATAAATAAGTTTCATAAACATTAAAGCAGTGTCAAAGTAAAAGGAAGTTCCCTGTGACTTCCACCTTGTGAATTCATTCTACTAGATGAGAGGGGACAAGAAGAGAAAGGAGATGATTTAGTAGAATCCATCATCCCTTAAAGAAATCCACTCGGAGACCAGCCCATGACATAGATCAATAGAAGTAGTCTGCATTAAGAAACAGGAGCTTTAATACATTTTCCTTCCTACTGGTTTGGTACAACCAAAACCCATTCACCATTAAAAAAAAAAAATAGAGCTGTTAAAGCAGTCCTTGTCAGGTTACTGAGTGGGTTAAATCAGAATTTGATGTAGAAGCTCCCAATACAGGTCTTAAAATAGATGCACAGTACATGTTGTGTTGCCGCTTATCTATCTCCCTTTGACCTTCAGGACTGCAAGGCTAGGTGCTGTGGTGCACAAAGATGAGTATAGGTGCACAAAGATGAATGCAGGTGCACAAAGATGGATGCAGGTGCACAAAGATGAATGCAGGTACACAAAGATGAATGCAGGTGCACAAAGATGGATGCAGGTACACAAAGATGGATGTAGGTGCACAAAGATGAGTATAGGTGCACAAAGATGGATGCAGGTACACACAGATGAATGCAGGTACACACAGATGAATGGTACAGTGGTGCAATCCTCAAGGACACGCTAGTCTATGGAAAGCCAAATACACAAGGTGCTGTGGTGGAGAGGAGCATGACTGCCTGGGACCAATAAGCATGGCTCTGCGGCCCTATGCCGCCTTCTACAAGTTTCCGTGCCTTAGTTCCCCTGTGTGTCAAACGACAACTGTAACAATATCAACATCGAGGGGACTAAATGCGATCAATACGTGAAACAGGCTTTAGCACAGCACCTGGCATTTAATGAAAACTCAATCATTATGAATTGTTGCTCTCAACCACGAGAAGCCAAATGCCATGCTATCCACAGGAAATCAGAAGATGTTTGAACGGTGTGTCCATATAAACTATAACTTGAAAGAGGGAGAGGATTTCACCAGGCAGTGATGCACATGGCATGACAGAAATGTTTCAAAAACAGGGAACAGTGTGTGCAAAAGGAGTGACGTGGGAAAACATAGGGGAAGTGAGGTTTCAGAAGCTAGGTTACTCCAGAAAGTCACTCAACTGTGGGCACAATCAGGACCCCCAGCCGGGTTTGTGCAGGTTCCTTTGCCCCCCTTCCAAGTCCAGTGCATTTCTCTAGCGTGAACAGAATTCTGGCTTTAAGCACAGTGTCAGGTGGCCGTTTTCCTTGGAATCAGAGAGGAGCTGCAGGTTTGAGCACATGAGGACACCATGACGGACCTTGTGCCTGAGCACCTGGAGAAGGGCCAAGGACGAACTAGGACAACTCGGGACGCTGCCTTTCAAACCCAGCCTTGAAGTCCACACCTGCGGTGATGCAAGTCCCTGACTCACCTGCCCCAACGGAAGGCCTCTGTGGCTTGGACTGCTGGGTGGGGGGACGGGAGGTACATCTGCGTCAGCCCCACAAATGAGCCCTTCTCGAGGCATGAGCATGGCTACTGTTTAAAATGCAGAGCCCTTGCGAGAGGGCGAGGAGCGGCAGCTGGACAGCAGCTTCTCTGAGTCATTTTAAAAAGCCCCTCTCACAGCTGGAAAGAAAATAGCCCTGGCACCACTGGCATGGCATTGTGAAATCTAAAAAGTCCTTCTTTGGGCGGAAGCAGAAGTTCACCCAGCTGTCAAGCATTTGAAATGTAAAAATCCCAGGGCTCCTGGGGGAGGGGAGAAGAGACAGAGCCCACGTCAGAGGAAATTAAAGCTCCTCTGAGGGTTGAGGAAACCGTGGGCTGATGAGTTCACTTTGAGAAATCAATAAGGCTTTCAGAGAGCAGGGGAGAAAAAAACAGTTCCGGAGAGAGAGCAGAGAAAGCAGGGCCAGGCAGGATTTCTGGACCCTGAAAGGCTCCTGTCAATCTCTCTGCCCCCCACCCCACCCCACCCCCGGCCCCAGACAGCAAGCCGGGTCCCCAGGGTGTTGTAACACGGCTCAGATTTCCCCCAGTTCCATGAGTGAAATTAACCAAATGATAAATTAAAATATGCTGCCAGGGTATTTTAATCCATCCCACCCCCTCTCTTGCAGAATAAAGAACAAGTCCTCGAGATTGCACGACGAGGCTGGGGTCCTCTCCTCAAGTCTCTCTCTTCTCAGGTCTCACTGCTCCTCCCAGTCCACTAGCTGCACAGCACAGCAGGGGGCTTGCTAGTCCCTGCCAGCAGGACAGGCTCTTCCCCACCTCCCTCCCAGCTGCTGAGCGTGCACGTCTTCCTCTCCTTCCTTAGGTACCCGGTTCCCAGGACAGGCCTCAAAAGCAAGCTCTGCGTCACCTTCTCTGATACTTTCCTGATTCCCCAGGGCCTCTTCCATAGGATTAGTCAGTGCGTCTTCTGTGTCTTGCACAGGACATTTTACAAACCTCTAGTATGGCTCTTATCATTTAATCAGTGTATCTTGAGAAGCGAGCACATCTCAGACCTTGTGTTCGCTGCTAGAAATAAAATGGTGAGCCTAACACCGTGATTGCTGTTAGGGAGTCTCCAGTCCAGAATTGTGCACACACAGGTCAATGACAAATGTGGCAGCGCAGTAAGGTTTGCTAATCAAGGTAAGCAGATGTCCTTAAAAGAGCCCCTAACAGCCCACGGCTTAGAGGGCTTTAAGTTAGCCCCTAAGGACTGCTAAAAAAATCACATACTTACCTTGCCATTGACCTGTCTGTTTTTACTTCTGGACTGTAATAATGAAGCATGCTATTTTTCGTCTCATAAGCTCCCTTTAAAGCTCTCTGGTGGGCTAGTTGTTCCTTTACTTCCTAGATGAAATTTAATGTAAGCTTCATGACATTTTTTTTAAACCACTTTTAAGTTAGAAAAATCAGTTTACTTGGTATCACAAAAATAGTATAGCAGTTAAATACTAGCTTTGTCCAATCCCCCGTAGTAATCAAATCTAGAAAGAGGGGTTGAGCTTGTAGCCAGGGGGACAGTGCTTACCTGATAACTTCTGTCATAAACTGACATCCACACAGTCTGGGCACAGTATGTCTGCAAAGCTGGCTCTTTCTGAGTGTTTTCGTGGGGTCTTCATAATCTCTCCTTATCTCCGAGAATCTATCTATGTGTGTTGTTCTCTTGATGTGGGAAACATAGCTCCATTTTTATCAATTAGAGTCCACACAGGAAAGCAGAAAATACACTGGTTGTTTTAACAGAGAGAATGGAAGATAGGGGAAGAGCTAAACAAGTGTGAGGGGATTTAAAGGCAAAAAAAGGAAGCCGAGGTAATCGAGAGACAGTTTATTTAGGAAGAAGTTACCTGTCCTAAAGCTACAGGATTTAAAGGAATGAACTTGGGGATTTTAGAACATAAAAGCTTGGAGGAAGAACCTCAGGGAGCTAGAACTCAGCCCTATAATGAGGGAGTGCTGCCCAGTTGGAGCAACTTCAAGTTCAAGTGCTTGAAGGAGAGACTCCATGGAGCTGAGACTCAGAGGTGAGTGTGAGCTAGCTGGTGCTTGTATCTCTGAGGGAGAATGGTGAGGCTGGTTCTAGGAATGCAGAAAAAGCTGGGAGCTGAAATCAAGTGGTGTTCGACAATCTGCCACTGCAGACAGGAACAGCCTGCAAAGAGAAAGGGAAGTTCCTTCTCCGTCCTCTATCTAGCCTTCCAGTCTCCCTCTAGTAACCCCGTTGGCAGGACCTATCAGGGAGCCACGGACAAAGGAGAAATATGGTTTGTGGGGTCCCAGCCCCAAGATCACAGAGCAGAATGTAGAAGGGTGAGTTTGGAACTGAGACACTAGTTTAATCACTGATGTCCACTTATATTTCCTTCTTCATTACCTAGGAAGCAGGATATTCTACCTTCTTTGACAAAGGTTTCCTTGCGCCTTGAAATGACCCTCTTTGACAGGATTTAGACTAGTACACATTTGCTCTCTTATTCACAGCCCTAGCCTGGTCTATGGGGTAGTAATCACATACTCTCTGCCCACAGGGGCAACTTCCTTTTCCCCCAGCTCTCCTTGTAGCTGCCTCCCCCTTAGGATTTTTCAGGTGGGAGCCACACGTTGGTTCACTGTCTTTCCCCAAATACAAATGACATGTATCAAGCCTTCCTAGTGATTCTCTTAAAACATTTCTTTGACTTGCAACCAAATGCCTCTTCATTCCTCATGGCACCTCTAATCTCATGGGAGAAAACTCTTGCTTCAACTCTGGTTTCTTCCAAACCTTTTATGTCATCACATTGTTGAGGGGTGACAAGTCATGCAATCGGGTTTTTCTTCCTCTTTTTGAAACCCAGACTCAAGATCTTGCACCTCATTCTGGAATATGGCATCTATTTATTAAAGCTACCTCTGAAGTTTCCATTTTGACATTTGGTTAGTTTATAAATTCAAAATTAGAGGAAAGTGTTATATGTTATACTCAATGTCATTTATACAATCATTTCCCTATCATAAGCATTATCAAGATAACAAAGAGGGAAGGGCATCATCCTTTCCCATGACATATGTATGAGCTAAAAGGAAAATAGAAATATAAAGAAATAATTAGAATGTGATATGCAAAAGTTAAGGGGAGGGGCCATGATGAGGAAGGTACAGACATAAGACTATTAGAGTTGGATTTTTAAAATTTTAATTCTAAAGAAGCTTTAGATTACATAAACGATACATCGAAAATATAGGGGATTCCCATATATCCTATCCCCTTCTCCCTCCCATACTTTTCCTCATTAAAAACATCTTTCATTAGTGTGGTACATTTGTCACAATCGATGAACACATATTGAAGCATTGCTACTAAGTATGGTCTCTAGTTTACATGGTTTACACTTTGCACTGCACAATTTTATAGGTTTTGACAAAATATGTAATGGCTGGTATCTTTCATTGCAATGTCATGCAGAGCAATTCGTGTCCTAAAAATGCTCCATGTTACACCTCTTCTTCCCTCTCCCTCCCCTCAGAACCTCTGGTGGCCACTGCCTTTATATTGAACAACAGGTTGGCCAGTTAGAGAAATAAAGGGATTTCCAGGCTTGGAATAAAAGATAGGAAAAAGTGACAAACACAAATAGGAAACATGGTATTGACCAGGCTGTAACAAATCATCTAGGTTACAGAGTTTGGATCTGGTTCTGTTTTTAATGGAGAGCCTACACAGGTTTAGATCTAGGTTTGCTGATATTTTATTTTATTTTTTTTTTAATGACGATAGAACAACTTCCACTTGAGAAACCAGTTAGGAGATTGGCCTTACAAGAACACAAATGAACCCAGTGAGAAGATCTTAATTAGGGTCTTAAGCTCATAGAAACTTAGATGAATTAGAATTGGGTCTCAGTGAGTAGCTTCTTGTAGAATTGGGTCTCAGTGACTCATTGAATATGAGAACTGAAGGACAGAACAGTAGAAAAACCAGCCTGATATTTTATATCATGAAATTGGTTTTTTGGTGCTCCTATTCATAAGGGAATTAGGGAAGCTAGAGATGAGACGATACCACAGATAATGAGTTTGTCATGCCTGTGGGACTCCCAGGTGGAGATAGCTGCCTGATGAGAAGTCTGGAAGTCAGGAGAGAGTCTCAGGCTGCACGAAGAGCTTGGGAATCAATGACTTAAGGAGTTTAGTCTAAATTCCTCTCAATTGCTATGGCCCAAAGCTATGAAAAATGAGTATTCGAATATGATCATTGAAATCAAAAGGGTATAGAATATACACATATTTTATGCATGTGTTTATTTGAAGTAAATCTCCAGAGATGACAAATCTCAGAATACTTTGTCCAAATGAGCGTTTACGGGACCATTGAGACAGAGTGATCCTTTCTAAAGACCTCTCACCTTTTTTTTCTTATAAACACTTTATTTACAGCCCGACAAAAATGCTTTCAGAATCCAAATT
The DNA here is from genome assembly GCA_026826555.1 of Tolypeutes matacus. NCBI lineage: Eukaryota > Metazoa > Chordata > Mammalia > Cingulata > Chlamyphoridae > Tolypeutes > Tolypeutes matacus. Next base: position 17,444,935 of record JAKSZT010054462.1, on the reverse strand, counting down.
TTGTTGCAACACAGTGACATCTAGTGTTCAATTTGGCTAACATCAAGAGACAATTCCCCAGGGAAACATTGAAAAGGGCTTCAACTTAAAATACTGACCTGGATTTTGAGGAAAAAGTTTCAGAGGAAGAGTAGAGTCTCGTTATCTAGACTTACTTCCAGTAGGTGCTAAAGCTCTATTTGTGAACGGCGTACGCAGGCACACACGTGTATATGTGTGAGTATCAGTGTGTGAGTGCACCAGGTTTCAGAAGTAGGTTATGCTTTTAAGATTGAACCATGAGTATTCCTCATCTGATGAAAGTCTTCCCTGGTATATTTGGTTTTGACTAGGATCTTTAGTTTATTATCATTATTGGAACTTGAATTATAAGTTTACTTTGATTAGAGGCATTAAAATTTTTATATAAACAGAATTATATCAAACTTTATGTTGGCCTGAAATTGCTAGATGGTTTGCAGCTATATTCTGGATTTTCACAAGGAGAGCAGCGTTCCAATTGTGTTTAAGTCTAGAAGTATTAAAAAGCTCGATGGTAAAAGCAGTTTGCTAAAACCCAGATGGCTCCATGTTTCCATCTATATGTGATGACCTAGATAGAACAAGGCATAAAGTCCTATATATCAAGTCAGATTCTAAAGTTTCTTCATAGGAAGTGCAAGATAATAAGATTCTCTGTCTCTCTTTCCCTACCTATTATCCATCCATCTAGTTATCTAGCTATCTAGCCAGCTAACTATCATCTAGCTAGCTAGCTATCATTTATCATCTATCAATCTATCCATCCTCAAGAAGCAATTTATTTAATATTATAATTAGTCAGGAAGACTAAACACTGAAATGAATGGCTTTGGTGGTGTCCAAAATATAAATGCTAATTCTAGGAACATTGTTGAACATGGAAGTTTTTACACAGGTATCTGAATGAAATTTTGTAGCCCATTCGTATTTACAGCGTACTTGGAAGTGACAACACTTGAAACCAAATGTTGGGAATAAGATTCAGCGTGAATGAAAGGACATAAAATGATCTAATGCCTAGTATGTATCAGATACTGTCACTGGCATCTTTACACATGCCATCTCATATTTTACCTCATGGCAATTTACAAGTCAGATATTGGCCTTTCCATACTGGCCAAAGCAAAGGCTTTCCCATAACCTTTCTGTGATAGAATCCTGTCTGAAATTAAAATAAAAATAAGATATCATTCTTCTCCAATCACCTCACATTATGAAAGCTTTTTTAAAAATTCTAATATCCAGCATTTGGCACTGTGGGGAGAAATAGACCTTCTCATACACTGCTGCTGAGGGTATAATTGGGTGCAGTCTTTGAATAGACATTTGACAATATCTCTCAGATCTGAAAATTTGCATACCACTTACGTCAACAACTTAACTTTTTTTATCCTACAAAAAAATGTTTATTTGTGCAAGTACCTGTATTTGTTCCATTATTTCTTGTGGTATTTTAAAAAATACCAACCCCTAATGACCAAATTTCCCATCAAAAGAGATACCCTTAAATAAATGACAGTCATCCACATGTTAATATGCAATTATTATAAAACTATGGTATATTTACATTTACTGACGTATAAAGAACTCTGAGGCAGAACAGTCAGTGAAAAACTAAGTTGTAAACCTATATCTATAATAGAGTAAAATGTATGTACATGTTTCCTTGTTAACCACAGTCACACAGTGCTTACTCTCTAAGAGACACTGGTCAAAGAGTTTTACAAATAGTAACTTGATTCTAATAAGAGCCCTGTGAAGAAGATGCCACTAAAGGACTTTAGATAAGGAAACTGAGACATGGAAATGTTAACTAGCTTGGCAGAGTTATATCTCTCTCTAGCTTTAACTCTATATACACAGGTATGCAATGTCATCTAAAAAGGTAACAAACTTTTAGTAGGTTAAGGACTTAGGAGAGTGAGAAGACTGGAGTAGCAGAAGGAGCCATATACTCCTCTCTATACTTTGGGATTGCCTATGTATTTATATACACGAGGAGGCACGAGGGATTGAACACGGGACCTCACACATGTGAAGCAGGTGTTCAACCACTGAGCTACACCAGCTCCCAGCATATACATATTTTGACATGTCTATTTTCACATATTGCTTGCATAACAATCATACATATATATGTTGTTCTCTTATGGGATATGGGGGTCTCAGCTAAGGAGTTTTCCAAGTCTGCAGTAGATTTTTGAGGTAGAGGTTATATGATCCTCTCCCTAAATGTGGACTAGAAACCAGTCAGTGTTTGCAGCCTTCAGAATAGGTTACCAACTCTGCCTTCCACTCATCTGGTAGAGAAAGCATTTGTCTTCCTTCCAATAGCAGTTAAGAATGGTGAGCCCCTTTCTAGGGTGTTTGCTTTCAGTTGTCTTCTCTCGTCTTTCCTAAAAGTTAGACTTGGACAAGGAGAGTTTAAGAAAAGTGATCCAAGTCACTAGTTCTCCAATCTGGCTGACTGTAGTAATCACTTGGAAAGCTTTTCCTAAAAAACATCATTCACATGTTCAATCTGTCATTCAATTTAGCAGAAGTAAAGTAAGGTCATGGAATCTGTATTTTTGGAAAGTTCTCCAGCTGACTCTGGTGGTTAGCCAAATTTAGGAAGTAGGTGATTCCATGGGCCGCACTTTGAATGGCAAGGCTGTGTAGGACACAGAAACAGGAATTTTTCAAAGACTTATCTGGAGACAGGCTCATGACTCATAGGTTGGTCTGTAGAAAATAACCATGATTTGGGGATGCACAGGACAACTCCCAGATCCTCAGAAGAACGGCCCAGCAAGAGACAGCAGGATGTCAGGATTCCTGCAAATCAGGCTAGGGATTGGGAGAAATTCAGGGCACTGAGGCAAAAGCTTAGCTTCACATAAAGGACAATCACAACTGATGGAGCAAAAATTATAATTAAAGTCATCTATAGATGAAAAGCTTACTTCCAAAGACATGGGTATCAGACCTAGATCAGCTAAACTAATGCAATTCTCAACCATATATGGGACACCTGCTAATTGGAATCTGTTTTGAATTTAGGAAAATGAATGGGGACTTGGGTGAAGGTGGTATTTCCTTTCCTTGGCTATCTAGAACAAGTTCATATCCTTGTCTATTATTCTTCTGTATAGAGATCCTGAAGACAATTTTACTCTCACATTGGAGCCTAAACTTAGATGGAGCAGGACTTTGCATGCCTAAGACAAACCCAGATTTATACTCTGGAATTCTGCCCACTATCAAATGGCCACATTCCTTCCCCTGCCAATGCCTAAAATACAGCTAAGCCACCAGGTGTTGTTTGGTGAGTGAGGGAGTAAGGTGGGCTCAAAATGGGCTCTTGTTGAACCATCTCATGATATAAATAAGGGCCTGATCCCCAACACAGTGCTCTTTCAGCATATCTGATTTGGCACTGCCTCTACCATATTTCTCTCAGATCCTTAATCAATCACTTGGAGAGAAGCACTGGGATGCTGAAAAAAATCAATCACCCAACTCAGTGACAAAAGTGAGCTTTATACACAGGCTCTACCCCCAAATAAGGTGTTGAGGTTTGAGCAATCTGGAAGGAAATTACCAATTCCACCTCTGCTCCCTCATTCTTTCTGCCAAATGACCCCTTAATTCACACCAATCGTGGATGTCACCTTAATCCCTCTTGCTACTTTAGTCTCCAAAATCAGTTGATCACCAAGTCTTGTCAACCATCCCCTCTTCTCTAGCTCCACTCTAGCTGCCCTAGAGAAGGCTTCATCTTCTCCCACCAGGGAAATTGTATGCAGTTCCTGACTGATCTCCAGGTCTTCAAGTCTTACTTATCCAAAGCCTTAGCCCCTTTGAGGTCAGAGTGATGCTTCTAAAACGGAAACCCTGACTTCTAAATCTCATGCTGAAAATTCCTTCAAAACAGTATTATATCTTCAGCAGTAGTTTTCAAACTATTTTCCAGAAAGCTCTGGCAGTCCATGGACGTGTTGCAATAAGAGTTAGGTGGAATGAGTAATTTTCTAGGGTCAGTCAGAGGAACTCTGCTTATATCTCTTTCATGCATTTTGATTCACAATGAGATTTTACTTTAAAAAGCATCAATTGCTATGTTTTAAAACCTGGTCTGCAGAATAAAGTCCAATTGCTTTAGTTTGACTCACAAGATTCTGCATGGGTTCCCATCTAACTTTTCAGTCTCAGCTGTTTACTGTTTTCTACCATCTCCATGTCCCTTAAAAGGTAGTCACACCTGAGTTTCTACTGTTTTCATTTGTTCTGGAATATAGGCTGTCCCCTCTCTGTCTTTATCCACCTAATATTAGACATTTTCCTCATTCTTCAAGACACATTTCAATCACCTCCTCTCTGAAGCATTTCCTGAACTCCCAACCCACTCCCTTTCTACTCCTTTGGCTTATGTGATAACTTTCCTGATCCTCTTTTTTAAATATTATTTTTAGAGAAGTTTTAGATTTACAATTACAGAAAAATCACACCAAAAGTATAGGGAATTCCCATATAACCCCCTCACACCCACGCTCATAGTTTCCCCTACTGTTAACAGATTAGTGTGGTACACTTGTTACAGCAGATGAACGAATATTGAAGCATTGCTACCAATCAAAGTCAATATTTTACATTATGGTTTACACTTTATGCTGTACAGTTCCATAGGTCTTGACAAATGGATAATGTCATGTGTCCATCATTGCAGTGTCATGCAGAAGAATCTCACTGCCCCAAATATGCCCTGTGTTCCACCCATTCATCCTTCCCCTTCCCTTCTGAACCCCTGGCAACCACTCTCTTTATATCAATGTTACATTTTCTTCCATTAACACAAAATAATAACTATGTTAACAATAAATCTACTTTGGTCCATCGTTACAATCCGCCTTTATGATTGCTCATTCCTTAGTCTTGAGGGATTTGATTGCTTTAGGCTGAAAGGGGACATAGATATGATGTGGCAGATGGAAGGAATTATTTTGCTTGCAGTTATAGATTCTCCTTGTTTTTTGGGATGGGACTTGTCCATGATTATCATTTTGTTGGCTGTCCAGGGCAAGCCTGAAGACCTGGAGAGTATCAGTTGGTTGCTACTCGGCTACTGGCCATTCATCTGCTACTGGCAGATGAACAATCCAAAGATTTAGGTTTCTAAGAGATAAACTTATAGGTTCATTGAAAATTATGATTTGTCTACTCCTTTTATCTGAACCTCTTTTTATGTACTTATCACACTGTCCTTGTTTGTGTACATGCCCATTTACCACACAGACCTAGAAACTGAGGAGCAAGGATCTGCTCTGTGTTGCAGATTGAGTTTCCCAGAAAGCAGACTCTGACATGGAGTTTGGGTACAGGCTATTGCTTAGGGTTTTTTATAAGCACCTTGGAATCACACCCGTGAAGGGTGTGCAGGGGAACGCAGGATTGGGCAGAAGAAGTCAGCTACTATGCAGACCCCACAACAGCTTTCTGCTGCAGAGGAACTCTGGAGCTGGAATGGCCCTGGGGAGTTGTCCTGGATTGGATAGAGATAGCCAGGCTTTTATGCTGCCACCATTTGGGGAAAGGGAGTGATTGTGGGCAGGACAGCTGTCATCAGATAGTACCCTCAGGACCTGGGACAGTAAGTCCTTCATTGAAAGGGGATCTGGGCAGCACATCACAATGTCCACCACCTTGCTTGGTATTAGGTTTCAATAAGTGCTTGAAGTAAATATTATTGGGGGGTAGGGGAGGGAAGGGAAGAGATGAGTGTGCTGGAGTTTTAAACATGATTCCTGATTCAACAGAAAAAAAACACCAACAATGGAAAGAGTTTAAAATGGGAAGATGAGAGGTATTACAATGACATATAGGAACAAAGTGGCTAGATCTCATAGAGAAAAGAAAGAGAGACCCTAATAGTAGGGAACGGTAAAAGCACTGTTCCTCTCCCAACCCTCCTCTATATCTGGGTCTAGTCTATACTGGGAGCTGCAGAAATAAGATGCCAGTAAGGCTCCATCAACCACACAGTTCTGGGTTCTGTTCTCCAAAGTGACATCTTCCTACCCTCAAGAAGCTCACAGAAGGGGGCAGAGAGGCATGGGAAGAAATGACAATAGAAGAGGATAGCAGTGGCACATGGACAGACTTGAGCCCCTACGAGATCACCCATTAGAATCCCAAACTTTGTGCTCCAAAACTAAGAGTTTCTGTGGCATATTTCCAAATCTGTTAAAATCCTGCTACGAAGTCAATCCTCCTTAGCAAGAGAGCTCTAGTCTTCTAAGTATTATTGGTCCAGAGGAAATGGCCCTATTTGTGAACATCTGATTGCTTAGAGGGGTTCTCATTTACAGACCACTAACAAGATTAAAGTGCTAATTTAAAAAGTGCTTAGCCTAGATATTTAAGCAGCACCAGCCTTGTAAGTTTATAACTGCTGTGTCTATGTTGGTTGCTAAACAGGAACCATTTCATTCTCTTGCATTGAAATGGATCAGATAAATCACATTAGGTAGCTTTACAGAAGCAAGCAATGACAGGTTCCTCAAAATTGAAAGCTAAATAACCTACTGGGGTCTGACTTTCTTTCATCATGCACTCTATCTTTAAACTCAGGACATATTTAAAGCTTCTGATAACACTCCCCGGAATGTTCCTAGCTCTTGTCCTCACACATAATATACAGTTCCACCGATGCTAAGGAATTTAAACTATCTTGATGTAGTCTATTAAAAAAGGGATTGTAGCTAATTCAAATTCAGCAACTTCCAATAAAAAAATAAAAAGTGCATGAAATCACATGCTGTATTTGCAAAGGCAACCTGGTAGAAATCACACAAGGACACTTTCTATTCTGTCTCTGAATTATCTATACCAGGCAGGCAGAACTGATAAGGGAACTCATTTTACACACACCTCAGGAATGGAACAGGAGAAGATTTCATGATCTCCCAAAATAGAAGGGAAGTTCAAATTACTAAGGGATAAAAGCACCTCTATTCTTTGAGATGCAGCCATTTGAAATTCTCCATCAGGTCAAGGGAGAGGCCTTCCTTGCAGCACCTGGGTGTGCTGCTGGTTGTAGATAGCCTCACACTCTTGTCAAGGTAAAACTCCAAATTCCACTGGACACCATCCTTTTGTGAAATGCATGAAGTGCAATTATGCAAGAAACCAAAATGAGCCTAAGATTATTTTATAAAGAATAGTATTTTGCAACCTGGTATTTCATAGTTTTTTTTTTTGTTTGTTTGTTTTTAAATCTATGTTACTTGATAAAATGATGTAAGAGCCTTACTTATTCATCTCCACAAGTTGAGTTCAAATTCTATATTAAGCAAATAGAAAAGCTACTACTTTATATATCTAGTTTCCATAATTCATTGTCTAATGCAGACCTGAAAATACAGATGAAAAAGTAGACAGAAAAGAGGAAAAAAAACAACCAGAAAGAATTATCAGAGGATTTTGATAAAACAAGTGAAATCACTAAGAAAACAGATTGACGGAGTTAAAATGTCACATTGTACAGGTTATAAAAAGTTGGAAATCTAAAGAATAGAGACTGAAATCTATTCATGGAAAAGTAGAAAGCTGAATCCAGGCAAATGAAAGGCTCACAGAAAGGTCACTTAGAATGAAGGAGAGAGTATGTAGACAGCACAAGGGAACTGGGATCTCCAGTACACACTAGCCTTGACTTTGCCTCCTGCTCACTGTGTCACCTGCATGACTGTTTTCAATCTTCTGATCTTCACCTTTCTCAGTTTTAAAATGGTAATCATAACCTCTACCCCATGAGCTTACTATGGAAGATGTGACTAATATCTTGTTTACTGTCTCAGAAAAATGTGATAAAAATTGTAGCTGGCAATACCAATCCTGGAGACAATGTGGTAGAAGGGGCAGGGACAGTAGTCGCAGTAATTCTTAAGTAATATTTAATTGCTTGTTATACTAATTGACCACTACCTTAATTGTATTATATAATTATAAAACTATTAGAAAAAAATGGTAACAGCAATTGGAGCATCCATTATATACAAGAGAAAATATAAGATGGAAAATTTTGTCTTTTAGCAATTTCCAAAGGATCATTACAAGATCTAAGTCAAAAAACATGGAAAAGGTTTTTGGAGAGAAAAGCTTAACCTTCTTATATTCAATTGTCTATTCTTTCACTTGTTCATTAAGTGAATTAGTTAGAGTCTCTCCATTATAGATTTGACAGTCTGGTGGTGGAAGAAAACTACAGACATGTAAAATAAAAGTGTTACTAGGTAACATAATAAGGAGAAGTCAATAACTCCAGCTCACATGGCAGAGGTAAGAAGATGAGTTCTGAACAAAATCTTGAAGGATTAATAGATATTAATCAGGAAAATAAGAAGAGAAAGCTCATTCAGACATAGACATTTGTCATGGCTGTTGTGTGAACATGGTAGATGACCAAGAGATTGGAGAGACAGAGAGAAGTTGAGAGTGAAGCCATGAATGTATGTTGTGCTCAGGACAGTGAAACTCATTCTGAAGAAAACTGAGACCCAAAGAGTAACTCAACATGTTATATGAGGAATGGACCAGAGTAGGAAGAAACTGATGGCAGCTGCAATTGTGTGGACGTGAGATGATGGCGGCCCTAAAAACTCAACAGTGAAATTGATAATGGGGTTGACATATATCTGAAATAGGAGCGATAGGATTTAAGCATGAGGTATATTTAGGCATGGAAATGAAGATGATTCCCAGGGTCTGTGCTTCTTGCCTGAGCAGTATTGGCAGCATTGACTTGAGGGGCAATGCCAACGAAGGAGCAGGATGGGTCAGTTGATGAAAATAACATAACCTCAGAGTACTAGACAGCTGTTCACTGCTGGTGAGGGTGCTGCCATTTACAAGTGCCTTAACATATATAATTCCCAAAAGAACTTAACAAGGAGCGGATGTAGCTCAAGTGGTTGAGCACCTGCTTCCCATGTATGAGATCCTGGGTTCAATCCCTGGTACCTCTTAAAAAAATAATAATCAGATACTCATTTTTTTTTAGAAAAACAAATATGCTTAGAGAGGTTAAATAACATTTGCAAGTCTCACAGTGCTATTCCACCACATTTCAGCTATCAACCAATAGATTTGAAGTTATCATTTAAAAGTTCAGGTTCTCACTTGTTGACATTTTTTTTTTTTTAGGATAGAAGAAGTCTTTCTTGTTCCAAAATCTGGGAAAACTCAACCTGCAGAGGGACTAAAGTGCCTGCTCAGTGTCACTAGAATCAGATGCATGGTCATTCATTCCTTGCTGTCAGGGACAGAATTTAAGAGAAAGCCTAACTAATGACTGCCTCTGCCTGATTATATCTTATTGTCAGTAGCCCTAGAATGCCTCTACAAGCATCTACTTGTAGATTATTGAGTAATGGATCAGTTCAATAATTACTTTTCATGAGCCTGACACCAAATCTGAAGCAAAATGGATGCAAATCTAGAAAAGGATTGTGAAAGAGAGGCAAAGAGTAAAGCAGTGATCTGGGAGTGAGAATATCAGAAGTTGCTAAAAGCATCTGCCTGAGAAATTCACCAGACCTCTCTGAACTTGAGGAGAAAACCATTCCCTCATCCAAGTGTTGCATGAGATCTGTGTTCTAGGACCTTAAACATGTGAAAATGATACTGAACACAGGAGTCACTGTTATCGCCACGACCCTGCCTTTTCTTAGTCACTGTCTCCAAAGCCATAAATTTTGTCATCAACAATCCTCACTCTTAAATCAAGTGAAAATTTCCTAATGGTTTCAATAATTCCAATGTCTTAAGGTCCTCACTGTCCAAGCAGTGAAGAATGATTTGGTGACATGTTGCATTGTTAATTGCCAAAAAACATGGCACGGGAGAAAAAAAATTATCGTCTTTAGGACAGCAATTATTATGACAAAGACATTTCACTTTAAAAAGAAGTAACTTTATATTGATCTTTTCCCCATATGTGTCAGTATCTATGCTAGTGAGAAGTTCTCAGCCATGTTGTTAGGCAGTTGGAGAAATCAAGCCCATTTCCATTGGGCTTGGCAGTACCAAGTACAGATTTCTATCTTAATCCCAAACTCAAAAACACTGGCCCAGCCATATCTCACTCCAGCCAGTCCCACTCAAAGTGACTTTCAAACAATAGGCCTCAAACTATGGAATGAAAGTATACTTGTTTCCCTACAATAGAAATGTGGCAAAAAAGGAAGAGGGGAACAAAAGCAATAGAGAAGCTCAGTTTCCATTATTAAAAGCACATCCCTAAACACTGATGTTGATAATGAATTGTGAACAAATGGAATAAGAATTAAAATGGCAGTGCTCATGGTATAAGCTTGGCACTAACTGACTCTACAATTACTCTATGCGTTTTCCATTTGACAAATATGGTACAGATTGGAACTCATGTACTCATGACTGCCTTTTGGCTAAGATAATTTCACATCATATTGTGGCATGGAAAGAACCAACCAGGCTCCCAGCTCTAATCTACTCAAGTACACATTACTACAGCTGCCCACTGTTGGGCTGTGAAAGAGATTTTCAGAAACATTCACTGGTTTTCAACCTGGTACTAGGGAAACTAGGATATGGGGAATTGTCACTCTCAACTTTCCAGGGATTTGTAGCCTCTGGAATTACTAGAGTGAGATTGCATCTCTTGATCAGTAACACACATGAAAATCACAGGGCAAAAGAGTTAGTGTTTGAATATTGTGCCTGAAATTTATAAAATATTTGTGACCTGTTTGAGCAGTCCAGTAGAGGAGTTATTAAAAGTAGTGCAAATCCATCAAGTCCATCTTTTGTTTTCAGGAAGATCTTGCAACAAACATGGGAAAAAGAGCCAATGGTATCCAAAGATTTTGGCATTTGTTTATGAGGGAAAGACTATGTTTGGTTTGTTTTTTTCTTAAATGCCCACATTTACAATCATCATCATAATATATATTATAGTAATATATAATTTATATAAAGCTTTCACATACATTATCTCAAACGGTAATATTTATGATCTCATGTGATGCTTTAAAAAGATCCTATGAATTAATATGAGTGAATTAATCAGTGGCTCACTTCTTCATGGGGTTGGAGGATGTCTGTTGGTCTTAGGTTGAGTCTTAGATCATAGGAAGTGCTCGCTGGGCAGACTCCAATGATCTCATAATCACTGCACTTCCCTTCGCTAGATGGGATCCTCTTTCTGGGACTCAGTTCCCACTGACCTTGACAGCCTTAGGAGCTACTTCAGGCTGCAAGGACTGCATCAGTCTGCCTTGTGATGAGCCATGGCTGCCCCTGGCTCCATTAGCAAGAGTTCCTGCTGCCTCGGGCCATCAGCTGCACTGACACAAACCCGGTCCTAGGGAGAATGCACACAAAGCCATTTCTCCTCCCAGGCTGCCCGAGTCATCATAGGATCCACAAGTTCAGGGGCGTGACAGGCCAGCATGTGCCCTTGAGCTGGTCAGGCCCTTCAGCTTTCTTAGCCTCCGTTTCTCATCCACCCAATGGAGATAAGTACGCTTCCCAGAGCTGCTTGCTGTGTGGACTAAGTGAGCTAATGTGTATAAATCCAGGGCACAGAATTTGGCCCCTAGCACAGCTCAGAAAATGAAAACTCTTGCATGCAGTGTCCCAGGGGGTAGAAAGCAAGAAAATACAATAGCAGGGGGCAGGGGAGGGGGGAGAGGAAAGATGTATTGCCATTCTTTAAATAAAACCAGGGAGCGAGGTGAGAAAAATAGAGAAATGCAGAGAGTATGAGAGAGAGAGGAATAGCTGCAGGCGCTTGGAATAGTGCTGAAAGATTCTCATAAGTAAAAGCTTCTTTTAAAATATTGGAGTTCCTCCATATGGGAAGCTTGGGGAGAGAAGAGAAAAAAATTAAATTATAGCTTTTGGAAGTATATTATAGTTTTATCTCCTCGGCTCTTGGATTTCAGAAATAATATAATCTTATGGAAAGCATGCTGCCAGAAGAACTTATAAGGTGGCACCCTGACAGAACGGGGCTGGATGATGTCAAAAAAGCTTATATAACAGTTTTGTTTTATTCATTTACATAAATCACATTTACCGTAGGTGTTTTATTCAAAATAAAGTTTGGGAAAAATAAATTGAACAGATGAACCTAGGCAAACCTGGTGATTTTTTCATGAGTAGTGTTTGATGATAAAGGCATAAAAGCATAATGTGGTATCATTTCACCAAGGCACAATATGGATCACCCATATGGAGCAGAAGTTGATAATACTGCAAAGAAGCAAAAATAAACAGAACAGATGTACTTATAAAATCAAGTCTGCACCCACCCCTGAGTACCTGCCTCATACTAGAGAAGTTTCTACAAAACTCAAAACTGGCTTCAAGTCACCTTCTGCCTGGAACTCTTCAGAAACCAGAGATTAAATCTTATGTGAACAAATATAGGGAAAGGTTTGCGCAAGCTGCAAGTGCCCCCACGGTGGAGGCTGAACAAATGTGCCGGTTAACCCCAAAAGAGTCACCTGAAACTGCATCAGGCTTCAAGGTCAGAAGATGTGGGTTCAAGTCCTGGTTCTTCTGTTACTAGGTGAGGCCTGGGGAGCAATCCTTAAACTCCTAAGCATGAGCTCCTCAAAGAGACAATGAAGTGATGTTACCTACTTCATGGCGATACTGTGAGGATTAAGTGAGAAAATCACAGGAAGGAGAAGAGCCATGTAAAGCATATGGAGCCACAGAGGCAGAATTCTGACCACACTGGTTTTGTTCAGAACTAAGGGACATGCCAAAGGAGATGCAATCTAAAATGATCTCTTTCACAAAGCGGTAAGTTTATAGTTTGAGAAAGTTTCAATATAAAATCATAATACGCCTGAGAATATGTTCATCATTAAACCATCCTACTAATATTATTAATAACTGTACATAAAACTTTATAATTTTTCATATACAATTTCCTTTGGCCCAACCAAACCTGGGAGGTAGACAAGAAAGAATATAATCCCATTGAACAGATCAGTAGACCATGACTCTGAAGGGTAATTCAGACAGATAGGACAAGAATCCACGTTCTCTTGCAATCATTTCACTTTGTCTTACTTCTTGTCACTTACACATATTCAGATTCTTTTACCTTAGGAGTCGATTTTTGTTGAAGTAAAAGTGAGATGGGAATTACTACCTTAAAGGGAGAAGTCTCACCTCATGGAAGGTAACAAGAGCATAATGATGCCAGATGCCTACAGCCAGGAACTTAAGTCCTAATGTCCTAATTCACTCCCTGGTTTGCAGGAGTCGGGGTCACCAACAAAAGTATGACTCATACAAGCACTGGAAGAAACAACATTTACCAACATAAAGGTGGGACCAAGCATTGTCAGCTTCACTGGTGGCTGTTAGTTTGCCGTGGACATTGGGTCTTGCTCAGCAGCCAACATGGGGAGATGGTCTGTGCACAACCCTTTGTGCGATGTAGTGGAAGGACGTCACTCCCTCCCTGCCAGGAACAGATATACCAGCAGAGGGGAGCCAGGTGCCATTTACTTTAGCCAAGCTGTCTCCAGTGAAGGTTTCTACATGCATATGGCAAAAGTAGAAGGAATGTACCAGCAAGCCACTGTCTACTGGGGAACATGTTTCACCTCACTTCCCTCCCAAGAAGGAAGTCAGTCCACATCCATCATCCATCCTAGGTGCCACGTCGAAACCTCTAGTCCAGGCTGCCACACCTTGTCCCGAGTACAGGGTTTATTTGTGGGTCACAGGGAAAGGCGGCAGACTGCACTTGGACTTTCCCCTACCATAATTTTCTATCTCATCAGCCGTGAATGGGCGAGCCTATGTAGAAAAGTTTGGCAGCCTTAAGAAGACACAAGGCCCCAGTCACTGGTATTTAGCTAGTAGTTTATGAAATCACATTTGCGGTGTATAAAATGTAGAGCTCTTTACAAACTGTAAAGTGCTAATGTGCATATAAAGTGTTACCTTTTCTGCATCAGTTTCCCATCAGGCAGCAGAGAAGTATTTACTGCTAGGAGGAATGAGTCATCGTAAACATTTTTCCCAATGGTCGCAGGAGCCTTGCTCCTTCTCTGTGTTACGATGTCAAGCTCTTCGGAGACCTGTTTCATCTTATCTGGCAGTCTAGTAAGAAAATACACTGTACCGCTTCATGTAAAAAGCCTACAATCTGCTCAAGTTACCTGAATGCTGCAAGGTCCCTTTGCATATTTTACAAGAAGTGTTTGGAAATTCTTTTCCTGTAGAGAATCCATGACTGTATATTTCAGAGAGAAGTAGGCAGATGTGCTTTCAGCAGCCCAGGAACACAATTTAAGAAAGCTGGGGACCAAAGGGAAAACGGAAAACAAAAGGGAAATTCTCCTCTTTTCCCATAGTAAATGTGGTCACATGGTCAACAGCTGGACTGTACCATACATGGACCCTGATATAATCAAGTAGCCACCCATCTGTTTGGTTCCCAAAGCGGAGAGGAAAAAATAGAGTCCCACGTCCCACGCACTCCAGCTGTCCTCGGCATCCAGTGCTCAGTGATTTTTTTTTTCTAAAAATAAAATAAAATAAAGTCATCACTTTTCCAATCAAGAGAGCACTTGTTTAAGGAACAATTATGTGAGACAGGAGCCATTGTTCTAAATGTACCTGTAGGTTTTTCAAAGGAAGTACAGAAGTCACCCCTTTCTTTGAGATGGGCACTCTTTGTAAGGGAGATGCTGAGCCTGCCAATGTTTCAACTTCCAGCTCATAAATGCTAGGCCAGAGGAAGGGATGTGAGGGCTGAGTCCTATGGGACCACTTTCCATAGGTATTGAGGACTCTTAGCCCCTGGGAATTGCTGTATCCTGGGTCACATTTTGGGCTCCGCTATTTCTAATCAGATTCCAAAAGTACCACTCTGTAGAATGTGGACATATGTCAATATTCAAGAATAGAACTGGTAGATATTTACAGACATGCAGCCTTTGGGTATGCCAGCATTATCTTCAGTCAAATTTTCTTTTCGAACAAACACAAATTAAGCAATCACTTCCCCTTGGACTTCACATTTGAAAGCAGAAATTCCAGAAAGAGTCTGTCACAGAAAGAGTAGGCTGGAGTCTTACTTCCTATCATGGAAAGAAGATATTGCCCTCTTCTCTGGTCCCATCCCCTCCACTCTCTCTCTCTCAGCTCTCAGTTACCCAGTCGCACTGCATTGTGGGCAAATCTCCAAAGATGACCTGCTATGTAATGCCACCCTGATTTGCAAGTCCCTTCGACCTTACCCAGTAGACTCCTTTTCATTAGTATATCCTTGCTTTAATTTCTGTAGAACTTTATACACATCTCTCCTGGTAATTGCTAGATGGTACGGTAATTATATGAAATATGTCTCCTCCACTAGAACTTTTTTTTTTTTTTTTTAATTTAAGAAACACCTAGATAATATTTGCCATGTACTAGAGACTCTTCAAAGTGATGTTGCAAACTCATTTAACCCTATGATTTAGTGATGATTGTGTTTGCCATTCTCCAGATGTGGGTACTGAGGCACACGGGAGTCCAGAGCCACCCTGCCAGTAAGTGGCAGAACCAGTGCTCACACCTGGGAAGTCTAGCTCCAGAGTCCATGCTCTCAACCACTGCACTTTAAGCATCTTGAGGGCAGGAGGGCTGTCCTATGTCTTTTCATTTATCCAGCTTCTAATTCTGATTCAATAAATTCTTGTTGGTCAAGATGCTGGTGGCAATGTGAACATTTTAAAGAAATGCATGCAGGTACATGACAATATATATGCATATGTTTGTGTAGGAGTACATTATGAGGAAAGATCCAGAAAGGATACTTATTCTGCATGCCCAGCCATAAATTAAGCATAGCAAAACAAGGCATAGCAAAACACTGGGGAACAAGGAAGGCTGGCCTTATTAACCCATTTTACAGATGAACAGACTGAGTCCTACACATTAGATTTTTCAAAGAATCTGATCACGGAATGATTGCAGAAAATTGTATTTTTAGGAAGGTAAAATTTCATTTGCAATTTCCTGATGCAAGAGAAGACAGTACCCAAACAGGTGATATTTGCTTCACTTTTGGAGGATCTGAACAGGTGTAAGAGTCTCGATCTAGAAAGCCCAGAAGATTGGATCTCAAACTGATATTCTGGCAGGCAGAGAGGTGGCTGCTGCATTGTCCTAGCCCAAATAAGGAACAGAGTGAGCTGGACCTACCTGTACTACTATGAGCAGAAGGATGTATAAATCCCCAGATAGGGGTGGCAGTAAATAAGTGGCTTCTATTTCTCGACCTGCTCTTCAAAGGAGGCAGGAAAATGCATCCAGATGGGGCCAAGAATAAAAGCAGGTCGCTTAATAATTCTGACCTGACCAAATTCCTGCTTGGCTGGCTGTTATCAGGTAGCAACACAGCCAAGATGATTCTTTGCTTTCAAAAGGGAAGATGGCTTAAGGCTTAAGGTCTAAACACAGCACCCCATCAGCTCCTGTCCAGATCACCACAGGCCTGTGCAGGAACAGAGATGGAAAGTGCAGGAAACCCACCACATCCATGTGTGACTTGACTGACAATACCATGGAAAGCCCTTTTCCAACTTTTAATGACTGTTTAAAAAATTCCTGGGTACAGAGTGAGTAAAACTTAAAACATCAATAGATGCTGAGAATGATCATCTTGCAAACTTACCTAACTGGAAAAACCAGAGTTGGACCTTGGACTTGGAGGAGTCATTTAATGCTTCAAAACATACTTTTTTTCATTAGTAAAAGCATGATTTTCCTACAGAACTTAAGGCACATCGTTTAGATCCAGTATTATGACAGATTTAATAGCATTTTGTGACCTATAAAAATACTTTAAAATGCAAGGAGCTAGAGCAATTTTTTTCAAGGTTTTTCCCTCTTCAGGTTGATGAAATGTGAAACAGGGGCAAAATACTGATGAATCTAGAAAAGTCTTCCCAGATACTAAGCTGGAAATCTGTTCACCACATAGAGGTCTGTGGAGGATTTGGTGAGGAAAAACTTTCAGGGAGGACCCTCTCTTCATTTATAAAGGACCAAGTACATGGAAATAAATACTTCTCCAATGGACCTTAAAAGGAGGAGTCACTTGCAATCCCAATTAGATAGCCATCAACCGGTTTTACACTGATTGTGAAGACAAAGGATTCTGATCAGAGACTACACTTGCTTCTGAATTTTGGTGGGACCTGGGCAGAAAGAAATATAAAGCTTCATGAGCTGGTGGTATTGCAGCTTCTTGTTCAACCCTAGAGGGTTTAACTGAAGCAGCTGTTCTATATTAATTTTTTTTCTGCTAAATTAATAGGCTGTTTATTGCAATAATAATAATGATTGTCATTCTGTTTGACCAGTCCTTAATCCCATATGCTCTCACCTGCATTTTGTTCCTGGAACATCCCATCAGGGATGGATGTTTTAACCCCAATCCATGAGTGTGAGTCCCTTATGGTAGACCTGCCATTCCCCAAGGCCAACTGGGGGGAGGTGAAGAGGGTGAGGCAGTTACTCACCAGGCAGCCATAACCCCAGCTGAAATGTTGATTTACTTCCAAGTAGTCCAGTCTCCTGAATTAGGTGGGAGACAAAGGTTAATATGTGGGAAATTGCATTTTCTGCGGGGCTGCCGAGGAGGTGGAACATAGTAGAGGTGAAGAGAGGAGAGGTTGGCCGTGACCGTGGAGCCGTGAATCACCAGGGATCCTGGCTCTGTCCCATCCTTGGGAATTCTCACATCATAGCAGGGAATGGCAGCTGACACAAGTAAAGGTGACAAGGAAAGGTGGCGACATCCATCGAGTTCTCACGTACATGCAACTGATCTGTGTTATTCACACCAGCTGCTGCACTCTACCCCAGCCCCCAAACAAAGGTACCAGAGCTGAATCTTGTTCATGTCCCTTCTGTATCAGGATGAAGTCATCGTCCTCATTTCTTTAACTCTTCTCTCTTTCTCTTTCTCTCTCTCACCCTCTCACTCTCTCTCTCAAGACTTCCTTGAAAACCTTGGGACATCGTGGTAAGGACTATTTCAGAGTGTCGTGCTCTATTAGAAGACTTCTATGACATTTTGAAATCTGACATTTTTGAACTCTATAATTTTATTTTTCTTTTGAAATCATTTTAACAAACATCCAAATCTAAAATCCCTGCAATCCTAATTATCATAAGACTGCTAAATAAAAAAATCCACTAGGGACAATAAAAACAAGCTCCTTCAAAGATGTTTAAGAATAAATGAAAATTTATAAAATACTTGTCAGGATGAACCTTATTTCTTATTTTACTTATTAATCTGGAAGTGGGGGTGCACCGTGTCATTTCCAAGTGTGCAGACAATGCTAAATATGCTATTGAATAGAACTAGACGTCAAGCTGACAGGGATAGACGGCAGCAAAAAGATTGCTCAATGCTGGGCGAGTGGGCAGAAAAGCGGCAGATGAGCTTCAGTGTGGGCAAGTGTGAGGAAATGCATCGTGGGAAATATCCAGTAATAAAATGATCCTCTCTTAGCTATCAGACGCATGACACAGGAAACACAATTTCAAGTTATCAGGAGCTATTGTCTGAATATATAAGTATCGGTACCTATATATAATGTTTTATAATTTACAAAATGGCTATGTATATGAATATCTGTATGCATATATATTAAGTAAACCTCCTAAAATTTACATCTACATTCTGTGTGAAACCCCTGGGTTAATAACTTGGCTCTAGTCACATGGTTATTCAATGATGAAATAATTGGATATTCTGCTTAACCTCAAGCAGCTTATAGTCTGGAAGAGAAGTCATACAATATAACCTAGGTATAGTATTTTCTGTGCTGTTTCCAACAAAAATGTCGACTGCTAAACATCACCAGAGATTCTCTAGAAAGTAAAGACAGAGAAGAGGAATGTTATATATAAAACAGGACTTTGAAACTCAGCATTACATTTACATTAAGAATGTTGAGGAAAACATGAAACAGTCTACTACATGATGCCTTCTTTATGATTTTAAGACTATATATAGATTTGCTTCTTTTGTGGAGCAAAAAAAAAGAACATTTTTGCTTTATTTATTTTGTATGGATCTGTGAATTATATAACTGCTCTTTTTTTCCTCTTTCTGCTAATTTCTAAGAAGCAGAGTCGATTTTGCAACCCACGTGTAGCAAGTGTAGAAGACCTTACAGAAAAAAAAAAGGAGAAGAAATTTATCATTAGCTCTACTTCTTCAGTCTAATCGGAACCAACCCCACCCCCCACCCCCCAGCTAGTAGTCCATGCCAACAAGTGATGGGCATTTCCTTGCCATTCATTGACACAGACCGTGGGGTTGTAATTCAATTTGTCCTCATTCTTAAATGTTCTCTCCCATTTTCAGTCCCCTTCCTGTCCACTCTCTGGTGGTAACTTTGACTCGGGCTTTCCAAACATTGATCTACAACATTCCAGACATTTGGTCCTTCCCTCTTTTTGGCATATACTACCCTCAGCTGATAAGCTCAGCCATGTACGAGGGAAGATTAGGAACAGATTCTCTTAGTTTCTCAAGTTTGTCCCTGAAAATTGAATCGGGAAACACGACTATTTCTCACTGGGTAATTTAATTTCTTAAATAATGACTGGACACATTTCATGATATAATTCAAAGAAAATATTTGTGACTGGAATATGGAGCTAAACAATTTGGGGCAAAATTTAATTGTATGTTTACACTGGCTACCATTTGGCTATCATAAAGGTCTCCTTGCACCCTGAGTATGTTTTCTAGAGAGAATGTGTCACTCTAAAGGGGAGAGATTTCAAGGTATTGGTAGGTTCAAGGCTACAGTATGAATAAACTTTTCTATAACTTTCCATCTCTTCTGTTAGGTCATCCATCACTAATGTTTTTCCCATTTAACTTTAGATATTCAAAACGATTTCTCAAATGAACTTTTTAAAATATATTTATCCTTGACATTTTCTTATTGAAGCAAAGATAAGCTCTTTTATCACTATTTATCCCAATGCCTGGCATGTTTTATCTGAGCATGAATGTTTATTAACAGTGAGTGTGAGTTCAACCACCATGCTGTATTGTTTGTGCATCTCTATTTTTCTGGAGACTGATAATTCCATTATCTATACTTGATAGCTAGAAAATATTAGAGGTATACTTTGCATCTAAATTTTGTGAAGTGAACAATTTGCAATAAAGCAGTCAATATCCAGATCTAGATAATTGGATGATGTACTTCAATGCCAAGAAGAGTCCTTGAGTTTTATGTAATCAAAACACATATTTACAGTTAAAGAAACTAAGTGACATGCTCTTAGCCACCCAACTACTTCATGGAAAAACTGAGACTCAAAAGAGCACACCTGACTTCCATTTCAGGAATCCTTCTCGTGCATGTCAGAGGCTCCTGACACAGAATCCTTTCCCTGAGCCTATTTCATATATTCTAAAGTAGAATTGCACATCCCTTTTTCCAGACATGAATTTTAAAATTAAACTTGGTATTTTTAACTCCAGTGATATATTTACACATCAAGGGGTGCACCTGCTCTTTAAATGACCAGACTTGTTGAACTAGTTTCTTTTCTCTAGGCAGATCAATGCACATCCCTCTTCATGTGTGACCTTAGAGTAATTAGAGTAAACAAAATGTGGAGGAAAAATAATGTGAAATTGTGAGCAAGGGACCTTGACTATAATCTCTTGAAGGAACAATAAGGCACTGCTTTTCTCCTGGAATATGGCTCACTTCCAAACATAACAACATTTTCACATAGATCATTGAGAAGTCCTGATAATCTCCATCTTTTTATAGCTGTAGCAATGGCCTCTTCTCCATCTCTTCATGCTATAGAATGGTTATTTCTTAGCATTTAAAACACAAACCATTTAGCATGTATCCAGACTGCTTTCCATATAGTCATCCTAATTTTGAAAATTTGTCCTCCAGGGAATTACTTCCTCCATTGAATTACGAAGTGAATTAGTTCTCTTTATTCAACAGGTGGGACTGTTTAAAATAAGTGTCCTCACCTCACAGAAAGGGTCAGACATGTGACTTAAGCTAGGCCAATCATATGCTCCCTTATAGAGTTTGAAATCTAAGCCAAGTGACAGAGAGAACAATAACTGTGGTAGTAACAATTCCAGCCTAGGACCCTGATGAGAGGGCTCCTACTGCTATCTAGACCCTGGAAGCTCCTGGCTCCTGCTATCTCCAAGTTCTCCAGCTACTCTACAGATTCAGTGAGCCGGTCAATAGTTTTCCTCTCAATTTCCATTTGCTTAAGGTATCCATGCTCAGGCTCAGTTGCTTTTTTTTGTGCAACCAAATCCTGCTACACTGCTGTAGTAAAGGACCACACTTTATAGCTGGTTTTCACTGCTATTTCCAAACTGCTTAATTGGCCCCCAGTGTCTTACTCCCTTCAGGTCACCAGCACACTTCTGTATATTCATCTTCCACAGGCACCACTTCTACCATGTTACTTCCTGCTGAAATAAATGAGGGCACATAGGAGAAGAAGATTTGGCGAGGTGGAACATGGTTGATACTGGATGAAGTGGAGAAGCCGTGCAGGCAAAGAGAGAAAGCACGTGCCCTGCGTGCTAAGAAGCAGAGATAAGAGAAAACAGCATATTTTGGGTATTGAAAGTTATGCAGCTCTGTGGAACTTGATTGAGGAGGTTGGACCTTATTCTGAGGACAATGGAGAGTCATTAAAAGTCTTTTAGTGGAATAGAAACATGATCTTACTGACACCCTGAAATAAACTGAAGAGTCTCAGAGGCCAGCTGAGGATGGCTGCTTAATAGGAATTTCCATAGCACCACTGGCTGGAGCTACATTCATGGCCACTCCTCTGTGTCTTTCACAGTTCCTCTTCTCGTGCAAACCCTTTAAATGTTGATCTTCCCTAGGATTCTGTCCACAGCCTTTCCCACCCTACACATTCCTTGGAGGGTAGTCTAATCCATACATATACTTAACTTCCCCCATAAATGTTGATGACTCCCAAGTTGCCTTTAACCTAAAACCTTCCTCAAAGCTTCAGACCTTAAGTCTAAACTGCCCATTCCACATTTCCATTTGGGTCCCACAGATGTCTTCAGTTCAACATTGCAAAAATCGAATTCATTATTTCACCCACAACATCTGCTACTTCCTGTGTTTCTTTATCATGGTCTCAAACACTATCAGGTTATTCAAATAAGAAAGTTTGAAGTCCCCATTTTTTTTCTCTCAGTTCCCCTGAGTGTGACCCCCACAACCATTGCGATTACCACCAAATCCTGTGGCTTTTACTTCATCAAAAATATTGAATGTAACTTCTTCAATATCACTGCTTTATGTTAAGGCTCTGGTATCTTCTTATTCATATTACTACAAAAATATTCTTGGTGGTGTTTGTCTCCACCACTTACACCCTTAAAATTCATCCTTCTCCCATAATTTGTGAATTTTTTAAAGTACAAATGATTAAAATATTGTTGTGGATTCCCATTGACATAATTATGAACCCTAAACTGCCTGGTGTGCCATGTGTGCTCCTTTATATTCTTCTCCTGCCTGTCCCTGCAATTCAGTCTCTTACCCTTTCCTTCATCCTCACTCTAACCACAGTAAATCATGTGAATTTTCCAACAGATCTCAAGTTCTCTCACATCTCTATAGTTTGTAGATGGTTTCCCCCCTCCTTAGAATCCTGTTCTTTCCCTTCTTCTTCTACCTTTACTGTTCAACTAAGATGCCATCTCCTCTATCATTGAGGATTAGGGCCCTTCCATGTGCTCCAAATGCAGCTTGCCTTTTCCACTAATCAAAGACTTATCTGGTGACTGTAAGTCCTTACATATGGTCCCAACTCAGCCATAAGTTCTTTTGGTGCAGGGACTTTGACACAATCCTCTCATACCTCCACCTCATCTTTGTATCTCAGGAAAGGCATGGTGAGAAATGAACTGAATGTACAGTGAAAAGCAAACAATGTGCATTGGTCAGTAGTTCTAACATCTTGTGGCTCATGATCTTTTTAAGTGAATCACTTACTATTACAAGTAATTTACTTTCATTTTATTTTGCTTTTTTATGGGTCTCTGTAGATTTATTTTCTCATGGCATTAGTTCTGCCACATTAAACAATTCTATACTATTTGAATATTTTCACTTTAAAATATGTCTGGGGGTGATAAAATTGTGAAAACACATTTACAAACAAGAACAGCCTAGTGTTTGCTTCTTTCTCACTGGGTCCATTTGAACATCCCTCCCCCAAAGCTGTTCCCTTAAATACAGAAGTCCTGATTTTTTTGTGGGTGTGCCATTAATAAAACAAATTTTTCTCAAGAAAACAAAAAGTAGGATGTCCTGGAGATATTCTGGTAATTATAAAGTATATAAGCATGTATGATTTAGGTAAAAGATATTTTTCATATTTTTTTTTGCTTAAACTTTACACATTTTACAACAGAGCTAATTTGAAATACAGCTTGTTTACTGTCAATTAAACCATATTTTCTATGATAGTTACCTCAAAAATAGTACATACTTTCTGCTCTATTCTCCTCACAGATTTACAAGATGAAATAAAGCATGTGAAAGTGATTATAAACATTCAAGAATTGTACACAAGTCATGTACATATAATACTAGCAATATATCATTAGTTACTGAGTATCTACTACATTTAAGTTAACATGCCAAACACAAATACAGAACTTTAAAAGGATTTATCTCTCCTCTTAAGTAATTTGTAACCTATTTTGCATAAACCAACCAGGGAAGTTAAAAACTATCACCAATAGGCAGAAAACCAAGTGTAGGTCCAGCTACCCCAGAGGAAATCGGAAGACAGGGCATGAATTACGAATGCTTTTGCGAGGACCTACAATCAGAATTGATGGTCTTGAAAAAAATAAATGGAATATAGAAAATGTTTTTTTCTTAGGTTTAGTTTGTGGAATTCTAAAATTTTCCCACTCTCTGGTCTACACAGCCTGTATAATCTCTTCTTAAATATGGACCAGACCTTTGAATATAGTGGGATGTCACTCCAATAATTAGGTTATGTTATATGGCAAAAGGTGATGAGATTTTACAGGTACAGCTAAGCTCCCAAATCTGTTAGAACCTAAATCAAAAAGGAGATTACCCTGGGTGCACATGACCTGAACACGTGAAAGTCCTTGAAAGAAGGAAAGACCCCGTCCTGAAGTGAGAGATATGTAGAACTTCTGTTGTTGAAGCAAGCCAACATAAGTTCTACAGCCACAACAAAATGAATTCTGCCAACGACCTACTAGGGATCTTGAAAGTGGATCTTTCCCCAGCCAATCCTCTGACAAGAGAACAGCTTGGTCACCACTTTGATTGCACTTTATGAAGTCCTGAGTCCAGGATCCCTCTCAGTTGTATCTGGACTCCTGACTCACAGAAACTATGAATAATAAATGTATGTTGTCTTAATCCACTAAATTTGTGGTAAATTTGTTATGTGAGCATAAAAAAATAGCAACCATCATTCAGCAAAATTCTCCAATATACACCCAAATATAGACCAAGAGCTACCTTTCTGGACTTTAGAAGCCAGTGGAATGTCCTTTTCCTCTGAGCCATTCAGACGCAGGTAGAAGTGAGTTGCTGTAAGTCAAATGTCTGCAAGGAGTGAACATTCTTTGCTAGGAGAGAAGAAGGCTGCTGACCCAGGGGAAAGATGATAAAATATAATCTAGACCATGCAGATTTGTCAACAAATGAAAGGATCAAGAAATCTGTCTCTGGAAGGGACTTCCAAATTGATATTTTAGTTCTCATAGTTTACCCCTGAGGAAACTGAGGCCTACCATGGCATAGCTTGCTCGTGGAAGAACTGGGAGTAGGAGCTAAGTTTTCTGACACCCATGGCAGTACTCTTAATACCATATCAACCTCTATGGCATCAACACAAGATCCTACCCTATAGACCATCATCATTATACTCTCATCCCCAAGGCATCTCATTAAGGTGCAAAAGAATAAGATGAAAAATTAGCCAAATTTCCCTGTTTATATCATACTGGTGGTTGCTTCTTCATGATAAATTAGTAATAACTCTCAGGCACATTTGGCAAGCTGAAGAAAAATGGATTTTTTACAATGCATTGAATAAACAGCTTCTGCTTGAATATCTCCTATACTTCACTGGCTTCAATACAGTAGCAGTTTATTGACGTATGTACTGCAAGCTACGTTTGAGTGATTGCTTCATATATTATGATATGCAACATTACATCGTGTTCTTTTTCTACTTCCATAGCCCAAAGACTTACTGCAATGAGTTTGTTTCAGACTCATAAAATATACATGACTTAAGAGAAAAAAGATTATTGTACCAAGAATTCTACCAGCCTTTTCTGCAACTGCATCCTTGATTATTTGTTGAAATTCATTTCATTTTTCTATCATTATCCCAGTGCATGTTAAGTCCTATCATAGAGTATAAATGTACAATCTGCTCAGTGAGGCAGTTTGTAATAAGATAGTATGAAACAACTTTTTCAGTGTTATGGTTTGTTGACTTCTATTTTTTTTTAAAGAAACTAGCAGCCATAAAGCAGAAAGTTTGTTTGAAAGTGTGAATTCTAAAATGAGCTTTTTTTTCTGAAGCAATTCCATCTAAAATTTAATTAAACTGCCCTGTCTTTATCAATAAACCATCTACATTCCACATAGTAGACACTTTTAACAGGAAGATTTATGAGACTGGTGAAGCAGCAGGATTGAGGAGAAAATACACGGCAACTGGAGGTTAGAATCATTGTGCTAGATGTTTTCCCTTGATCCTTCCAGATCTGCTCTCCTCCCTTCTCCCTTCTGCTCTGTGCCAGAACCTGATCTGCATGGATTGTACCTATGGGTCTGTAGCCTTTTGCCTTCCAGCTGGGTTAGAGAAATGGGAGACAGGGCAAGAGTTCAGGGGAGGGGACAGAGAGAGTGTGGCTGGCTCCTTTCCTTCCAGGTCACCGCAGGTTGCTAACTTGCACCTTCCACTGGTCACAGATTCTATGAGGAGCCCCTTCCACATGGTGCCCTCCCTGGGCTTTGGAATCCACTCCAGGATGGTAATGGCTTCTCACTCTTATTAGCCCCAGGGTTCTGCAGCATCCTTGTGGTTGTCCCTAAAGGCTTTCCACACCATTGTAAAAAAAAAAAAAAAAAAAGGACCTTTCAAAACTCTCCTCAATATCAAATTTGAATGCACCAACTGTTTTTGTAGGGACCCTGAATTGTACAGTTACAATACCTGGATATGTCATTTCTAGTCCTTGTGCCTCTTTGTCTTTTTCTAAAAGTAAGGGAAAAATTCCTGCTTAAATTGTCTCATAAGTCTATTACACATACAAAATGTAGAAATAGATGATAAAATATGTTTAATGGTTTAATAATTACATTCTATAGATGTACACTTGAGGCTTAGTTTGTGTAAGACTAGAACCTGGATTATGTGTGATCTATGCAAACTGGTAATGATAATATAGGAAGGCAAGGGTAATAATCAAAGCTGAGACTTAATGCGATGGTGTGTGAGTTCAATATAAGGCAAATTCCAATTTGAAGAAAGAGGATTAGTGAAAGTTTCCTACAGAAGGTAACATTGGAATTGGAGCTTCAAAGGATGCATAGAATTTGGGTGCAGAAATTGGAATAGGACAAGCTAACCCAGGATGAATGAGACTAGTGAACAAAAAGAGGGAGCTTTGACCAAGGTCTGGCAACTCACCTACCTGGCCTTGAAGTGCCCAAGGTGTTCCCATATATTGACAGGTTTCCACCAGTGAGCTACTTCTATAACAGGCATTTTTTGTTGCTCTACCTCAGTAGTTTTGTTTTGTTTTTTAAAGATTTATTTATTTCCCTCCCCCTTCCCCCTCACTTGATTTGAGGTCCCTGCCTGCTCTCTGTGTCTGCTTGTCTTCTCTTTAGGTGGCACCAGGAACCGATCCTGGGACCTGGAGGGGAGACAGGTTGCTCAATCTCTTGTACTTCCTCAGTTTCCTGATCTGCTGCATCTCTCTCATTGTCTCTCTTCTGTGTCTTTTTTTTTTTTTTTGATGCACCATCTTGCTGCACCAGCTCTCCACGCGGGCCAGCACTCCGTGTGGGACAGCTCTCCATGCAGGCCAGCTCGCCACACGGGTCAGCTTGCTTTTCACCAGGAGGCCCCGGGAAATGAACCCCGGAAGTCCTGTATGGTAGACGGAAGCCCAATCACTTGAGCCACATCTGCTTCCCCCTCAGCAGTTCTTAAAGTGTGGTCTGGGACAAACAGTGGCACCATCACTGTGAACTTGTTAGAAATGCAAATCTTTAGGCCCACTTCAGACCTGCTGAATCAAAAACTCTGGGGTGGGGCCCAATCACCTGCTTTGTTAAGACCTCTAGATGATTCTAACGCATGCTGATGTCTGAGAACTACTGCCCTAGCTGTGCAAAGTTTGACTGCAGGTGGGAAAGATTGGAAGACTAGGCTCAGTGGATGCCTCTGTAGGGTGCTTGACTATAATAAAGAGCATTGAATTGGAGTCAGGAAATCTCATCCAGCCCATATTCTACCACCAAATCCATCTGTGACATTAGCCAACTCATTTTTTCCTCTCTGTTCTTTAGTTTCTTCAGATAACATGAGGAACTTGAGTTATCATTTCTTTAAGAATCCTTCTAATTTGGACATTGGTAGCTCCAAGTATATTTTCTTATACACGATAATGATGAGATATTGTAGATAGAGAGGTCTGGCCTCATAGAAGACCAGGATGAAATTCCATCTGTTATTTCCCAGCCGTGTGAACTTCAACCTGTCTTATCACCTTGCTTAGCTTCAGTTTACTCTACATAGTTGGGAATAACACCATCTATCCTGCAGGATAGCTGAGAGGATAATACTTCTGAAGGTGAGAAAGCAAACTATTTCTTCTGCTTTGACTGTTGAGTTCTCAGTGCAATGCTATCATTTCACAGACACCCTCTCCAAGTGCCTGGACTAGGATAGATTTCTCTCTTACCTGTTGTGATCACCTCATTCAGTGCTCCTCCTTGGTAAGATTGCAACATCACCTATTTTGGAGATTACTTGATTGATGTCTATCTTGCTTTTTAGACACTAGGCTCCATGGTGGTAGACACCATGGCTTTAAAAAAAATGTATATTTAGTGACTTACAGAGAATGATTCATTGTATCCCAACAAAGGACAAATTCTTAATCTCAGTCCATTTTCCTGTGGGAGTGAAACCATTCGTAAATAGGCCCTTTGGAGATGCTGCTATTAGTTAAGGTGTAGACTCATTTGTGAATAGGATCTTTGAAGATGCTATTTAGATGAAGCCAAACTGAATCAGTATGAGCCTTAATCCATATGACCTCAATCCTTATAAAGCAAAGGAAATTCGGACACAGAGAGTAAGTAGAACCAGCAGTCAGAGACGGCCACAGGAGGAGACCAAGGAGACAAACTGCCATGTGATGGAAGCCAAGGAATCCTAACAAAGGTGGCAATCGGGCAGCAGAATGCTACAAACCCTGGGAGAACTCACAACTTGTCAAAACCTTGATTTTGGTAAAACCATGAGGCCATAAATTGCCCTTTTCCAATTCAACCTATTTCTGGATTTATCATAGGAGCCCTGGCAAACTAAGACAGTGACTAAAACATAGCATTCACTCAGTAAATTTCTCTTGAATGAATGTATGAGAAGCCCTTGAAACAACTGCTGAGCTTTTAAAAAATAATCCCACAAACATGAACCAAAGTGCTATAATTGAATAGCTCATAAGTCTTTAAAAATAAACAGTTCTGAGCACCTAAGAATGAAAAAGACTGTCTTAAGCCACTTTCCCAATGGTTTTTCTTTCCAGTAAAACATATAAAGATGAGTCTATAGGCTTTTAAATACTGCCTTAGCCAGACAAGCTCTCTGCCCCAATTTAATCATGCTGTCCCTAGTTTCATTCTTAAATCTCCACCTCAGTGCCACCTGGGGAGATGTGCTGGACTCTGATTTTAACTCTGGCATCACAACACCTGTTCTGCCACCTGCCCACTCCAAGTCTTCAGTTTCTCTCTTCCTAAATTCTGAGGCTGCCTTGGTTCAGGTCTTTCTGTTTTCTCCCTTGGATTCTGTGGAATATTCTCTCTATATATAAATATGAATTGGTCACATGCATGTTTCCTTTTTGTCCTGTTAGAGATGGTGGAAATGACATGACTTCCCAACTCCATCATTATGTGTAGAGAGATGTTAGGCACAAAACTGTTTTAGCACCTATTAACAATTCTCAGAAGGCATTTGGATCATTTGGCTATAACTGATTTCAAAATGCAAATATGCTGCAATCTGCTTCCTCCATGCCTTGGAAATTGGGGTGTGATATGAAACTGCAAGGATAATCAATCAACTCCCCATATTATGTTCTTATGACAGTCAGGCTTCAGTGCTTCTTAGAGAAATACCAAACAATGTGGCATTTGCAGCGTGCTGTACTGCTTGGGAGTGTAAAATGCCCAGCACAGTGGCTTCCATGCATGGCCCCCGAGACAGAAGCATCCGCAGTGCCGCTTGGGAATCAGTTAGACGTGCGTGTTCTGTGGTTCCACTCCAGACCTACTGAATCAGAAACACCAGGGCTCAGGCCCAGCAATCTAACTTCTGACAGGCCCTCCAGAGGATTCGGAAGCACACTCAAGTGTGAGAACCATTTTCCTACGATTATATTTGATACTTGGTTGTACTTCACCGGTGTTATCTATAATTAAATATAAGCTGCGTGCACACATATTTAACTAAATAGTGATGTTGGAGTGAGAGTGATACATTGAAGCCAGGGCTGTAGCTTTGAGCCTATTAGGCAGATGTTCTCCTGATCAACATCTGACTCACAATGGTGTATTTTGGAGCCCTGAGGGGTGGGCAGGAAATCCAGTCCACATCGACAACCACTGAAGGCACATGTCATCTTTAGGGAGAGACTCTGGGAACATCTTTTTGTCACTGATGACACCTGATTGTTTTTATGAAATCTATTAGTGTTTACGCATTCCACTGGAGAGTTGCTTAAAAAGGGAAATCATAATTCATTGTCTAGCCATTTGCAGAATGCAAAAACTTCTGCACTTAAGCATCCAAAGTCTTGTTATATCCTCTATGAGGAGGATAGAAAGGAGTTATCAGCACTTATGTTTCATATCCCAGGGATATTCCCCAAATAATTGATTTGTGAAGGGGTAACAATGAAAACCATCTTGCTAGCAAAAACCATAACCACTGCCTCTGTATTGTAGTCCTGGCCTCAAAGAATTACTGACATGAGAGATGAGCAGGGAAAAGCATGTTTCTTACTATATAAAATTCATGGTACCTCTCAACTTTAAAAAGGGTCCCCTATTTAGAATATGGGTCCCTCCAGCCACGTACCCTGGCAGGAACTTCAGACCTATTGACCAATTCACCTTAGGCAGGTGGGGATTCAAAACCTGGATGTCCACTTCATAACTGTGTGGACTTGGACAATTTATTTAACCTCCCTGAGCTTCAATTGCCTCATCTGTAAAATGGAGAGAATAATATCCAGCTTGAAGGTGTATGTGAAGAACAAATGATAGAAAGGGCATAATAAAAATTCTACCATTGTAGTAGGTGCACAATAAATGTTATTTCTCCTCGCCTTGGAACCTGACATGTCTTCTATATAAATGTGATATAAATGAGTCAAATAATCTCCAAATACATTCTCTCATGGCAGTAAGCAGCTGACTATAAACTAATTAGTAATCATCTCTTCATTTATCTACCTATCCATCACCTACCATCCTTTCACCCATCTTACAAGCAGAGACTGAGCATCTACTATGTGCCTCAGTGACACTGGGAGACCCTCAGGAGAGGGATCCAGTGGAAATTCTCCTCCACTTTCCCTGGCATTATAAATCTCATTCTCCTTCCAGGGTTCATCTCCTTCCATCCATTGAATCTCTCAGACAGGATTTATCTCATCATTCTCTGTATTTACCAATTTGGGTCTCTAATGAAAATAGAACTTATCATAATCAACTTTGCAGACATTTACTTGTGTAAATTTTTAAATACATTATCTGTGTACCCTCTTTCTTCCTAACTAGAATCCAGTAAGATTTCCTCTCTCTCACTCTTCCCACACACCTCCCCTTCCCATGGACAGCATCAAGTACACATTTAGTAGGTTCTCAATTTCTGTAGTCATGATGTTGACTAGAATACTGGGAAATGGGGTTCTCTTCCTGCCCTGAAGAAAATCACAATCTGCTTGAAAAAGGAGAAGTAGAAAACTGTTCACACTCTCAAGTTTGTTATTCCTTCTTTTTATGCTTTGTTTGCAATTGTTGCTTATAAGCCATTAGAAAAATCTTTGCTTATTGTATAGCTTTAGTGCTACTTTACATCAGAAATGCTACGTTTTCCTTAAAAGTTACATTTAAAGTAGATGCAAGGAGATGGATCCAGAAATTGCGAAGACCATTTACAACATCAAACTTTAAAGTTGGAGCAGTTTCAAGAAACCCAAGTGCCTCTAATTTCTCCCCCAACCCCCCGCCCTCCTCTGTTCATTAAATTCCTGAAATGAAGTAGTCATACTGTTTGGTTACTTTAATAAGCGCTCATTGGACCAGTAAATGGAAGATTGATAATAACGTAGTTTGGGGAGCCACTGGATTTTATTTGCCTGAAACTAACAAATTTTAAGCAGTTTACAGAGTGGAAACAGAGTTAACTCTTGCGCCTCTGGGGGCAAAATTCCTGGGGGGACATTTTACTGATGAGGTACGCTGGGGAGAAGCCACATCATGTCTGCTTAGTCTGCTACAAGTGCTCTCCTTATGTCCACAAGTTTTTTTCTCTAGAATTTTGGCACGGCAGATTCTAGATAACTCAAGACAGACCTCGTCTTTCACGTTCTTCCACTCCCACCCCAGGCAGCAGCCCAGCAGAAATACTTGTATTCTTTGAATAGTCACCATGAAAATGCCCATAGAATATTGACATCCTAAAATATTTTTGTCACTCTTACTTGACTCCTTCTTTCTTGGTCTTTGAGATATAGCGCAGAAGACATCCCCTTCAGGAAACCTTCTGGCACTCGCATTCCCAGCCTGGCATCTTCCATAGCCATTATCACCCTAGATTGTGTCAGTGTTTACAGTTATGCCTACTGAAGTAGACTGCACACTCTATGAGGGCAGAGAAGTGGTTCTCTCATCATTATATGCCTGGCAAATTTTTAATGAATGATGGACAAGTGCAATCAAAGCCGGGTATCTTTTTCACAGATGGTAATATCCAAGAGGCCATTTTTATCATGGATGGAAGAGGCCAAATTATTTGGCCAAAGATGTTATTTCGGTGTCCCCAGTGCCAGTGGCTTTCAAACTTGGTGTTCACATTTAAGAGGTCCATGTGGCCACAGATGACCAAGAATCTTGGGTGATATACGAAACCAGTCTTCCAATTACAAGAACTGTAAGCCATGATTTGAAGGATTTCTCAAATGTTCACGCTCAGAGCTCTCTAACCTCCCCTTTCATCATTATAGTCTCAGTGCTTTGTGTGAAAATCCCTGGACATGATGAATTCATGGAGTGCATGAACATGGCTAGCAAGTGAGTTAGGATCAAATTAAGCAATCTGAATTCAAGCTCCACTTCCCGTTTCCCAAAAACATCTTCTCTCAATCTTGTCCCAATCCCAAAACTACAGCCCAAACTCTGTCCTTCCCTGTTTTGAAGCTTTTTGAATGATTAATAATAATACTAGCTAACACTAAGTGAGTTTACTAAGGAATAAGTGGTATTCCAGGTACTTTTCATGAATTAATTTATTTACTATTTACAAAAACCTATGAAATAAGTTATCATCATCCTTATTATTATTATTATTTTATAGATGAGAAAACTGGAACACAGAGAAGTTAAGAAACTTGCTCAAGGTCACACAGCTCAGAACTTGCAGAGCCAAGATTCAAGCCCAGGCAGCCTGGTTTGCGAGGTGGCAATATGAATAAGTGCATTCTACTGATGAAATACTCTGACTGTGTTTCATTTCTACTCTTCTCTTCTTTACTCTAAAGAAGAGTTTTTATTTGTTTTATTTCCTTACCTCCATTTACTCTTCATTCTACCACAATGTAGCCAAAGGCTCAATACTTCCTCCCCTTGTCCTCTGTAATGCCTAATCAATAGACTGTAGCCAGCAGCTCCCTGGGCATCATCACCTGCATTTCAACAGTTAATCCACATCCAATATGCCATAAATTGAGAGCACAGTTTTCTTGCTAAGTCTGCTCCTTCATTTCTATGCCCTCACTGTGAGAATGGTACCATTATCCTCCCACTTACCCAAACTAGACAGCTGAACATCTTCCTCATCCATGTCATTGTGATGATGTCACAGTGGAGGC
Organism: Tolypeutes matacus; assembly: GCA_026826555.1. Classification (NCBI taxonomy): domain Eukaryota; kingdom Metazoa; phylum Chordata; class Mammalia; order Cingulata; family Chlamyphoridae; genus Tolypeutes; species Tolypeutes matacus. The sequence goes on along the minus strand of JAKSZT010054462.1, from coordinate 17,411,406 downwards.
TAATGAATCTCAATTATAAAAGTGAAATTATTACATGACAACTTAGTTGTTTTTTTTTCCTGTTTGTTTCTTGGTTTGTTTTGGGAAAGGTACCAGGGACTGACACCTGGGCATTGTACATGGGAAGCAGGTGCCCAGTTACTAAGCAACCACCACTCCCCAATGAGAAATGGTTTTCCCCTTTGTTTGTTTTCTTTGTTTGTTTGTTTTTAGGAAGTACCAGGGATCAAAACCAGGACTTCATATATGGGAAGCAGACGTCCAACCACTTGAGCTACTTTTGCTACCCGACAATTTTAGTTTTATATTCTTTCTCTTTCTCAGCTTGATAACAGGCTGAAATTCAGCGACTTGTTCAAAATGGTCATATATTATCATTGGCCCATATACTTTCATTAGACATAGGAATTAATTTAAATCTTGGCTCATTATCCTCTGGGACTCTCACAAAAGAAGACGTTCATTCGGGATGAAGTGTGTCCCATATGTGCCCTAAACAGGGCAAACCATGGTGGTCTGTTACCTACCTGGTTTTGAACACCATCCCTCTACTTGAAGGCAATGTGGTAAAATGGAAAGAGTACTTCCCTGGCTATCAGGAGATCTGAATTCCAAACTCTACTCTTACTTTGACTAGCTGTGAGACGTAGAGCATGTCATCTAATCTCTTTGAACTTCAGATCCCTTTTCACCAAAAAAAGCTAACAATGACTTTCTTGAATGCTATACCATAAGGTTGCAATTAAATGCTTTGTGAATTTTAACATGATATCTAGATATGAATTCCTTGCTCATTAACAGAAGACTGCAGATGCTTCCATAGTTTCCAGGCAGCCATTCTATCAGGTAGGAGTAATAAGAACACAAACATGCCAGACAGAAGAACTAATTTATCCTTCCAATTTTTCTAACAATTTGTCTTGATCAAGAGGAAAGCCAAAGAATGCATGGAAGCTTTACTTGGTGAATCTTCCTCTGTTAATCAAGAACCGTGCTTTCCTGTGTCTCCCATATGTCCTTTTGCATTTTCAGTCACCCTTAGCCTAGGGATTGAAACAAATGTGAATCCCTGCTCCTTGGAGTCACCCGACAGGCAATGCCTTCAGTCCATTCCTCTCTAATGCTTTGATTCCCACCATTTCTACTCCTTTACAGACCCTTTCAGGCTATCTCAGCTTAAGTTATAATTCTCTTTTGAAACTTAATAACACCCATGTTTATGTCTATGTATTGCTCTACTAAAGTCCCTTCACTGTGTATTTTAGCTCTGAGGGCAGGCCCACTGCTCTATCCATGGTTGTAGCCACCAAAGCTTCTGAGTACATTGTTCCTTGCACTCCGCTCAGTACTGAGGATATGGAATGAATCCACAAACCAGAGTCCCTGCCTCATGAGACTCAGAAGAGACAGATGAATGAACAAAAACTAGAAAATATTGTAATGAAGTCCAGATATCCTCTACTGAGTATGGTGTGAAGGACCTGGTTCATAGAGACTTCCCATTAAAACACTTTATTTATTAAGCAACAATCTATAGTACAAAATACAGGTTTATAGGAACAATGAAGGAGCCTATCTGTGATAGATTGAAACATTTACTCCAACAAAAGACATGTTCTGAGCCTTAATCCACATCCTTGCCGGTACGAGCACATTTGCAACCAGAACCTTTTGAAGCTGTCATTATTAGTGAAGGTATGCCCAAACCGAATCTGGTTGGATCTTAATCCATATTACTAGAGACCTTATAAAGAGAGGAAATTCAGAGGCAGTCAAGCAGTAGAAACCAGAAACAAGAAGAAACCAGCAGACTTATAAACCAGGTCAGAGAAAGTCACAGGAGGATACCACGTGACGAGGCGGAGATGCAAAGAACTCTAAAGATTGCACCAAGCGAGTGCCATAAAGCTTCAAACCTTGGAAAATAACAAGCCCTGGTAATGCCTTGATTTTGAACTTCTAGCATTTAAAACCATGAAACAATAGATTCTTTTTGTTCAGGTCAGCCCATTGGGTAGTATGTGTCATAACAGACAGGAAGATTAAGACACTATAGTTATACGGTTCAAGAAAATTTGACACAGCCTGAAGAAAGCAAAGTAGTGGAAATAGTATTGAATTTAGTGGCAGAGAGACTTAGGTCTGAGTTGGGGTTCAGTCAATGGCTAAGTGCAAAATTCGAGACTGGCCACTTCATTGCTCTGAACCTCAGTTTCCTCATCTATGGAATAGGGAAAGGGATATGTCAATCATAACACTCTTGGGGGATGAATTTAGAAATGTATTTAAATCTGTGATAGTCTCTGGCAACAAACAGGTGGCCAATAAATGGCTTTTTCCCTTTCATTTCTTTTTTTTCCCTCTGTTTCTTACTCTTCACTAACAAGACGGGCTGATGAAGTAACAGGCACCTTGCATTGATTGAGCAGCTGCTTGCACCTCTAGCAGAATTGTTATAGCAGGAAAGATTCTTCATATACACTCATATATATATATATATATACTTAAAAAAAATTCCATCCTCCAATATCATGTTAGTGATTTCAACAGCTCTGAGTCAAAACATACTATCCCAAGAGTGTTATTTCCATGGCAACCACTGTAGCTACAGAGGAGAAAATGGGAGTGGGTAAGCCTTCCTTCAAGTCTGCTATCCACCCATGGTCTATGAGGGTTATCCCAACCCCCTCCCAGAAAGATGACCTGTTTCTTTAACAGAAATGATTCTTGGATGATGGTGCTGGGCCACCCTGATGAAGATTTTGGAAGGCCCTGGTTTCCCTTGCTTGTTTGTTTAATTTAGATTAGAAAACCCACAGGTAATGGATGGCTTCAGGTGATGATTGTTTTATCACTGAGTCATTGGAACTGGATGACCAGCAATCAAACATGATGAAGGGGGTCATGCTTTTGTTGAATTTGAGGTTAGACTAACTTGTCTTTTGAGGCCCATTCCCCACCCTGAATCAAGAATAATCATTTTCAAACATTTACCCATGCCAGTACTTGAATAAATGTAATAGGCTAGATGAAGAAAACAATAACTTCCCAGGAGTCAAGTATTTAACTAAGAGCTTTGAATATACAGTAAAAATTAGGTATAAAAATATTTTAAATGTAGAAAAGACGTCAAGTCATCAAGCAACTCACAGAGATATCTCCACATGGAAGTAGTCACTGAAGCATCCACTGAGTTGCAAGCGGTTCACCATCAGCTACATTAAGATGTGGACACTTCATTTCTTCCTCTGAAGACTTTTTAATCTGGTCTCTGCTTATCCTCCTTGAGGGCTCCATGCTTTCTCTCCTCTCCTTTCCTCTGCACGTGGTCTTCATTCTATCTGAAACGGCCCACCAACTCCACCACCAGCATGTGTGTGTCCACCTTTCAAGCCTCGTATCTTCTCAAGAGTGAGCTCAGTCATCTCTCCATTTGTAAAGCCATCCCTCACTGCTCCAATTGGTTCGGGGGCACTTGCCCCTACATAGGTGTTTGTAGCCTACCTCCCCCAGTCCCTACAGAGTCAAACACTACAATACTGCCAGCTCCAAGGTTGCCTCTACTCTGAAGATCCCACTCTTTCAGCACTCCCAGAGGCACTTGATCTGTGCCTTTCTTGGGGTACTTTATACTATCTACTGTGCAGAATAATTTATATAGAAGCCTTAGCTCCACTGTCAGTCTCTAACTCTTGAGATTAATAAATATATATGTTTGATTTATCTCTGTACACCTAAAATGACTGGCGCCTAATAAGAAAATGATCATTTGTTGAAGGATGGAGCAATTCTGAATGAATAAGTGTTGAATAAGTATGCATTGAATGAATAATAACATTTTATCAAGGAACATATATTTTATGCTACTTATGCAGAAGATATCTTTCTTTGGTTGGGGCCCCCTCACTCCACTTCTAAGGACTGGGAGATTTGTACCTGCTTATAGCGTCTTGCATAACTTGAAGCCTTAGTCCAGTAGGCTTCGGGTCATTTAAAATCTGTTCATTTTGTTGCTTTGTTTTCACCCTCTTGTCTTTCTTTTGGTGTTTTAAATAAATATTTTAAAGTTAGCCGTAGGCAGCAGCAGCTTCCGATGGCCTCCTTGTTGTTCAGATGGACAGGCTTTCCGAGGTGGTGAGCAGAAACGGGAGCAGGTGCACACACACGCACACACGCACACACGCACACACGCACACACGCACTCGGTTTTGCATAAGGGTGGTAGAGGCAAGAATATCTTCAAAGCATATGGAAAGCAGGGAGAGGAAGAGGTGCATCAAGAGCCAGGATGCAAGGAAGAGCTTCTCAGGGCTCTGGCGTGCAGGGGAGGGGACAAAAATAACCAGCAGATCCTTTCTCTGTGGAAAACCACCAGTGAAAAGGATAAACAGACAAGTGACAAGAGTAAACAGGACATGGCTCTGGGCTTGCAAACTGGACAGGTTGTGGCTCCAGATGGCACAAGAAGAAGTGAAGGAACCAAACGCTACAACAACACTTTTATTCAGTTTGAACATTTACAAAGTTTTCTTTAATTATTACTCCCTTCTGGGGCTCCAGCTGCACAAAAAGTTGAGGACAGGACTCACCAGGGAGGCCCGCTAAGCTGAGAGCTGATGGCAGAGCTTATAGTCAACCTGGACAGCTCTGGATCTAAGTGGGGTAGGAATCGCTCAGTTATGTTTTCCAAGGGATTCAGGTGACAGGCTGTCAAAATGTGTGGCTTGGGTTTCTCTCCCTGAAGGTGTGTGTACTTTGAGCTAAGGTGAACAGACAGCTGGGCTGGGAGAAGTATATTCTTGCTTGGTCACCCGCCTTTGGGCAGCTGCTTGGAGGGCAGCCCGGCAGGATTTTCCATGCCCCTGGCAAAGATCCAGAGTGTACACAGTGCAGAGACCATGCAAGCTAGGAAGGCATGTGGGGAGAGCAACTGTAGACGTTTTCAAAATATTCTTCTGCAAAGACAGAAACTCCCAGGGAAATGTCAACCACATCACCTGGAGTTAAGTGTGTGTGTGTGTATGTGTGTGTGTGTGTATGTGTGATGTAGGAAGTATGTCATACAAGAAGAATAGGGAGTCAAGGATTTGGAGTCTAGTCTTAGCATTGCAAGTTCCTGCTGGGAACCTAGGAATGCCAGCAAACCACTTAGAGCCTTAGTTTCTTCATGTGCCCAACAAATAAGTCCCTTTGCCTCTTTGGAGAGAGATGTATCAAGTGTACATCTGCAAGGGACATATCTGTTACCTGCGTGCACTGAAGCACACTTCTTCCCTCCCAAGCCTGGACCTCTCTCCTGGTTGAGGGGAAACACAGCCTGTTCGCAGGCTCAGATGTCAATAAATCCTCCATCAAGAGTGCAAGCCACTGTCTCTCTTCCAGCTCTCCAAGAAAATGTAGTCACCAGTAAGATATCCAACAGGATGAGAACTAACCAGCCTTGTTTCTGCGACTGAAAACACGGAATATGCTGTCGAAGGGATAGTACACCTAGCCCAGTTTAATGGATCACACATGCATTTACCTTTCATATTTTTAGGAGTTTATAGAATTAGTTTAAACAACCGAAAACATATAACAACACATTTTCTTAGTCTAGTTAACCTTGATTAATAAGACCTTACAATAGTATTTCTACAGAATCTGAGGTGAATCAAAAACTTCAGGAGCAGCCTGACCAGCAGAAGTGTTATTGGGCTGGTTGCCAGGACATTTAGACTCTTAATTCTTGCTGACCTAAGGAGGGGCTGTGTGGCCTTATTCAGTAGCTTGCCGTCTCTGAGCCTTTGTCTCCTCAACTATAGTGTAGGGCTTCAAGTAGAAAGTGGTTTTGAATAAACAAAGGGGAAATATATTTGCTTGATTAAAACATTGCATAGCGTACGATATGGATGTGTATGTATATTTATATAGGTTTGTGCATATTTACATATGTATGTGGATATATGCTTTCAGGGGTCCCCATCTTCTTTGGAACACAATGTGCTTTAGTAGTGGAAAATTATTTCAGACTTGGAATCATTATCCCTTGAATTCATAGATTGTTCTTCTTTGAGAGACCAAAAATTGCCAGGGAAACTATTTCCTATGTAATTTCCTAGTTCTTATCGACTAGTTCCTCTAGAACATCCCTATTTCTCCTATGCAGGCCCCAGCACATACAGAAATGCCCCTAGATTCTCAGTACCTTGAAGACATGGCCCTGTCTGAGTCTGCCCTGTTTCCCCATTACCCAAAACAGGATCTGGTGTAAAGCAAGTACTCAGTAATTATTTGCTGTACTGTGGTACTGTCATAGCAAACACAGTGGGACCCAACCAAGCCATCTGGTTGTGAACTGAACAAACTTTTGGAAGTTTATGATGTAAATCATCAAATAACTTCTTATTAACACTGATATTGAAAAATCAAGGAGGCAGCCTCTAAGGGCAGGGCCTGAGGTCCATGAATGGCAACAAGGAGCAGGTGGTGTAGTACTTGGCCATATTTAAGTGGTGGCTGGGTGGACGAGCAGGAGCCAGGAGAAGAGGGAGGGCGTCTGCGTGGAAACATCTTTTAATTTGAAGTCATGCACTTCTCTAATGACACTCTGGGTGATTTTTAAATGTCTCTTGTTCCTCAGGAAGGCAAGCCAGGTGGAGAGAGGACCCTGAAAAAAATTCAGGAATGGAGTGATTATTTCTAATCAGGAAATAGATCCATTTGAAAGAGTAAAAAGGGCTTGTGAAAAAACATCAGCTTCCAACAGGATCGTCTCCCCTGACCGGGGCAGGCCAGTCAAGTCTGCTAGTAATAAGAAGCAGCACAGGTGGAGGCAGTTTGTCTCTAATTCCCTGAGAATTATAAGCAAAAAAAACACCTTAGCCATGGATCATTCTGTCTTACATGCAAAAAAAAAAGATGAGTTTGTCAAGAAAGTCATTGGAAATGTCAAGAACATTTTGGGTGTTATTACATCAAAGGCTCCAGTAGCCTCTGGAAATGGCAGAGGAGCCTCACGTACAGAGCTCTAAGCACCCAGACAAGGAACGCTTTAGTCAACTCTGGTGCTTCAGAGACAACGATAAAGAAATGGTGGTTGCAAGAGAGAGCCTTAATGGACCTAACTTTGTTCAGACAACGCACGCTGGCCACCTGGATGGTAGGCAGGACCACTGCATTTATTTCAGGACAACTTCAGTGCAGTCCCTGAGCCTGGGCCTCTCTTGTCTCTCACCTACTCTGGAACCCCAAGCCTCATTGACCCCAACCCCACCTTCCCATGGTTGGACTCTCTCGGGCTCTCCCCTCAGATCAGCAGGAGTGCAGGCTCAGAGACCTGCTGCTAAGACAATCTTCTCAAGATTAGGCTACTACTGATGGTAAAAGTAGTTTTAATCCCATCAGATCCAATTCCCTGGAAATAATGGATATGTTCTCCATGAGAACATGTAGGCGATTCCACTGTTTCTCTGCAATGGACTGATATATGGTTAGAACCCCATATCTTCAGTTTACACAAAAGGCAATGGATGCCCTTGAAATCAACGGGCTCCCCAGGATCACACACTGGAAGGAAGGCAAGACAGGGTCTCGAACCCCAGCTCACTGGCTCCCAGTCTAGTGGCTTCCATTCTAGATTGGTCTTAAACTCTAAGTGTATCATTCTCCTTGGCAAAGGCACAGCTTCCTAGGAAAGGCTTCCAAGTATTACAACTAATTAAAGGTTCACATGAGGTTAGGGGGTTGGCACTGAGCTGCTAATGCTTTTGACATTTGTCCAGATTAAAAATAATCCACCATTCATTGTTTCAGAGATCTTCCTGATGCTCCCTGCTCTCAAAAGTGATTCCAGTTTTGCTCTCCCTTTTGCTAGACTAGCAGCTGCTTTTTGGCCCAAAGTGAAATTCAGCAAACAAGGCAATTGGAACAGATTGAAATTGAGAGGCAGTTTCTGTTTTTGATTCTTTCTCATTGTTCCTTCCCCCCTGCCTCTCTTTCTTTTCTACTTTTCCTCCTTTCTTCCCTTCAGTGTGTTAGAATCAGAGAGACTGAGGCTCTTATGAAACTCAGTGCCGCCCTGCGGAAAGACAGATTTTATTCATTAGGCAGTCAGTTATTCTTTCATTCTTTAAGTCAGTAAACACTCACTGAGTGTGAACTAAGCATAAAGCATCATTCTAGGTGTCCGTTAGAGACACCTAAGAGATGTCAGCCCATTCCAACACAGGTGTCAAGGTCACCAATAAAAGCACGAGTCAGGCTCTGATGGAAAGATATTTTACGCACATAGAGAAGAGACACAGCAAGGTTAGCTTTTCCGGGGGAGCGTCGATTTCCCACAGCCAATGGATCTCAATGTGTGGCAGGTGTAGGGTGATGTTCTCTTGTACCTGTGTGTTGCAGTGGAGCATCCCTGCTCCCTCCCCACCAGGGACAGACAGACCACAGCCTGTGAGTTGGATGTCCTAAAATGTTTCCACCAGAGCCAGACTGTCTGCAGTGAATATTTACATATGCTTAGGGCAATAGGGGAAAGAATGTACCAGCAGCCCCCTTATCTACTAAGGGATTGTGTTTCATCTGGCCAGACCTGTATCCCTGGTCCTGAGCACAGGACCTATTAGGGATCCCAGGGACAGGCAGCAGGCCATGCTAGGACTGTCCCCTCCCACACCAGGCAGTGGAAGGCAAAGGGAAATAAGGCCCTGCTCAGTGCCGGCTCACTAGAAAACAGAACTGAGTCTCATTTAAGGACAATTTCAGAACAGCAGCAACAAAGGAAAGGGAGTCTAGGAAGGGAAGAAGGGTACACGCAAGGTGGGGCAGTACAGTGCTGGTCACTGCTTCGCTAAGGGTTGGTGGGTCTCCAAGCACCAGGAGTATCTCCTGGCAAGGCACACATACGCTCTGCCTGGGAGACCTTCAACAGAAAGAACAATGAATGGTATATCTGTTGACTCCCTCCAGGCTCTTGTGTCCCATGAGTCAAACTCACCTTGTGGGGTGTTAACTCACCTGCAACCTCTGGCTTGGGTCGCCTGACCCCTTTGGAGAAGAATTCCATACCAAGCAATATGGCAATCCCTGCAAGGCCAGGGTATGGCAAATAGCTGAGGGCTCAGAAGATAGCGGATCCCTGGAGACTCTGTGGTGGTGCAAAAGAGAGTCCCATACAGGTCCTTGAAGAGCTCCAGGCCCAGGGTGGGAGGTGAAGAAATAATAAGAATAACTGATGTATATTAAAGCATTTGCTAAGGGGGAGGCACTGTGGTAAATGATTTATATGAATGGTCTGATTTAATCCTTAGCAAAAATATTTATTTCCAGGCCTATTTTATAGAGTAGGAAATTAAAATTTATAAGGCTGACAATTTACCCAGAGTTATTTAGCCAGCAAGTGGCAGAGCCGATCATCAAACACAGAGCATGTGTCTCACCACCATGCTTCCTGCTGGTAATTACTTCAGGACAATGTGGAGTGCTTTGACAGAGACACCCATAATGTCTTTCAGGAATTAGTCATGCCTGCAAAGTGTTGTAACACCAGGATTGGGTAGACTCACCCACCCAGCCAGTCAAGGAGGTCTGGAGCAAAGTGCCCCCCTGACACCCAAAGAGAGCCTGGCAAAGAGCAAAGCACATACCACCCCAAGGCAACCTTCCAGGGACAGAGGGAGAAAAGGGGAGAATTGAGGCCAGAAGACTCAGGAAAATCCCTTCTGGAAACCATTCCTACATGCCAATAAGCGTAAGCCACTTTAGGGTGCAGAAGGGCTGCCTGACCAGCTATGCCTGATGGGAACCTGTTTAGAGCATATGCCTGTATATAGGATGGGGAAGTCCCAGGAGCAAGTGTTATTCTGTGAGAAAGTTTACGAAACACCATCACCCATGAGCTAGCGCTTTCTCCATATCCTACCTAATCCTTACAACACTAGAGGCAGGAGCTTTCATTGTTCTCATTTCATAGATGAGGACTCCAAGGCTCAGGATTTTACGTTAACTAGTGAAGTTAACAAAAGTAGGCAATTCAGTAGAAGGGATTTAATTCCAAGCCTTATTGGCTGCCCCCAGTCGCACCACCATCGCAGGTTGGCAGTGCCCATCCAAACAATGCCCAAGGACTTCACAGTCCAGTTCTAGTGTGAGATATCCTAGTATGAGATAGAAGCAATAGGATGTCTTAGTCTGATGCCAAACTGTATCCTTTTGCTGAGGTTGAGCACTCACCAAGCAGTCCTTGATTATGATTTGGCTACCCATGTGCTTGCCTGCAGGGAAAGAAAGTGATGGGCAGGCCCACACGAATGTCTGGTCTTCCTAACAGATGCCACTCTCCTTGCAAATTAATAAATCACCATTCTGTTTCTAGACATATGTCTCTTGGAAGTTTTGTGAGCCTGGATCAGCATCCCTGAGTCTGACCTGGGAGACACAGGAGACAGCTTCTGAGTCTGCAGAACGGAAGACCAAACAGTGGCAGAGTCAATCTGTGAGATTTTAGGGGACCTGGCAGCATCTCTGGACACCCACCTTTCATTCACACCTACACTTTCACACGTCAACCAGCTCTGCCAGGGTTCCTAGACCACTTTCTTCTCTTCATTAACAACTACTTTATGAATGGGATGAAAGGGAATGTGGATTTCTTTAGGCTGCAGGGTATGGTCATTTCATGAATTCTCAGATTAAAAAGCACACACACACACACACACACACGTTAGGTACCAGGCCATACTATTATGATCCAGTAATGAAAAAGACAGAATCCTTGCCCTCAAAAAACATACAAATTAGTACAGAAAACTGTTTGAGAAGAGTTCATTAAAATACATGTACTAGGCAGTCTTTTGATAAGCAATTTTGATGTTGGAAAGAAGGCCCCAGGAGAAGAGAAGCAAGCCATTCGCCTGATTATCTACAGCTGAACTTGTGGAGGAACCAGGAGCTAAGCCCAGAGAGAAATGCAGCCCCGGGAAGAGAGGAACCCCAGAAGCCTGATCCCTGGCAAACGCCCGACAGCTGTCTAGCTCTAACACATGGCAATGGACTGTGGTGAGAGAAGAAACTTAATGCTTTATGGCCTAGTATCTGTGGACTTCTACCCCAAATAAATACCCTTTATAAAGACCAACCCATTTTTGGTATTTCACATTAGCACCCCTTTGACTGACTAATACTGAGTTTGGTACTGAAGAGTGGGGAAGTGCTTTTGTAATTACCCGAAATGTTGGAATGGTTTTATAAATGGGTAAGGGGTATTTTTTGGAGGAATTGTGAAATGCTTGATGGAAAAGGCCAACTCCTGGTGTTATGTGGAAGACAGAATTTGAAAATGGTGAATCAGAGCATTTAGCTGAGGAACTTTCCAAGGTAAACTCGGAGAATGTGGCTTGGCTTCTCCTTGCAGCTTATAGCAAAATACTAGATGAGCGAAATACACTAAGGACTGAACTTTTGGGCACAAAGAAAACAGAAACTGATTCTGGAACTTCCAAGTTTGTGGAAATCAAATTCCCAGATGAAAGTGCCCCATTTGAAGACTTAGCTAAACCTGGAATTTATAAATCAGAATTGAAGATGCAGTTATCTCGGAAAGACTTGTGGGAAGTCTTACTGTCTGATGGCCTGCTTCCTGCATGCTAAACCAACAAAGTTTTTGAGAGAGCTGTATGAACAAAACCACTGTCAGCTTAGACAAAAGAGAACATGGAAAGGAGAGATTGAAGGAGAATCAGCTTTAAGAATAAAACCGTGGAAGCAGAGATCTGGACTTAAAACATCTCCTTGGGCCAAAAGAGGATACCCACCCATGTGTACAGAGAGAGTGAGTTTGCTCCTGCAGTTGAAGAGAGTGAATGTTCCTACCCAATGTTCTGAGAAAGTTTTGATGCTCCATGGTGCAGAGAGAGTGAGTTTTCCCCAGCAGTTGAAGAGGGTGGATGTCCCCACCCGATGTTCTGGGAAAGTTTTGCCATCCCAGGGTGCAGAGAGGATAGAGCACATTCCTCAAAGATTAGGGTGGTTAAGGTCAACACCCCATAGGTCTGAGAGGGGTTTACCTGTCCCCCATAGATTAGAGAAGGCCAGGTGGTCAACCCATTGCTCTGAGAGGGTTGAGCCTGTTGCCAAAGGTTAGGGAAGGCCAGGTGGTCAACTTGTAGCTCTGAGAGGGTTGAGCCTGTTTGCCAAAGGTTAGGGGAAATGTTGTCTTCACCTCACTGTACTAGGGGGGCTAAGACTCTAACCCAAAGATTGGGTAAGGTGTGACAATCACCCCACCACTCTTGGAGCATGAGGTCTGGAGCTTGGTCCACACCCAGATGCTTTATGAGGGTGGAACCAAGAAAATGGCTGTTGGGCAAGCCTGTGGAAAGGGTGGATTCCCATGTGGCCCCAAGGAGAAGAAACCATCATCTTAAGAATGACTCTCAGACTTTGAAATCGAATGGAGGATGCCCTGCAGGTTTACTGAACTGTAGAGGATCCATGACTCATGTTATTTTTTTTTGTTTTTTTTTTAACTTTATTTTGTACATTTAATAATTGAAAACATAAACAATTAAAAACTAAAAAGTAAACACAGATGAATAAATATATATCATCCCAACTTCTTCTTATGATAATGAAAATGTTTATCCTTTGTCTTTCCATTTGTGTATTGGAAGCAGTTAAATGGTTTTGTAAGTTTCAGAGGTCTATAGCAGACAGGACTTTGTCCCAAGAAAAACTATATTTCTTTAAACTGCCTATGATATGGTTTTGTACTTCAATTGTTACTAACTTAAAGTTTTTTGAATATTGTAATGTATTTCTGGAATTCAGAGGGTGGAATGTAACCATTGGCCAATTTGACGTAATTATGAATTCCAAAAATATAATTGGATCATGCTTGTAAACTGATCTGTTAATCTGGGCATGATCAGGTTATGATTAGGGTATTGAGCCCCACCCCTTGGTGGGTGGGGAATCAAATATAAAAGGCAAGGCAAAGAACAGAGTTGAAGCAGCCTTTTGAGAAGCAGTTTTGATGTTGGAAAGAAGGCCCCAGGAGAAGAGAAGAAAGCTGTTTGCCTGATCTTCTACAGCTGAACTTGTGGAGGAAACAGGAGCTAAGCCCAGAGAGAAATGCAGCCCCGGGAAGAGAGGAACCCCAGAAGCCTGAACCCTGGCAAACGCTGGCAGCTGTCTTGCTCTAACACGTGGCAATGGACTGTGGTGAGAGAAGAAACCTAACGCTTTATGGCCTGGTATCTGTGGACTTCTACCCCAAATAAATACCCTTTATAAAGACCAACCCATTTCTTGGTATTTCACATTAACACCCCTTTGGCTGACTAATACAACTACCTAATGGGTATGGGATTTCTTTTGGGGATAATTAAATGTTCTGGAATTAGAAGGTGGTGATGGTTATATAACATTGTGAATATACTAATGTATTATAATGTAAAATATAATGTAAAATAATGTCAAAACACTTGACTAAACACTTTAAAATGGTTAAAATGGTGAATTTATATTGTATATTTTAACAGTAAAAAAAGTAATGATATGCAATCTTCTCCATTTTTATGTCAAAAGAGATGTTAGGAGGTCATTCAGATCAACTGAGTCTGTAAATTTCTCTGTTTTTCCTGTGCTTCATATATTTTGATATACTGTCATTAGGTTTATACAGAGAGGAAATTACTGTATATTCCTGAAGAATAAAATGCTTATTTCAAACAACAACAACAACAACAACAAAAAAAATACATGTACTAGGTAAAATGAGCTTTAAAGGGGAGTAGGGATTTTTTCAGGAGAAGAAGGTATAGTGAGAGAAAGAACTGCAGCCAGAAGGGAAAAGAAACAAAACTAGTGAAGGTGAGAGACACTTGAGTCAAGATCTACAAGCAGGTCTGTGTTGCCTGAGGAGAGGGTTTGAGGACAGGAGGGGGAGTGGGTTGAGAAAGTCTGAATGAATCTCAAAGCCTCACTAACCAGCTCTAGGAGTTCTGAATTTTGGTGGGAAAGCTGGATTTTTCCAGCTCAGACACTACAAATTGTGGCCACCTTTGGCCTAGACCTAGACTCATAGAGCCAGAATGTATCTTAACCTCCAGTTAAGTTCTAACCTCCATTTGACTTCCCAGAATGGAATATAGTTTGCCCAAGTTGTTTCAGTCTGCTAGACTACCAAAATGCCATATACCAGAGGTGGGTTGGCTATTACAATGGGGATTTATTAAGTTACTAGCTTATAGTTCTGACTCTGTGAAAATGTCCAAAACAAGGCATCATCAGGCAATGCTTTCTTCCAGAAGACCAGCTGCTGGCGATCTTGGACTTCTCTGTCACATGGCAAGGCACATGGTGGTGTCTGCTGGGCTATCCCTTCTCTTACAGGTTTCATTGCTTTCAGCTTCTGGCTTCCATGGAGTTCTCTCTGATGCTGTGGCTTTCTTTCATCCTGGAGTATTCTGCCATTTATAAAGGATTCCAGTAAGAGGATTAAGATCCACCCTGGGCCATGCCTTAATTGAAGTAACCTAATCAAAAAGCCCTGAAGTAATGTTAGCAAAAGTTTCTCCCACTAGGTTCACACTCACAGCAATGGACCAGCTTTAAGAACATGATTTTCTGGGGTACATACAGTTCCAAACTACCACACAAGTTCACTAGCTGATCAGTGACAGAGCTGGGCCAGGATCTGGTTTCCTGTCAAGGGCTTGTTCTTTTGTAATTCCATCTCAGTAAATGGGTGCTGCAGACTCTGATTTCAGTGTTCAAGCATTTTGTGTAAAACTCTGTGACAGCACTCACCCTAATGTGTTAACATTGATTGCTTGCTTCTTGTGTTCTCCAGTACACTGTCAACTTGTCAGAGATGATATTTATTCATCCTCATATTTCAAATACTTGCTACTTAGTGTAGCATCCAGAGCAGAAAAGGTACTCAAAAATGTTTGCTAAATGAATGAATGAATGAAACATCAAAATTCTCATGAAACTGAGAGTAAGGCAGATTTAACTTAGAAGCATTCCCATATGTGAAAATCTCCTTATAACCTGGATCATTTCAAGTGGAAAGAGCACCCAACATGTCAACGTTATTTGTAATGGCTGCTGACATGTTTATATGACCTCTACTGTGACTTTCAGAGCCTCACCCATTTTGTATTAGTCTGTTTACTATGTGAGTACCATGGATTCCACTTCCACTTGCTTCATCTAACTAACTTCTCTCTGAGTTTGGCCACAAGCTACTTTCATGTGGAACACTGTGTAACTCATTAATCATGTCCTTCCTTTAGCTTGAGTCCCTTATCTATAGAAAACTATATTGATCTATTTTTCCTTGAAACTCATAAGACACGCATTGTTTTCACCTGTGATTGGCTGCTCTGCTTCGCTTAGTTGCACCATTCATTAATCAGGAGGAGTGTTTATTCCATCATAATAAACAGAGTATGTGGGAGCTTATTATAGCTATTGGGTTTTATAACAAAGAGTTCAGAAGTTCTTATAGACTAGTGATTCTCAAAAGGTGAATCTGCAAATTGTGAGGGTCTCAAGGGGGTCCCACAGGGAGGCTACTTATATTAACACGGATCTTTCACCCTTGAGCATTCTGGTATTAAGAAAACTAAGGGATCGACATCGAGTGTTTCAAGGCCACAATGAGGATTCCTGGCACAATTTTACTAGGCTCTGTATGGGTCTAGAAGTAATGGAAGGGAAAGGGGCAGGGAAGGAGTCACTCCTTAGTATGGTTTATGCCTTAATTAACTGTCAAACTTTAGAAGACACCTACTGGGTGTCAGCAATGCAAAAGGGACACATCTGCAAATAAACAGACCTACCTTTGTCGTGAGAGAGGCAGGCACCCTGTAATCACTCTGCTGCTGGATGTTTGCCCAAAGTGCAATGAGAGACGAGAGCAAGAAAACCTAGTCAATCTGGGGAATCAAGGAATGCTTCATTGGGGAGGTGGTGCTTGGACTGTGCTTTGAGAGAGAAACAAGCTTCAGCATGGAAGGTCACTGAAAACAGGGAGATGACAAATGTAACAGACTGGAGATATGAGAGAGCATGGCATGTCCTTGGGAAATCAAGTAGTTCAGTTTCTCTAAATAGTAAAGGAGAAAGGGAGGGAGGAAGAAGACAGAACAAATAGGAAAACCAGGTCCAAACTCCCATACCTTTTTTTCAGGACAAAGGGCTAAAACACTGGGTCCAAAATGTTATATTAAAATCAGCTGTGTTATGATTTATAGTTCAATAAAAGAACTTTTGTACACATTTTACCTTTTGGGTCTTTCAATAATTCTGTGCCAACTTGTGGCACATAGCTACTTAGTAATAAAGCAATTACTTAATTCAGATGGTTTCATTTCTTTCCTACTTTTCTCTTTATTCCTTACCACTGACCATAGATGAGTGATACCCTCTAAAATTAATATCCTCTTGATATGTCTAATAACCAATTGACTTTCTTTAGAGAAGAGTCCAAGATGCATTTGTGTTATGCCATTGTGTTTTGCCTAATACCTGACATTTTAGTTTGACTATGCATTATCTTGCCCTTGTAAATAGTAACTATAGATCACCCAAATCATTGGTTTTCATCTCATTGTACATAATACTGATTTCCAATGACATTTATTTCTACCTCCATAGTATTTCTTGTGTCACAGCATATTATCCATAAAACTAAAACAATCTCTTCCTTTGAAATTGTCTGTCATCCCCATTTTCACATCACATCACATTACCAAAATGATTATATCTTTCAATATCTCAATTCAATTGTATTGTTCAATTTTAGTAACTGTATTGGAATGACAAGTTGAAGGATGTTGCCAGAATCGGTGTAAGGTGTACAATCAGTAGGAAAAATACTGGAAACATTCCTAGAATGGAATTTCATACCCCATATCACTTTTCTCCTCTTAATCAATTCCCAGTTGGGGCCATGTTGCCACATATTCTAGGAATGTTCCAGTATATTTTCTTTCATGTCTTAGAGGAAAGTTCTTTTCTATCATTTAGGTTTGACACAGACATCAATCTTGTCTTCTTGGGTATTTTCAGATAACTGTATTAAAACGTTTTCTATTTTTATGCTTCTCATCTTAAATGTCTTTACTGCAAAATTGGATAGATATTGTTGGCATTTCACCTGAGGAACTTTTTCCTCTATTTCCAATTTGTAGTCTGCACATACACACTGAGGAGAGCCTCAATAAAAGTCATACTATCGATTGTTCAAAATGATAATTGAGTATAACTTTTCCATGCAGGAATTTGGAGCCATTTTGTTGGATTTTTCTTTAATCTTAGCAGAAGTAAACAGCAGCCATTGCAAAGGCTGATCAGTTGCTCTGAGCAAGATGTATGAATAAGAACACTGTTAGCATTCAAGTGACACTGGCTTTGGGTTCATATAAATTCAGAGGTTGTGTTTATTAAGTTGTAGTCTCCTAGCAATGGATGTGTCTTAGTGTGCAGAGGCTGCTATAAGAAAGTTCTGCAAATTGGATGGTTATTGACGTCTCACATTTCTGGAAGCTAGAAGTCCAATTCAAGGTGCTTCAGGGCTATACTTCATCTGAAGTCTAAGGGTTCTGGCATTGGCCACATCCATGAAATGACTTGGCCTATGGCATGACTCAATCTCTACCTTTCTCACAAGGCTTCCAATGTAGTATGGTGGGGAAGGGATAGGATAGACATTCCCATCCCAAAAGGGAGAAATTGGAAGAAAAAAGGGGCTCAGGGTCCCCTGCAAGTCTGAAACCTCACATGGTAAATTCCATTACATTTCAAGGATCTCGTGTAATCTGTGGCCTGATGCAGCTCTGCCCTCTTGGGCAGAGGATATCCCTTCGGACCATATTCTGCAAACATGTTCCTTCCTTGGGTTCCTTTTCCTTCATTTGGTCCTACCTCTCCCCGCAGTCCAGGCTGACACTGTTTCTGCTGAAATAAAATTCTCAAAAACCTTATCAGTCTTCCATGCAATTCATGAGGATACAAGCCAAAAGACAAGAGGGTTTCCCACAGGTCTTTTTCTCAATAATTGAGTCTCCATTACTGAGTTCTTCTGAGCTGGTTGATCAGATCCATAACCATATGCCCAATCTCTTAAGAAAATGGTTGCTTAGCTACCTTAGCCCGATTTCCAGAGCACATTATCAATAGGCTGAGAGTTTTCCAAATCATCAATTGCTGCTTCCTTTTTGCTAACAGCTCATTCTTCAATTTTTCTCTTTCCTCTTGAATTTTGCTGTAAGCCACAAAGAGAAACCAGGCTGTACCTTCCACATTTTGCTTGGATCTCCTCAGCTAAATACTCATCTTTATAATTTACAAGTTCTCCCTCCCACCCAACATCAGAACCCAATTCTACCAAGTTCTCTGACACTTGTTAACAAACACCACCTTTCCTCCAGTTTCCAATAACACATTCATTTCTTCTAAGGCTTCATCAGAATCACTTTTAACTTCCATGTTTCCATATTTCTATTAAAAGCTAGGCTTTTAATATCAAACACCTCAAAATTCTTACAGCCTCTACCTATTACCCAATGCCAAAACTACTTCCACATTTTTAACAATTTGTTACAGAAGCACCCCACTTGCCAGTACCAAAAGCTAACTTTGTTTGCTGGGTCTGCTATAACCAAGTACCAAAAACTGGAGGCTCAGCAGCAATTTACTGTCTCAATTCTGCAGAATAGGAAGTCCAGATTTAGTTGTGGCAGAGCCATGCCTCCTCTGAAGACTGGATGGATCTGGTAGGGGCCAGCAGACCATGGCGTTCCTTGGCTTGTGGCATAACTCAGTCTCTGCCTCCATCTCGTGTCTGTCTCTCTTTGTCTCTTCATGGCTGGTTCCAAGTTTCCCATCCTTTCAAAGACACCGGTCAGACTGGATTAGGATCCACTGTAATCTAGTTTGACCTCATCTTAACTAATAACATATTTAAAGATCCTATTTCCAAATGGGATCACATTTGCCAGGTCAGAGGTTAGGAACTGAACATATCTTTTTGGTGGACACATTTCAATCCATAACAGCACGTAATCAAAACTTAGCTGCGATGTAATGAACATTTAGGAGGTGCTAAATACATGTTGACCGAAAGAGGAATCCCAAGGACTTCTTCTGTACCTCTCGTTAAGAATTACTCTATTTTTTTAACAAATCAATTTTATTGTTACATATTAATAAAGTATGAATCCTTCCAAAGAGTACAATCAATAAGAATTACTCTATTTTTAATCAAAGCCATGTAAGAGTCATATATAATATTTTTATATAAATAATTTAACTCCATTTTTCCACCTTCTCTTCTTAATTTGCTTGATCATTTTGTCCAAGTTCCCCAGCAGCCTCTTATTATCCCAAAGTTATAACCACACACAGATTGACAATGCTAGTATCAATCCCCTAGAGTTATTGTGAGAATTAAATAAAATAATGCATTTAAATTCATTTAAAGTGGTAAACAAAGTACATGGTGTATAATAATGTTCAGCAAATGTTTCTTGAATAAATGAAGCAAAGAGTGAATGAATGACATGCTTTTCTATATAATCTTTTTTTTAAAGATTTATTTATTTATTTTATCCATTTTAACCAACACCCCCTTCCCCATTTACTGTTTTGTGTCCATTCGCTGAGCAATTCTCTGTGTCTGTTTCCTGCCATCTCTTCTCATCCTCCTCCTCCAGTCTTCACCAGGATTCGATCCTGGAGACTTCCGATGCAGGAGACAGTTATTCTGCCTCCTGCACCACCACGGCTCCTGGCTTCTGCAGCTTTCGGAGCATCTCGTCTTGTCTCTCCCCTGTTACGTCATCATCTTGCTGTATGGCTCCCGGGGCCTGGCGGCTCACCGGCACACAGAGCCTGGAAGCCCATGAGCCTTCTATATATTTTTTTTTATTTTACTGGGAGGTCTCGGGGATCGAACCCAGGTCCCTCCATATGGCAGGCGGACGCCCAACCACCTGAGCCACATCCGCCCCCCTCTATATAATCTCTTCTTCTTTTGAGTGATCTGATATTCCTAGGAACCTATGTAGTTCTACTCTAAGGAATATTAGGGTGGTGTTGGACAAAGCAAAAGTAGCAAACATTTATAGGACTCTCCATTGGTTAGCTATTCTGGTTTAATCTTCATAATCAGATAGATTGAAATGGACAATACTTCATGCTTTACAAACTTATTGCAATAACTTAATTGAGAAGACTGGCAGTGGAAAATGGAAACTTTGAATGTTCTCAGTATGCACACGTATGTATTTTAAATTATATGTGAAGCCCACAGAGTTTTCTTGTAATTGTTTTCATAGTAGAACTTCTTGCACTATAGATTCAGTTCTTTAGAGATGGGTAATTTAAAATCCAATTATCACTCATATACATCAAAATAACACATTCGATATTTATATTTATCACAGATCTGCCATTTAGCACCTCCATCTTATGCTCTGCTTTCTTCTTATCATCACATTCCCAAATACAGTCTACAGCTCTTTTTAATTTATATTTTATCTTGGGTATGACATCCATAATAGGAAACAAGTGTGTTCAATTAGAGTATCAGTTTTCTGTACCACTATGCAGCCTAGGAAATAGAAATTGCTTAATAAATAACATCTCTAATACTATTATCATTCTAACACCAGCATTTATAATATTAGCCACCAAATAATCGAACACTTGTTTCTGATAAAGCAACTGATTTTGTTTAACTGTTCTTAGTTCATTGATAACAAAGAAAGCTGAAAAAGAAAAAGGTTAATAAAAAAAGGACTGAATCCTTCTCTAGAACTACCGTCCACTAAATAATTAAATACTTATCTGGAAATCTTTGTGTAAAGAGATCCACTTATATGAAGCCCAGTGTTCTAAGTAAGAAGTATAGAAACAACAGCCCCTGCCTTCTAAGAGCTGTCAATCTGGCTTATTCACTTCCACCACTGCTTTGTTGTTGTTGTTGTAGTTGCCTTTGAACAACAGAAATTGATTGTCTCATGGCTCTGGAGTCCAGAAGTCCAAAGTCAAGGCGTCCAAAGGGCCAGGCTCTATCCAGAGGCCTTAAGGGAGAATCTGTTCTTGTCTCCTCTGAAATGGCCCAGAATCAGTTAGTAACAATCTCCCTTCTCTGTAACTCTTGTGTTCTTTCATTTCTCAAAACCCAGACATCATAGAATTGACACATGTGCCCTCAGGCAGAAAACCCCTGCTCTGCATCACCTCCAGCCCAGATCCTGAAGACTGAGGAATGAACAAACATGAGGGGGAAATACAAGCATGGACTAAAGTAGACTTATTTTTGTGGTAACAGAAGAACTTGTAAACTTGCTACAGAGATAGTGATTACCAGAGGTTCTGAGCAGAGGGCGAGGGAAAAATAGCTGGAACACAGGGCAATGATAGGGCATGGGAACTGTTCTGCATGACACTGCAATGACGGATACAGACCATTATAAATTTTGCCAAAACCTATCAAATTGTGTGGTGCAAAGTGCAAACCATAATGTAAACTATACACCATGGTTAGTAGCAATGCTTCAATACGTGTTCATCAATTGTAACAAATGTACCACACTCGTGTAAGATCTTCTTTGTAGGGGAAAATTTGAGAGGGGGATGGGAGTTTATGGGAATCCCTATATTTTCGAGGTAAATTTTCTGTAATCTAAAACTTCTTTAAAAATAAAGTGAAAAAAAATGCTAAGGAACTTGAGGTGGTGAGATTATCCTGTATTATCCACGTGGACCCTAAATGTGATCAGCAGTGTCCTTATAAGAGAGAGGCAGAAGGAGATGGAGTCAGACAGCAGAGGAGGCCACTTGTCCACTGAGGCAGAGACAGGAGTAAACCTCCAGAAATCCTGGCAGCCACCAGATGCTGGCGGTGCTGCAGAGCACTTTCACATTTGTAATAGGTTGGCTTAGTTCGATGATGCCAATCTCTGCCAGAAGGGCTGTACTACCTCCAAACAAAAAAGCAAGAACTACAATATTTTTTCCTGTGTTTTGGAATATATTCTAACAACACTTAGAGTAATTGAATTTCCGATCCACTAGAGACCCTCGAAGGCCTGGGACTCAGTTCTTTCAAGTTCAGAGGTGTCTCTATATCATTTAAGGATTAGGGAGTCATAAAGTGCAGCTAGAGGGACGGGTCTTGTTTGGACTGGTGACCTGTACTGCAACCTCTGCTTATTTAGTTCTTTAATTCACAACATATTTTCACAGTGTGGTAGTTTGAGACTGTATGTACCCCAGTCATGTTCTTGAAACTGGCCCATTCCTGGGGGTGTGAACCTATTGTAGCTGGGACTGTTTGATCAGATTACATCAGTAAAGCATGATCCAGGTTGGGCCTTAATCCTCTTACTAGAAAACTTTATAAACAGATGAATATGGAGCGAGGAGGCCACAGAGACACAAAGAAACCCCCTGAACCTGAGAGTTCGCCACAGATGGAGCAGAAGGCAACAGAGCCCGGAGGGGAAGGCAGAGACAGGCAGATGCCGCCACATGCCTTGCCAGATGAAAGAGGAATCCCAGGCCACCAGCGGCCCGTCCTCGGGGAGAAAAGCATCCCTGATGAAGCCTTGATTTGGGCATTTTCATGGCCTCAGAATGGTAAACTTATAAGTTAATAAATCCCCATTGCAAAAGCCAGCCCATTTCTGGTATATTGCTTCCGGCAGCTTTAGCAAACTAAAATACACAGCTATTCTCCTCTTTGGTTTTTCCTAAAGATGGGAGCGTGTACTGGGATCAGATTCCAAACAAGTTATGTGATTTTCCCCTTTAAAGTGTGATTTGATCAGTGGCCAAACAGCTGAATGATGGCAAAGATGAGACTCATAAAGAGATCTCAATCAAAATCACTGTAAATATATACATTGCAGACCCCTACGGAGCTGTCACGTCAAAATCGTGTTTGCAGGAAAAAAATATATAGCAAACTGACAGTACCTTTTAAAAATACTGAGCCCTAACATATGTTGTTAGTTCTGGTTCTAAGTGGCCCTTGGCCTCAGGCTGCATCCATGAAGAAAACCATTGTCTGTGTGTGCAGTCACAAGCTTATCTTTTTAATAAGTCTCCTTTGTATATGCCCAATTGCTGATATCCAGAGATCAATGAAGAAAACTGCACCTGTATCTGAGGAGTTTTCAGAGTTTGCACATTTCAGAACCATTGGCAGGCGAAGGCTTCTGGATTCAACCTGGATCAGTTAACTTAAGACTATATGAAGACTAGAGTTTTGCTTTGCTTTTGGCTCTCTCATTTTGTAACTCTCTCATTTTGGAGAAGTGGCATAAGTTTTCTGATACTTTTTGTCTATCAGATAGAGATAATAGTATTGCCCACACCAACTCCACAGCTTTGAGATGGCTTTCTATTATATTCACAGACTCTTTTGCCTTACCCCTGTGAATTCTGGAGATTCTAAAAAGCCTAACTTACACACAAGCAGGATGTTAAATATATGTGTAAAATGCAATCTTTATTTACACATTTTTATATACATATGTATATACAGACATAAACATATTATTTTAAATAAACTTTTCAAAATATTCTATAAAATCCCTTGCCTTCCTGCCATTTCTCCTTTTAATTCTGTCAGGAATGGATTACTTTGCAATTGATAAATCACCCACATTAATCTGTTTTCCACCTCCTTCCTTCAGCATGTTCCCTCTGCCACAGTAAGATCTGAATGGATGCCTATACACATGGCATCCCAAATTATAACCTCCCAAGTCTTACGATTGTTTTCAAGGGGCTAAAAATTGTCATACTCATAAAAACAAAACAAAACAAAAATGGCAACCTTGTTTGCCTTGCCAGTCTGTCAGAACTTGAAAAACAAACCTCATTCCAGAAAGACAAACACACACAAAGCAAACAAGGAGAAGGAGCTCCTGACAGATCTAAGAGAATCTACAGGCCAGGGAACAATAGTTGAGAACTCAGCCAGACATGTACGGAGAAGGCAACATGTTGCCGACAGTGAAAAAGAAGGAAAGAGTTTAACCCTGGCAATGGAAATTCATAGAGTCTGAAGGAGAACTTTCTCCTTTGCACAAACCCTCCTTCAATTTCCCAGACATGCCCCTCTCACCTTCTGGAGTTTTATTGCCAATTGAAAGGTATTGATAGCCCTGAGGTCAATGGAAGCATATTTACCTAGCCTAACAACCTCTGGTATATAATGTCAGGTATACAATTATACATACCCAAAAAGACACTGAAAACCCAATTTTGGAAATAATTGTTGGAATGAATTGAAGACAGTCAACTGCATATTCCTGGAAGGCTTCATTTTTCAACCTCTGATGAGATACAAAATAAAAAGGCGACTTTGGCAGGGTTCTATAATAACAGTTTACATTAATATTCCACAGGAATCCTTTCTTCCAAGGAATCTAAAGTACTTGCAATGAGATTGGATTCTACCCCAGCTCTGTGGTTCCAGCAGGAATAAATGGCAATGCTTGGCAGCCACGGTACAAACCTTAGGGTTGTCTCTGGAGGATGTGAGTACTAAAGTGCACAAATTACAGTCTTTGTTCACATACCTACTGATCTGTCAAAATTTAGTAGCTGCTGGTCCCCAAAGTAAAACCTGGAAGGGATCAAGGTAGAGCTTCCTAGTTGAGGGTTTAGAGTCATTCACTATGTAATAAGGTATCAGTGCAGCCAATGAACTTAGCAGTGCAGTAGGTACCATTCATTGAGCCTTTCCAATTTGCATGTGCTATACTAGACACTTTTTTCTATTTTGTTTAATTCTCAACACAATCCTCTGAGGATGGCATTATTACACCCATTGCTCCCATAAGGAAATAAAGACCCAGGGAGGTCAGATAACTTGTTCAATGACATAGCCAGTTAGTTGGAGAGTAAAGGTTCTTACCCAACTCATTCGGGTTCAAATTCCATGCTTTGTAACTCTGCTATTTTGTTGCATACTGATCTCAATGATAGAATTAGGTTGAATTCACACTGCTTGTAAATACTGTATTCTTCTCACTGCACAATGCCAAGGGACTAGGACTCAGATAGTAAAAGTTTCTTTATTCCTGAAAATGTGCACCTCAGAGCATTCCTGCCACCAAGCTTTTCCCAAACTTATGACCTTCCCTTCCTCATCTCCATGCTCCAGTGCAATTCCTTGATGCCTCATTGGTACTAAGATACCTTATCATATAGGCTTTACCACATAGCTCATATAAATCTCTTGATCATAGGTGTGACAGTTTGAAGCTTTTTGTGGACCCCAGAAAAGTTCATGCTCTTGAAGCCAATCCATTCCTGTGGGTATGGAGCTCTTTTATTGGATTGGATTCAGTTGGAGGGCCTTTCATTGGATTACTTTGGGGAGGCATGACCCAGGGTGGGTCTTGATCCCCTTGCTGGAGTTCTTTATACATGGAGGGCTGAAAGCAGCAGGCATATAGAAAAACAGCTTCAGAGATAGAAAGAAAGTTCCTGGAGGCCAGAGGCTGGAATCAGCAGAGTACAGAGGCTCGGGAAGAGACCCCAGAGAAGCTAGGCTCCAGAGAAGCTTGAAGGTGGAGAGGAGGCCCAGAGGAGAGGGGAGAGTGGAGCAGACCAGCAGTGTGCCCTGCCATGTGCTTCATCACCCACAGCTGAGCTCCAACAGAAAACATCTTCAGACGGTGCTGCCATGTGCCTGGTCACTCATGGCTTACAGCTTGTGAGACAGCATCTCTTGATGATGCCTTGATTTGGACAATGTTATGGCCTCAGAACTATAAAGTTATAACCCAATTCATTCCCATTATAAAGTCCAACACATTTCTGGTATATTGCTTCCAGCAGCTTTTACTAGACCAAAACAGTAAGCAATGGCTTTAAGAGAGCTTAGAAGGTAAAGTGCCCACCTACGTGGTCCTGATGGAAAAAGCACATGGACACAGTTCTCTTTTTTGTTTCTTTATTTAATCATTTCATTAAGCAAATATTTACCAGGCACTTGTTGCGTACTAGGCATTTATCGACTAGAGTGAGATGAGCAAGGCACTTGCCTCGGTTGCAAAATTTAGGGGAAGCCCCAAACCCAGTAATCAGAATGAATAATATTTTAATGTAACATTTACAAAATTAAAATTAATGCCTACAATTCCATGATTAAAATATATAAAACATTCAACTAGAGATAGGATCAGTATTAATTGTTCCTTTTGCCTCAGGCTCCACTATGTCTGCAGGGCACAGTTGCCAGCACCAGACTATCCTCAGGCACTTCCTGGCCCTTGGGGGTAAGGATTATCAGGAAGCTGATAAACTGGTGGGTGCCTTGAGCTGGGGTTGATGGGAGAATTAGAAAGGTGAGAGCTAAAGGGTATGAGATTTCTCTCTGGGGAGATGAAAATGTTCTACATTTTTAAATTTTGGTAATGGTTGCACAACTTTGTGAATTTTATTTATTATATCTCAGTGGAGATATTTATTATTAAAAAATGGTAAAATTGACCTAGGCAGGACCTGACAATAAAACTCTAGAAATCTGGCCAAAAACCAAGACAATTTGTAGGGGAACAATAGAGGAAGAATGAAGCAATAGAGAAGAGGGAAAAGACTCAAAGCACTGGAGGAATGAGCCTAAATGACTTTCTACCATTCAAGAGGAAATGATACATAATCCCCTTAAGGATGGAGGTGATAACCACAGTGATAAGGCTGTGACAATACCCTGGAATGATCTCCTACTTCTTCAATGAGAAAATGGGCAAGACTGAGGAGGCACAAATGCAAGGTTAGAGAACAGAGGTTGGTGAGCATCTCTAGGATGCCTCACAGATGCTCGCTGCCAAGGAGGAGGAGAAAACTCCAGCAAGACAAGCACATGGAGAGCCCAGGTTTCCCAGTGTGCATGGGGTATTGGATAAACTACCAGGCGGGGAGGGGCCTGCAGGTAGAGATGCCTAACTGAGTGGTGTGGAATGCAGCCACAGGATAGGTATTTGAGTGATCTTCCTTCCAGGTATACTTGAGAAGGGAAGCTAAAGAATGTAAGAGGGAGCTGGACTTCTAGCCTGGGCCCATAATGACTGTTTGTTACAGTTTCTGTGGTCCCATAATACTCTGCTGGTCTCACCTGCAGGAACTCCTGTTACCCATGTGCTCAGGCCAGCCCCAACCTCAGCACAAGTAACACTGTCAGGTGGTCAATTCATGATTTACTACCTGGGAACCTTGGAGCAGAGAAAACAATCTCCCCTCTACAAATGACTGGAAGCGTCAGCTGGGCCACTCTGAGGGCGGGAAACAGAATTCCTTTCTCCCTCCTGCTCACTGGCACCTGCTGAAACTGCACAGGGAGGCCACTGGGCAACGGAGCTCAATTCCCTGATGGTGGAAAAGGTCAGTGAGAGAAAGTCAGTGGAGACTGCCCCGAACCTGAGAGTCCCTGGCTCTTCAACCTCCAACCAGCCGAAAGAGGAGACTTGAGGACCTGAGACCATTTCCCAACAGCGTTCCACCAGACCACACCGAGGACAAGCTACCCTAAAGCAGAGGGAATTTCATCCCATTTTCCAAAATGATTTCTACACTGGTGAAGTTGGGCAGGTAGAAGTGGGTCTGATATACCCCACCAAGATAGGGAACCTACCTCCAAGCTCACTTGTATGGTGACAGCAACAGGAGCACAATTTAAAAAGACACAACTAAATGGTCACAAAAGTTACAGGAATAAACATCTCCACTCTTTCATGCAGAATTTGAGACTTTTTCTTAACCTGTCCTCTCACCCTGCTCCTTCAGGCCACCTCCACCATTCCTAGATAAGGTCAATACTCAGACCAGTCTGGAATATTTCAATTCGTCTGGGTTTTCCTTCCTCCATGTTTTTGTACATATTGTTCCTTCCACTAGATCTGGAAATGCACAAAACTTCCTATCATATGTGGGTCCTGGCCAAGCTTAGAGGACTGTATTTAACTATAGAATTCACAATTTTGTTAAATGTAGGAAAATTAATGGAGATCAGAAAAAAATAGAAACTATTAGAGCTTAGTGTTTAATCTTGAGGAAGTAATAGAGAAGGATTTCTTATTAACTATATTAGCTTTATAAAGACATGACCATAATATAAACATATTGTAGGATGCTTGAATCTTATTCCACTGACGCAGAATGAAATATATGTTTAATTCTCACATAATCCAGACTTCTTATTCCACATGACTTGGAGGAGTAGAGGAGTAGAAATCACTGTCATATTAAAATAGAACTTCCCTCCTTATTTCTCCCAGGCTGTGTCTAAATTCTTGGGGCTCATAATTTGCATGGCATCAAGAGTAGAAGCATCCACTCAGCTCCTTGATGATGTCATCTGTACAGCAGCCTGTCTGCTGAAATGACCTTTGCACCACAGGCTTCTCAGACTTGAGGCCATGTTGGCCACTGAAAGAACATTTTCTACCCCATCCTCGTGATCCATTTAGGTCCAGCTTTTATTTTTTTCCTTTGCTGATACTGAGCCACACTTGCAAGCATGGGAATCTTTCTCCTGCATTACAGGGGGGAAATCTGTCACAGCCATCCATCTCTCTGAGGTCCTCCTTCCTCTTCATACTCATGCCAGAAAGCCAGGCTCTACACGTCACTGTCATCGGGAACCACACAAGTCTAGAATCTGCTACTTCTTTGGGCTCAGTCCAAGAAACAAACAATCAAACAAACAAACAAAAAAGAAACTGCATCCTCTGCCTCAGGAAACCATTCTACTCTATTTTTACGTCCCTTTTAATTCTCTTCGTTCATTATGCCACTTTAAGGAATCTCAAATGAGTGAGAGAAGCAGGATGGGGAGTCTTCTTACTTGGAACATTCTTGCCTAAATTTATCTACTGTGAATTCTTTCCATACCCCAAAAGGCCTAAGATTTTGGAAACAATGGATCTAGAAAATAACACTTTTTACCCCTGTACTGTTTGGTATAATTTCCATCTCTGAGGCAACAGAAATTAATCTGGCTACTGCCTGAATGAGAATACAAAGAGAAGTGGAAAAGAAATATTAGGGGATGAAAGATACAAGGAAAAACAGCTACTAGTATTTCAAAAGTTATATCCTTTCATAGTATTTTATAGCATGTGGCAGTTCACAAAGCACAGATATGTGTATCATTTAATTTTTCAATTAATCTTGTAAATTAGATGCTATTATCCTACTTCAACATGAAGAAGCAGAGTGTTTAACAATTATTCACTCCCTCAGCAAATATTTTTAAAATGCTAGGCACTGTTCTAAAGGATAAGTGAAATATGAATCTGTAAATAAACTACATCATGAGCAATTTGAGGTCAGGGAATATGTGACAATGTTTTACCTATTTTTTCCTCCTTATATTATCTAGCTCACTAACTTGGTTAATAAATGTCTATTAAATTAAATTACAGGATTCTAAAGAGACAAGAAATGCTTTAATTTATTTGAAATTTGCTCTTCAGATTTCTTCATTCCTCATGTGCCTACCATTTGCTGGGTCTTCTGCTGGGCTCTGGGAAGACAAAGATGGAAACAGTCCATTCCTGCCTTTGAGAAATTTAGACTAGCACAGTACATGTGAATAAGTAAATACACCTCTGTGTGGCCAGGGTGATGGTAGGGAAATGATAATACAGTGTAGTAAGCTGCAGGAGAGATGGTGTTCTCAGCCTGGATTTGTTGAAAAATATTCAGAAGGAGGTGGCTTGTGTGCTGTTTTCTGTAAAGGATGTGCCAGTGAGCAAAGTGGTTAAGGGGATTCTGATTTGATATCCTTTAAAGACTTCTATTGACTACAAAAAAATCTAAATCCCTTAATATGGCTTAAAAGAATCTTGACAGTTTGTTTCTTGCCTTCTGCTCCACTATTATATCTTGCTACACACAGTCACACTTTAGATCCTACTCTACATCCCCAATGGACAGCTTACCATTTGCCAAACACTCTAAGATCTTCTATGCTTTGTGCCTTTGCATGGGGTAATTCTTTGGCAGGTATAACCTTCCCATTGTAGCTCTCTAATAAATAGTTGCTCAATTCTTAAGATTTCACTTGAGTTGCCTCCTCTACGACATCTTTCCAGATATCCCCAAATGCAGCTAACTTCTCCTTCTTCGAACCCCATTATACTCCATGCAGACAATTATTTTAGCCCATATAGTACTTTGTTTCCCTCATTTATTTGCGTATCTGCCTCCTTTTACTAGAGTATAAGCCTCTAAATAATAGCAGCCATGAGTTATTCGTGTTTGTATCACCAGTATATCTAGTAGATGCTAAATAGTGTATGAATATGAATATGAATATGGATATGAATATGAACATGAAGTCACTTAAGTGTGGTAAGCATGCAGAATGTATAGAGTCAAATGTTAAGAACAGAGGCTTGAAAAATAGATTGATTATGTACTATAGGGTTGTCAGATTTAGCAAATAAAATTATAGTATACCCAATTAAACAGAAATATATATTCATATAATATAGGCTGCTCCATGCAATATGTGGGTCATACTTACATTTAACAAATTACTTGTTGATTATCCATAATTCAAACTTAACTTGGCATCCTGAATTTTGTCTAGTGACCCTACTCATATGTCATACTGAAGAGTTTAAATGGCTTACTGTATGTAATAGGACAAAGACCTTATCATTTGAAGCTGATTAATCCATAGTTTGGATTGTGCCTCTTTACTGTGTGACAGGTTAGGCAAAGGTATACCTGTTGTTGTTTTTTTTTTTCTTCTGAGTTTTAAATTCTTTTCTTAGCCTTAGAGTCAGATAAAGTAGAAATAACATTAGAAACTAGGTAAAAATTGCACAATGGAATCGTAAATGCTGTATAGCATGGAGAAAAGAGAGAAGGGGATGGTGGAGAAAAAAAAAAAAAACAGTCAATATGGTCTTGGCCTTCATCAGAGATTCACACAGCTTTCAGGATATATTTCAAAAGCTGAAACTTGAAGGGAAATCACATGGATATTATGCCACCCTTCTCAGAATTTTAAGCAGAGGCCAAATGAATGTTTCCCCAGAATCCCCTATCAATTGCAACCACTGACATTCACATAGATCTCGTGGCACCTGCTTCCACCAAATGCTAGTGTTTTACATTTCTCACAGTGTTTCTAAACTCGAATTTGTTCACTGCTACCAGCTATGAACAGATGCACCAGAGAGAACCTATTTGAAAGTGGGTGGCTTATTATGAACAACTTAGGGTCTATAAAAAAATTCCAACAAGAGCTGGAAGAAAAAATAAAAAATACCAGAAGCTCTGAAGAATCTCTTCATAATAGAACAGAATAGTTATCTGGAAATTCTGCAAGTATGTCAAGGAAACTTGTTTTGCACCACTTTGCACTCTGGTATAATTTCCTAAGAGTTACCTCTATCTTGGTCTCTAATTGAACTACTGTCCTACTTAAAAGACTTTTTTCTTGAGGTCAGTAAAGTGATCTCCCAGGACAAACCTGCAGAGAGAGTGCTCCCATTTTGGATGAGAACATACAGCCATTTTCTCGGTTTTAACTATCTAATATCATGTTGCTAGTACAACTACTCTGAGTTCATTTGGTTTTGCAAAATTGTTTCCCACATTCATTCCATCTGATGGAGATTCTAATCCATGTTTTCTAATATGGCAGCCACTAACTATGGATAATTTGGACTGAGAAGTGCTGTAAGTGTAAAACATATACTGAATTTTAAAGACAGTTAGAAAAAGTATGTAAAATATCACTATTAATTTTTTACATTGACCAGATATGAAATGATAATATATCTGAGTAAGTAAAATATATTATTAAAAATAATTTCACCTGTTTCTTTTTATTTTTAATGTGACTACAAGAAAATTTAAAATTCTATACATGGTTCACCTGTGTGGCTCCCCTTACTATCCAAAACACATTTTAATCAAAGTCTAGCAATTGTTCTAACTGAACGAAGAAAATGTGTGATGCTCAAAATCTTCCAACTTTGACATAAGCTCCAGGAGTCTCTGGTGTAATTGAAATATTTCAATGTCACAATGAAGAAAGCAGACTTGGGACAAATAATTGTAAGACTCTTTTCAGAAAATTCGTAAACAAAGAGCAGTTCAGAAGGGCTGCTTGAATCATATACTTAGCCTTACCTTGTATTTTGACTTGCCTTATCCCAGCACAGACTACTTAAACATCCTCATAATATTCACAGGTGCTCTTTATACAGTGATTTCCATCTCAGTAGGACTAGCAGACAAGATTTCAACATGTTCTACAGCAAATTTTTAACCTCTCTAGTGCAAGGAACATTCATTGAGACTTTCCTGAGTTCCAGGCACTCGGTATAAAACAAATGGGATGGAACATGATAGTGGGGATGAGACTGATGAGGAAACCGACAAGTATCATACATAATAATGGATGCCAGGAGAGCACAGAAAGAAGTACCTTATCCAGCTTGGGTAGGGGCAGAGAAGCTTCCCTAGAGGAGTTGTGACTGATCGCAGTCTACTAGGGAGGGTCTTGTAGGTTCCATTGCAAAATAATTGGTAGATGCTGCTATCTGTGAATAGGCCATCAGCAGCACTCAAGCTAGTGTCAGGGAGAAAGGGGCCTGATGTCTCCGTGGGCCCATGGACAGAAATAGTTCTGGGTGTGAAGCACTGAGGAAGAAGGGACTCTCAAGAATAGTATAATTTTCAGTAAGATGTAAGTTTTTCCTAGTTTTTTTTTGGTAAGGATATATAATATTCCTTGCCCTACCACTCGCCCGTAGCATTACCCCCAACCATCAATAAAACTATGCTTGTTTGATAGCATTTAATAGGAATTTAAAGAAGATGGGGCAGGTATTGTGCTCCACCACCTAAGAGAACAACTAATGGCTAAGACATAGAATAATCAACACTTAAGTGGAAGTAGCAAACAGAGATAGAGAAACCTAGGAGAAATATAACCATTATGAGAATACATGAAGATCTGAATTTAGCGATTTGGAAAAGTTTGAGTTTCCCACCATTTATGGGATGGAAACATTTCCCAATTTTTAATATTAAATAAAATATACGGCCAATTTTTTTTTTTTACAGTTGTTCATAGTATTCTCTTTTTTAAATTTTATTATCTTATTTGTCAAGAAGCTTTGTATTACATAAATGTTACATAAAAAAATATAGGGGATTCCCATATGTCCCACCGCTTCTCCCTCCCATACTTCCCTACATTAACGGAATCTTTCATTAGTGTGGTACATTTGTTACAATTGATGAACACATATTGAAGCATTGCTACTAACCATGGACTTAACCTAAATGTCCATCAACAAATGAATGGATAAGCAAACGGTGGTATATACATACAATGGACTATTACTCATAGTATTCCCTTAAGATCTCTCTTATTTCTGCAGCCGGTGGTAATCTCTGTCCCCTCCCCATTTCTGATTTTATTTATACGCATCTTCTATCTCTTTTTTTGTCAATCTGGCTAAGGGTCTGTCAATTTTGTTGATCTCGAAGAACCAACTTTTGGTTTTGTTGATTCTCTCTACTGTTTTTCCGTTGTTCTCAGTTTTGTTTATTTCTGCTCTGATATTTATTATTTCTTTCCTTTGGCTTGGTTTGGGATTAGTTTCTCTTCTTTTTCTAGTTCCAACAGGTGTGCAGTTAGTTCTTTGATTTTAGCTCTTTCTTCTTTTTTAAAACAAATTATTTTATTGATACATATTAATAAAGCATAAATCCATCCAAAGTATACAATCAGTGGTATTCAGTGTAATCACATATTTGTGCATTCATGACTTCAGCCATTTTTAGAGTACTTCATTATTCCAATAATAACAATAATAAATAAACAAAACTCGTCACCTCTCAATCTCTCTATGCTGCCCCTGCCATACATAGCTGCTATTCTCTTTCCTTCTGTCTACTATATTTGCATTTATATTTTGTAAAAACAATATATATGCAATATCACCCATATTCATGTTTTGCATGAGGTTTTACTATCTTATAAAGTCCCATGTTACAGTTTTTAGCTTTCCTTCTAGTATTATATACATGATCTTAGACTTTCCCTTTTAACCACTGTCATACCTATTCAATAGCACTGCCAGTTACAAACACCATGATATGCTTTCACCATTTCTATTCATTTCCAAATATTTATGAACAACCTTTTTACCAATTCTACACAGATTAACCCTCAGCTTTCCACTCTCTACCCTCTCTACCCTTTTATTTTATGGTGACCTGTTTTCTAATTATTAACTCCATGAGATTACACAATATATTTAGATCATAATAGCGCAATCATACAGCATTTGTCCTTTTGTGTCTGGCTTGCTTCACTCAACATAATGGCATAAAGATAGACACATTTACCAATGGAACTGAATCGAGAACTCTTAAATAGACCCTTACACCTACAGTAAAGTGATTTTTGACAAGGCGGTAAAGCCCTCCAAGCTGGGCCAGAACAGTCTATTCAACAAATGGTGTAGGGAAGCGGCTGTGGCTCAATCAGTAGGGCTCCCGTTTACCATATGAGAGGCCCCAGGTTCGGTTCCCGGGGCCTCCTGGTGAAGGCAAGCCCGCCTACACGGCATGGTTAGCTGACCCAGTGAGCACAAGCAGCAAGGGGGGGGGCCATAAATGAATAAATAAATAAAATCTTAAAAAAAAAACAAAAACAAATGGTGTTGGGAGAACTGGATATCTATATCCGAAAGAAAAAAAAGAGGACCCCTATCTCACACCTTATACAAAAAGTAACTTGAAATGGATCAAGGACCTAAATACAAAAACGACAACCATAAAATTCCTGGAAGAAAATGTAGGAAAACATCTTCAAAATCTTGTGGTAAGCTATAGTTTCTTAAAACTTACACTCAAAGCACAAGCAGCAAAAGAAAAAATAGGTAAATAGGACCTCCTCAAAATGAAACACTTTTGCACCTGAAAGGACTTTGTCAAAAGAGTGAAAAGGCAGCCGACTCAATGGGAGAAAATATTTGGCAATCACATATCTGATAAGTGTTCAATATCCAGATATACAAAGACATCATACAATTCAACAATAAAAAGACAAACTAGGAATAGACTGGGAAGATGGCATCAGTTTAGGAGGGCACTCGCTGATTCGCTCTCTGAGGGTGACAGATTGGGGACAGTGTCCTGCCCGGGGATCTGTGCTGTGGGCGCAAGGAGTGAGGACCTTTGAGGATATCTATCTGGAGGGAGCTTGACATTGCTCTGGAGAGATTCGTGAGTTTTAACCCTCCCTGTGGTGGTTAACACAGATGGCTGAGCCCCACCCTCAGGGGAAAAGGCTGGTTTGAGCCACGACTCCACCAGCAACCCAGTGAGAAGGAGCGTTCTTCAAGAGTGGAAGGGTTCTGGTGAAGGATTGAGAGGGGTTTCCTTTCTGTGGATTTGGCTGCCTCGAACCCCTTGCAGTTTTGGGGAATAAAATAGCTGGCTTGAAGCGGCGCCAGGCTGAGGGAAGTGGTGAATCTTCTGAAGAAGTTGATTTACCTAGCTGCCCAGGGATACGCTCCAACCCCCGCCAGCAACCCGGTGAGAGAGAGCATTCTCCGAGAGTGGGATGGTAGTGACAGAAAGTGGAGAGGGGTTTCATTTCTGTGGATTTGGCTGCCTGGACCCCCTCATAGCTTTGGGGAGCAGATAAGCCAGCTTAAAACAGCGCCAGGCTGAGGGGAGAGGTGAATCTACTGAGGAAGCCTGATTTACCCAGCAGCCCAGTGACGCTGAGGCTCAGCTCCAGAGGGAGCGGAGTCAGCCAAATTTATCTCTCTGCACTGACAAGCATCAGAGCTTCAGCTCCCCTGGGGAGGCCAGGAAGTGGGAAGTGCTTGATTAGTTTCCAGGAGCCTAGTTAGGGTGCCCTCAGTGAAGGGGGTGATGTAGAAGAGGACTTCTTTTGGGTCCCTTATTTCATCAAAAAAAAAAAAAAAAGAAAGAAAAAGAAAAAGACAGTCACTTTAAAAGAAAAAGGAATTTTTTTTTACTTAGTATAATCACTAAAATCTGCCTCAAAACCTGCCAATAGAACCTTGCAGGGCAACTGATTGATGAATACAAGCCGGCTGAGAGGTTCCACAAGGGCCCAAGAAGGAACACTGTTCTTCCTTAGCTTTGTTTGACTGCTTGCTTGTGTGGTTGTTTGGTTTTTCTTTGTTTATTTGTTGTCTCTTGCTTTTCTTTCCTCTATCCTGCCCCCCTTCTTTTCTTTTTTTTAAATTAGGTTCTGTTAGCTTGACTCTTCTTTGCTGTGCTTCTGCTTCAGTGATTTTCCAGTCTCTGTCTATATTGATTTTGTCCTCTAAGCTATCTCTTTCCCTTTCTTCATCTTTCTGCCTTCTGCTTTCTGTTGTGGTTCCTACATACCACCTTTTTTATTACCCCACAACTTAAGGGTGTCAATTTCTATTCTATCTATTCTGTTTTCTTCTTTTTTAATTAATATTAACTTTTTCCCTTCAGCCCTTTCTTTACTCTTTCTCTCCCTCCTCACCATTCTAGCCTTCTAAATCATTATATATATATTCCTCTATTTGGTTTCCCAGTCCATTGTAGGTACTCTACTTTTTTTTCCTATTACTTTACACTGCCTACATGAGTTAAATATTCGCTTCACTAAGTTTTATACGGCCCCTCTTCTAACTTTTATCAATATTACTATTAACTTCATCCTTTCTCACATCTTTTTATTTCTCTGGCCCTAATCTTTTGTCTTCAAGGGAACATAGAAAGAAGCAAGGAAACAAAATAAGAAGAAAAAGCGTCAAAGAGAAAACTTCACACACACAGAGAATCACCAGCTAAATAAAACTCTAGAGCAGAGAGAGAAGCTAATCAACTGAATAAACCCATCAAGATAAAATGATGACAAGAGGGCAACAAAAAATTACAAACCACACTAAGAAACAGGAAGACATGGATCAGTCCAAAGAACAAACTAAAAAACAGGAAAAGAGGCAAAACATCAAACAACTGATCAAAACTTTCCAAACAAATATCATGGATCAACTTAATGAAGTAAAGGAAGAGATTAAGGATATTAGGAAGACACTGGGAGAACATACTGTAGAAATTGTAAACATATGTATAAAGATAACAGATATGATGGTGATCAATGGCACAATCCAAGAGATCAAAAAAACAGCAGATTTGAACAGGCAGAAGAAAGAATTAGTGATGTGGAAGATAATATATCTGAAATCAAACAGAGAGTAGAACAGATAGACAAAAAAAAAAAAAATAGAAAAAGTCCAGCAGGGACTCAGGGATTTAACCAACAACGCAAAATGCACAAACACATGCATTATGGGCATCCCAGAAGAAGAAGAGAAGGGAAAGGGAACAGAAAGAGTGTTGAAGGAAATAATGGCTGAAAACTTCCCAACCCTATTGAGAGAGATGGATGTACAGATCCAGGAAGCATAGCACACCTCAAACAGTATAAATCCCAATAGGCCAACTCCAAGACATATACTTGTCAAAATGTCCAATGTTCAAGACAAAGAGAAAATATTCAAGGCAGCAAGAGAAAAGAGAACCATCACATACAAGGGAAGCACAATAAGATTAAGTGCTGATTTCTCATCTGAAACCATGTAGGCAAGAAGACAGTGGTATGACACAGTCAAAGTATTAAAAGAAAAAACTACCAGCCACGAATTCTCTATCCAGCAAAACTGGCATTCAAAAATGATGGGGAGTTTAAAATATTCAGAGATAAACAGAAATTAAGAGAGCACGCCAATAAGAAACCTGCACTTCAAGAAATACTAAAGGAAGTTCTTCAAGTTGAAAGGAAAAAACAAGGGAAAGAG
The DNA here is from genome assembly GCA_026826555.1 of Tolypeutes matacus. Lineage (NCBI taxonomy): Eukaryota > Metazoa > Chordata > Mammalia > Cingulata > Chlamyphoridae > Tolypeutes > Tolypeutes matacus. Next base: position 17,373,529 of record JAKSZT010054462.1, on the reverse strand, counting down.
AGTTGGAGGAGAGTTGAAAAACAACTAAAAAGACAAAAACAGAAACAAAACAACATATGACATACATTAACCCAAAGAAAATATGGCTGAAGTAAGAAATTTGTTGCGAGTAATAACACTGAATGTTAATGGATTAAATTCATCACTCAATAGACAGAGATTGGCAGAATGGATAAGGAAATATAATCCATCTATATGCTGTCTACAAGAAACCCACCTTCGACCCAGGGTTTCAATGAGGCTGAAAGTGAATGGCTGGAGAACAATTTTACAAGCTAACAATAGCCAAAAAAGGGCAGGAGTAGTTATTCTAATATTAGACAAAATAAACTTTAAATGCAAAACTATTGTAAGAGACAAAGATGGACTCTATATATTAGTAAAAGGGGTAATCTCTCAAGAAGAGAGAACATTCATAAACATTTACACACCTAATCAGGGTGCCTCAAAATACATGAGGCAAACTCTGGAAAAGTTAGGTGGAGAAATAAATGCCTCTACAATTATAGCAGGAGACTTTAATACACCATTATCATCATTAGACAGAACATCTAGACAGAGAATCAACAAAGAAACAAAGACTCTCAGTAATACATTAGAGGAACTGGACTTAATAGACATGTACAGAACACTACACCCAAATACAGCAGGATTTACATTCTTCTCGGGTGCACATGGATCATACTCCAAGATAGACCACATGCAAGGCCACAGAAAAACTCTCAATGAATTCAGAAAGATTGATATTATACAAAGTAATTTATCTGACCACAATGGAATGAAATTGGAAATCACCAAGGGCCAGAGTAAAAGATTAGGCACAAATATATGGAAGTTAAACAACACACTCTTAGACAAACAGTGGGTCAAGGAGGAAATCTCAAAAGAAATCAGTAACTACCTTGAAACTAATGAAAACGACAACACAACATATCAAACCTATGGGATGCAGCGAAAGCTGTCCTGAGAGGGAAGTTCATAGTCATAAATACATATATTAAAAAAGAAGAAAGAGCTAAAATTGAAGACCTAACTGCACACTTGGAGGAATTGGAAAAACAACAACAAACTAAACCTAAAGGAAGTAGAAAGAAGGAAAGAACAAAGATTAGAGCAGAACTAAATGAAATAGAGAATAAGAAAGCACTAGAAAAAATAAACAAAACCGAATGCTGGTTCTTCAAGAAGATCAAGAAAATTGACAAACCCTTAGCCAGACTAACAAAGAAAAAGAGAGAACAGATGCAAATACACAAAATAAGGAATGAGCAAGGGGATATCACTACTGACCCCACAGAAATAGAGTATCATAAGAGGATACTTTGAAAAATTATATGCCAACAAGAATGATAATTTAGAGGAAATAGACAAATTTCTAGAAACTCACAAATAGCCTACATTGATGAAAGAAGAAATTGATGAACTCAACAGTCCAATTACAAGCAAAGAGATAGACTCAGTCATCAAAAACCTCCCAGCTAAGAAGAACCCAGGACCAGATGGCTTCACAGCTGAATTCTACCAAACATTCCAGAAAGAGCTAACACCAAGTCTCCTTAAGCTCTTCCAAAAAATAGAAGTAGAAGGAATATTGCCTAACTCATTCTATGATGCTGACATTACCCTAATACCAAAACCAAACAAAGATACCACAAGAAAGGAAAATTACAGATCAATTTCCCTAATGAACCTAGATGCTAAAATCCTCAACAAAATACTTGCTAATTGCATTCAACAACATATCAAAAGGATTATACACCATGACCAAGTGGGTTTCATCCTGGGTATGCAAGGATGGTTCAATATAAGAAAATCAATCAATGTAATACACCACATAAACAGATTGAAAGAAAAAAATCACATGCTCATCTCTATAGATGAAGAAAAAGCATTCGACAAAATACAGCACTCTTTCCTCATAAAAACACTGCAAAAGATAGGAATAGACAGAAATTTTCTGAATATGATAAACGGTATATATGAAAAACCCAAAGCTAACATCATCTTCAATGGTGAAATCCTAAAAGCCTTCCCTCTGAAATCAGCTATAAAAATGCTACCATCCACATAAAAAAGGTTTTAATATGGGGTGAGGAAAGGGGAAGGAGGTTGGGTATATGAGAGTCTCTAGTATTCAGTGGGTAACTTTGCTGTGACCTAAAACTTCTTTGAAAATTAAATGAAAATTTGGGAGATACTGGGAAGTGAGAAGGGGAAGGTGCCACGGTACAGACTGGACACCCGATAATGCAGTGATAAAAGGAAAAAATAATAATATTAAATTAAAAAAAATTTTTTTTTGTTTTTTTCCCATTTTTTGAATGTCCCAAAGCCTTTAATTTTATTTTAATTTTAGGTGTTTTTTCTGAGTTTCTATGTATTTTATCTCTTACATTTAAGTTTATCATTATTATTTCATTTTCCTATTAATTGTATTTGGCTATTATATGGGCTTCATCTTCAAGGAAGGTTTAGATCACAGAAGGGTTACAATGGGGGCAGTAGAGGATCATTGGTGGGGGGTGTCTGGGATGGGGGTTTCATGGGAGGAAGTTCACCTGAATATACATAAAAGATATATAAAAATGTTCAAATGATCAAGGGGTGGGGCATGGTCCCAGTGGGTAGACAATCACTCAATAAATGAGGGAATATGGAATTCCCAGCCTGGAGAGCTCTGCCACATTCTGCAAGGGAGCAGCAACAGTCCCCCGAGTGCAGGGGCAATGTCTGGCAAAGGAGGATGGTCCACTGATGGGTTCTTGTTATTGATGACTGGTCTTACAAGTCTTTGCTCTTGTAATTGAAACTTAGCCTACTGTTATGGGGTGCCTAAGGGTTGATACCTGAGAGCCTCCTTGTTGCTCAAATGTGGCCTCTCTCTAAGCCAAACTCAGCATATGGATGCATTACCTTCCCCCAAGTGTGGGACATGACCCCCAGGGATGAGCCTCCCTGGCAATGAGGGATTAATACCAAATGCCCACTGGCAACACGATGGGAAAAAGACCTTGAATAAAAGGGGGAAAAGGTAAGGACGAATGAGTTCATGTGACTAAGAGACTTCAAAGAAAGTCGGGAGGTCATCCCAGAGGTAACACTTACGTACACCTCAGTAGGATCTCATAGAACACCAAAGTGGATATCACCCCACACAGAGGGGCTCCTGAGGGCTCTGGAGACACCCAGGTCCTATATGGGGTGGAGGGGATAGCTCCAGAGATTGATGCCCTATCAGTGGGCTCTACTTTGGATTCTGTGCTCCTGAGGATGACAGAGTTGGACTCAAATAAGTCCTCCCTGCATATGGTCCATCAGTCCCTTCTATTCAAACCTATATATGATGTTGGAGTTTGTAGGTGTACTTCCAGAGACTGGAGCCTCTGGCCTGCCCATGTGCCAGCTGTGCCTGGAATCTCATAGAGCTGCAACTCTGCAGCTCAATGGACTCACCCAAGTCACCTGGTGAGGAGACGATGATGAACAATGGCCATCCCAGGGAATGGAGAGAGCCTTCAGCTGCAGGCAGGATAATCCCATCCCTCATATCCATGGGATATGGGCCCCCCCTCACTTGGAGGTGGAGTGGACATCACCATCCAAAACTCCTCAGGACTGGGGGAAGAGCTATGGACTAGAGTGGACTTAATAGTATTCTGTTGTAGACATATTGTGATTCAAGCAATGGAAGAAATTACAAGAGTGAGATGGAGCCAGTGGCCACTGGACGCTTTTGGGACAGGGAAGGGAAAGCAGTTGTAATACAGGAGCTTTTTCAGGACTTGGGAATTATCCTGAGTGACATTACAAGGATAGATATCAGCCATTTTACATCAGCATATACCATGGAGAACTGTGTGGGAGAGAGTGTGGTCTACAATGTGAACTATGGTCCATGCTTAGAGGCAAAGCCCCAGGATGTGTATATCCATTGCAGGTGATGAGCCACACTAATGAAAGATGTTTATGTGCGAGGTTATGGGAGGTGTGGGAGGTGGGGGACATGGGAATCCCTGTAATTTTTGTATAACATTTATGTAATCTAAGCATCTTTTAAAATATAAAAAAAAAAAGTACCACACAAATACAAAGTATGAACAATAGCAGAGTATATGTGAACATTGTACTTTTCCATGAATTATCTGTAATCCTGTAATGTTTCTAATATAAAAATAATAATATTTTAAAATGTTATACTGACAGATAAAATAAACTACTTAAAAAAAAAAAAAAAAGACAAACTACCCCATTAAAAAATGGGCAAAAGACTATAAAAGACAATTGTCCAAAGAAGAAATACAATCGCAAAGAAATGTTCAACATTGCTAGAGATTAGGGAAATGCAAATCAAAACTACGAGATATCGTTTCACACCTATTAGATTGGCTGCTATTAAGTCAGAAAATTGTAAATTTTGGAGAGGGTGTATAGAGATAGGAATGCTTATTTGCTGTTGGAGTGAATGTAGAATGGTACAGCCTCTGTGGAGGACTATTTGGCAGTTCCTAAGGAAGTTGAATATAGACTTGCCAGGTGACCCCGCAATACCATTACTAGGTATACCAGAAGAACTGAGAGCACACACGTGAACAGACATCTGCACACCGATGTTCATAGCAGCCTTATTCATGATTGCAGAAAGTTGGAAAGAACCCAGATGTCCATCGACAGATGAATGGATAAAGAAAATGTGGTGTAAACACATGATGGAATATGTAAGAAGAAATGAAGTCGTGAAGCATATGACAACATGGATGAACCTGGAGGCCAACTGATTTTTGACAAAAGTGCCAAGACAACACAATAGGGAAAGAATAATCTTTTCAATAAACGGTGCTAGGATAACTTGATGGCCACAGGCAAAATAATTAATTTAGAGCCGTATTTTTTAAAATATATTTTTAATTTATTTTTAAAAAGTACTTAGATTACACAAAATGTTACACAGAAAAATATAAGGGATTCCTATATGCCCCACTCCCCACAACCCCACTTTTCCCGACATCAACCTCCTTCACTAGTGTGGCACATTCACCACAATTGATGAACACACCCTGGAGCACTGTCACCAAGCATGGACCACAGTTTACACTGTAGTCCACAAGTGCTGCCACCAAACTCTGTAGGCTGTGGTAGGATATATGATGGCCTGTATCTGTCACCACAATGCCATCCAGGCCAACTCCAAGTCACAAAAATGCCCTCATACCACACCTCCTTTCCTTCTCCCTGACTTCAGCAATCCCACTGGCTGGAGCCATATTTAATACCACATATAAAAATTAACTCTAAAATGCTACAATCAGAAAGATGGACAATCACAAGTGTGGGGGAGGATATGGAGAAAGTGGAACCTTCACACATTGCTGGCAGGAATGTAAAATGGTGTAGCCACTTTGCAAATATAATTTGGTAGTTCCTCAAAAGATTAAAAATAGAGTGACCATATGACCCAGCAATTCCACTCCTAGGCGTGTACCTCCCTAAACTGAAAACATATGTCTACTTAAAAACTTGTAACCAATGTTCATAGCAGACTTATTCCTAATAGCTGAAAAGTGGAAACAACACAAATGTCCATCCACTGATGAATGGGTAAACAAAAGAAGCTATAGTGATACAATGAAATATTATTCAGAATATTATTCTGACAAAAAAGGAGTAAAGTACTGCTTCATGTTAGAATATGGGTGAACTTTGAAAACATTAAATTAAGTGAAAGAAATCAGACATTTATTATATGGTTCCATTTATATGAAAGCTCTAAAATAGGCAAATACATCAAGACAGAAAGATTAGTAGTTGCTGATGTGTGTATGGCGGGGTGGGGGTAGGGCGTGACTGCTAATGGGAATGAGGTTTCTTTCTGAGATAATAAAAATATTCTAGAGTTAGAGATAATGGTTTTACAGCGTTGTGGCTATACTAAAGAAAACACTGAATTGTATACTTTAAAAGCATGATTTTCTGGGATGTGAGTACATCTAAATAAAGAGGAAAATGTAACACCAGAAAGTTTGAAGTCTGGGGGAGTTCCACAAACTAAAAATTATTTATCTATATCTATATATCTATATCTATATCTATACTATATCTACATGAATTGACTATTTACTATAAGCTATGCCCCTTTCTGAGCTTGTTAAGCATTTTTTTTCTTTTTAAAATTGCTTTACATTTTTAAAATTTCTTATTAGAGAGGTTAGAGATTTACAGAAATATCATGCATAAAATATATAAAATATAGCACCATCCTATTATTAACAGCTTGCATTAGTGAGGTACATTTGTTATAGTTAATAGTACAATTATAAAAATATTCTTTCATGAATTGTGAAAAGTATTCCTATTTTTACCCAATTTATTCTTAACAGTGATTGTGTAAATTAGTTATTAAGACCCATATTTCAAAATTGATAAGGCTGGGGTTCCGAGATGTAACTGGATGGGAAATAAATGAATAAATAAATGTCCAATTTACTTAGAAAGTGTCCCTATTCCTACATGGCTCTGAATCCATTTCAATTATTGATGCTTATTAATGCAGATTATTTTTAGGGTCAGGAACTGTACCAAGTGGGTTCTATGTAATCTCCAGTCTTCTAAGCCTCCTTGCCATATCCAGCACCTAGAGACATTTCACCTTGGCCCACAGAGTGAAATTCCACCCAGCATCCTGTTCCAATACAGCGATATGGTAACTTAGGCTTTCGTGCCCCAGAGCTGCATATCCATGTAATGTTGGTCCTAAGAGAGAAGATAGCAAGACTCCCTGCTCAGAGGGCAATGCATATGTTTGTGCATTGAGTTCCATTGACCAAATGTTCTCATTTAAGGTACAAAGTGGCCTCTCCCAACTTTATCCTAAAGGCTGGATTCATGCAGTGGAAACAGCAGACAGCAGTCTATTTACCCAGATATGATACAAAGGTGAGTACATTATTCTCAGGGGTGCTTTTCAGCTGACAGTGATTCCAAACATTTTTACCCTGAATTTTTGCAGTGTTAATCCATCTGCAATTTTCTGTGTAATGAATGGCAGGACTTTGAGAAGTTGAGAGAGCTCCAAATGCTTCCATGTGGCTGAACCATAGGATGAGGTCAAGGAAATGGGAAAAGGTGAGGCCGGGCAGGGATAAGGTCAGCATTAAGTGAAGTTCTGAAGGGTTTATGGTTATATTAGGAGTTCAGGCTGAACCCTGCAGGAAGTGGAAACCATCACATAGTTTTAATAAGAAAGCTGTAGTGGTAGTCAATGAAAAGGAGGAAAATGGCGATGTTCCAGGCGGTAAGATTTGTGAAGAACACAAAGATGAATATGTCCTAGAATCTCCTGAAGAAAGCCAGGAATACAGTAAAATATAAAGGAAATGCAGAGCAATATCTATCCCATGCCAATCAAAGCACAGATAATATATACTAGGAATTCATGGAAAGATACATTTTTAGAAGATGGAGTGAAGAGGCTAAGAGAGTTTAACAGAGAAATCTGAGAGAGGACATGGCTCAACAGGATCAGAAAAAGTGGATTCAGATGGGAGGAAAAACAGGAAAGGGTTGAAACAATCCACAGTCCCTGAACAGGATGGCCACAACTTAGAAGAAAGGAGAATGTTGCTACTGGATTCAAATCCCCGTTTCAGATTTTCTACTGGTGTATCTTTTTTTTTTTTTTTTTTTTATTATGGGTAAAAATCAAAATTCTCACAATACATACAAACATTTGTAAAATGATATATAAATCAGCACACACCACTCAGAACTGAGTGGGAGAGAGTGTGGTCTATAGTGTGAACTGTGGTCTATGGTTGGTGGCAAGGCTCCAGGAGGTGTAAGTTCATTGAGGTTGGTGGGCCACACTATGGGAGATGTTTGTGTTGGATGTGGTGGGAGGTGTGGGAGGTGGGCAACATGGGAATCCGAGTGGGTTCCGTATAATATTTTAGGTAATCTAAGCACCTCTTAAAATATATGTATATATATATATAAAAAATAACATTTTTGTAAGCAAATACACATATATGCATATATATTTATATATCATTCTACTGGTGTATCTTTGAATTAGGTACATAGGCTCTTTCTTATGTAGGTACCTCAAAGCTACACCCTATCCTTTACACATTCCTTTGAATATAGTCCTTTTGAGAGCTTAAATATAATCAAACTTCAAATATTCCTTAGTTTTACAATCTTCCTTGGACAGGTGAATTAGTTATGTATGTATGATTAAAAGTTCTTTGCTTGATGAACACATCCCTGCTACCCAGCCCCCATCCACAGTGCAGTCACATGGCAGAGCAGGAATATAAATGAAAAGCCACGAGGGGTGCAGTTGGTTGCAGGTGCTTATTCACAAGCAGCCCTCTTATGATTCTCTCTGCTCAGGCTGGATGGGCTCCAGCATCAGCAGGAACCACAAACCTCAGCAGCACTTCACCCCCCATGACGGCCTTGTTGTCATATAAACATGTTTGACATAAAAGGTCATAAAATCAAAGTATCCCTGGAGGAGCAAAAGTACCTTGGGAAGCACATTCCAAATGATATTGAAATTAACCCAGGACTTTCCAGGGAAAAAGAAAACTTTGGAAGAGCAGCTTTTGATTTTCTCTTCTGCATTTTAACTCCAGGCTGGAGGAACTCCAGGCCTCTGGATAAAATTAAATGATAATGAATCCAAGTTACAGATAATATTTTACCTCGTAACCAACTGCCTCACTCTGAAAATTCTGGAAGGGTACCGTGAAGGAAAGATGGGGCAGTAGGAAAAGACCTGGATTTGAGATTGGAAGACCTGGCTCTGCCACCTCCCAGGATTATGAGCTTCTGGGGCACTTCATTTCTATAATTCTCATTTGCATTTTCTGGCAAGTTGGGAGAAAACACAAGAAAGGTAACTAAATGTAGTTCAAGACCAAAGGTTGCCACATTTCATATTTCCCTCATAACACTTGGGTGAGGCAGGTACTACAATCCCCATTTTACAGAGGGAGAAACTAAGGCTTAAAAAACTCACCAAAATCACATAGCTGGTAATTACCCAGGTCTTATGTCCCAAAGCCTATGCTCAGTAGACAATGATTTCCTGCTTTCCTTGTGGACAAAAGATGAAGTTAAAATACTTCCTTACCACCCTCACAGATGTTTGTGAAACAAAAAGAAATAAATGGATGTGATGGAGCTTTGTGAAACTCATTGTGCACTATCCATGTCTTTGAAGGACTTCTATGATAGTAAGGATGGACCGGAATTAAGCGTCATCTGTTGTCATCCATGCCATCTGTTTCTACACTGCATATGGAGAAGAAGGGAATGGGAGACAAAAGGTACCATGACTGAGTCTCAGCTGGATAGTCTGGCTCTTGCATTGCTCAAAAATACAGAAATCACTCTTTTTTGCTGAAGTCTGCTTAGCGTTCAGCTCATGGGGACACACTTTCCCAAGAATAGTCGGAGAGAGTTTCCAGGTTTGCGGGAGATGTATCTCCAAAGACAGACTAGGCTCTGTTGGTGGAAATGATTGTAGGTTTCATTTAGGGCATTGACTCAGTGGATGACTGTGAAGAGTCCAAGCCCAGGGCAGTGGGTCAGCTAGAACGGAATGTTCTTCCCTGCCAGGTTGTCCCAGCTCCCACAAAGCAGATGAAATCTGAACAAGCTCAGACCAGTGGAGGCCAACTGGAAAGAGCCTCAGGGTCTACAGTGTTTGCTTCCAGAGAGAGTAATTTGAGGAGAATGAAGCAGCATGATTCAATGGGAATGCATGGGTTTAGAAGCAGAGCTGGGATCAGAACCTGAGTTTGATACTTACCAGCTTAGTGACCTGAGGCAAGTTATTAACCTCCATGAGCTCCAGTTTCCACATTAGTAAAATGAAGATAATACTCCCTAACTTAAGGACAATAAAGTCATGGTCACATAAGGTTCAGGAAATCAGTGTTATTGTAACAATATTGCTGAAGGGAATGCTGATGGCTTGGTGTTGATGACAGCTGACTTCTGTTATCAAAATCGTGGGTATCCCTTTTATATACAGTGCAAACTACAGTTTACAAAGCTCTTCCAACTGCCCTCATTTCATTTGCTTCATTACAAGCCTATGAAGTGGGCAGTGCAAGGATTATTTCTCCTTTTTACAGATAAGGAAATTGTTGCTCAAGGTGACAGAGCTAGTAGGTACTGAAGCAAGGACTATCGCCTAGGCTGGTTGACTCCTGGCCCAGTCTCTCTCTAAGTTGGTTTCCTAACAATCCAGGAAGCTGACTAGACTGCATTTCCAGGATTGATTAAGGTTAGTTGAACGTTGGAATCTTTCATATGCTTTTCAGCCAGTAAGTCTTAAGCTCACACTTTTCCTTGAATGAATAGGAACATAAATTCTATTGCATATGTTTTCTCAAAACAAAACAAAACAAAACACATGCTTAGGCTCCCTCCTTTTTAAGTTATGGAATCTTCCTTTGCATCACTAGGCTTGCTTAACTTGAGAAAATGCAATTGCCAATTTGAGGTTATTTAGGAAAGTCTTCAAACATTCTTATGCTCTTTTCAACCTGCTATACGCAAAGGTCCCTACGAATATCTCAGGGAATGTGGAGTACATGTCAGGAAAACCAGGAGCTCATCTAGTATTGCTTTTTTTGGTTATTTGGTTAAGACTCTGAACCTCTCTTGGCCTCAGTTCTGCTCCTTTAAATAAGAGTAATGGAGAGATCTTAGCTGCTCACACTGGGTGCACCTATCCCCAAAGATATATTATCAGTTACATGTGATTACACCAAGCCACAGGAACAATGGTACAAGGATTTATTCTCATTTTTAATGCTACTGACTTCCAAATTTATTTATCCAGAACTCCCCTCTGAGCTCCAAGCTCAACGATCCAAAAGCCTACATAAAACTTCCACTTAGATATCTCCTAAGCTACTTAAATTGAAAAATATAGTCTAGTGTTCAAGAGCACAAACTCAGAGACAGACTGACTGTATTAGTCAGCCAAAGGGGTGCTAATGTGAAATACCAAAAATGGGTTGGTCTTTATAAAGGGTATTTATTTGGGGTAGAAGTCCACAGATACCAGGCCATAAAGCATTAAGTTTCTTCTCTCACCACAGTCCATTGCCACGTGTTAGAGCAAGACAGTTGCCGGCATTTGCCAGGGTTCAGGCTTCTGGGGTTCCTCTCTTACCGGGGCTGCGTTTCTCTCCATGCTTAACTCCTGTTTCCTCCACAAGGTCAGCTGTAGGCGATCAGGCGAATGCCTTGCTTCTCTTCTCCTGAGGCCTTCTTTCCAATATCAAAACTGCTTCTCAAAACACTGCTTTAACTGTTCTTTGCCTTGCCTTTTATATTCAATTCCCCACCCACCAAGGGGTGGGGCTCTACACCCTAATCATAACCTAATCATGCCCAGATTAGCAGATCAGTTTACAAGAATGATCCAATTATATTTTTGGAATTCATAATTACATCAAATTCCCCAACGGCCACACTGACTCATAAAAATCCTGGAACCACTATTTCTTAGGTATAAAACTGGTAATTTCATCATCTGTAACATGCAGGTGAAATAATAGTACATCAGCTCATAGGATGGCTGTTAAAAAAAATCAACAAACTAATCTAAGTAAATTATTTAGAAGAGTCTGTATCAAATAATAAGATGTCAATACTCCCCAAATTCCCTCAAGTTTTACTATCATGGCAAATTCCACAACCCTCCATCCATCTAGTTGCTTAAAACATTAACTTGGAAGTGAATCATAACATCTGATTTTCCCATCCTTGCTACTACATCCAATGCATCATTTGGTCCTATCAAGTTGAAGAACTTTCTTCATCACTACTATCATCACCTTCATCCAGGAGTCTAACCAGGACTCCTGTCTCCATTATCATTAGTATAGTCAGACAATTAAAAAAATAAAATAAAACTTAGATAATGTCAATTCCCTGCTTCCCAATGTGTTTAGAATAAAACCCATATTCTGCAATGGTTCTTCATAATAAAACCCCTTCTTACTCATCCACGCTCAACCTGTATCATTCCTTCCCACCTTCCCAAGCTTGGGCTTTTTAAATTTCTTGAATGCGCAAGGCTTTTTTGTGATCCTGGTTATATTTTGTGAATAAGGACAGTGAAACACCAGACTGTGGTTTTCAGGTGCCTTAGCTCTGACATCCTGTGGTTCTGTAAGTGCTTCAGCCAAGAACCCTTTCTTTCTTGGGGCAAAGGTTCAATTGCCCAGATCTCTCCTCTTGTCCATACCTGAGATAGTTTGAAGTTTTGTTCCCCAGAAAAAATCATGTTATTAAATCTAATCCATTCCTGTGGGTGTAAACCTATTTTAGGTGGTACCTTACTTCAATTAAGGGTCTTTTGCTTAGGTTACTTCAATAATGCATGGCCCAGGGTAGGTCTCAGTCCTCTTGCTGAAGTCCTTTATAAGAGAATGAAATTCAGACTAAGAAAGAGAGAAAGCCAGAAGCTAAAGAAACAAATCCCAGAAGAGAAGGGAGAGAACAACAGATACCACCATATGACTTGCCATGTGATAGAGGAGTCCAGGATCACCAGCAGGTAATTACTGGGTTAAAAGCACTGCTTGATGAGGCCTTGAAATCGACATTTTTCTCAGCTTCAAAACTGTAAGCTAGTAAAGCCAACCCATTTCTGGCTCTTGGCAGCCAAGCAGGCTAAAAGAGTATCTCATTTCGGATTGAGCCTTCTGACCACAACATGCCACTGCCCTCTTCTCTTTTACTGTCAGAGGATGCATGCACGCCTGGGCCATCTTCACATCCTCAAGAAGAAAAGCTCTGGGAAGCCTCCAGGTGTGCCTGTAAGGGTCTGTACCTGTCCCAGTGGCATAAGTTGTAACATATTTGGGGCTTCACATCCTGAGTCATTCCATACCTCAGATCTCCTGAGCTCTCCGATTCATCCCCGGTTACCACTTAATCATTCATATCTCTGTTACTCCCCTGGCTCATATCATCAATTGTGATTCCCATGAGTTAAGCTCATTTCCTGATTTTGCCCAGGTCTGTGTTTCAGCAGTTCACTCAGAGACTTTCTTGGGAAAGGGCCCTCTTAGTGTGATTTGGCCCCAGAGACCATGATCTAGCATGTATTTTCTGCCTGCCTCAGCCACATGCCTACCACAGTTTAATGAGCAAGCCGGGTTACCAACATCCCCTATGGAGGATCTAGATTTAGAAGGCACAAGTCATAGGACAAATCAAATGTTTTCTCCAAAGGACTGGGTCTCATTGTGTTCCTGATCATTTATGACAATCCAGCCCTGGTAATGAAAGCTCAAGTACCTCAATAATAATACATTTTAAATGTCGTATTTACATAGCACTTAAAAATTAATCCAGTGGTCCCTATAAATTCTCTCATTGGTTATGAAAGGAAGGTAGTTATATTTCCATTTTACAGTTTTGTGAGCAGAGATTTAGGCAGATTATGTGACATTCTTCAGTATCCTTTATTCCCTCAAGAAATATATGTTCAATGTTTGAATTAAAGAGGTAATTTAATTCAAATGTACGCCTACGTCTTCTGATTCCAGGGTCTCATACGCTTTCCAGTATAGCACAGTCTGCTCCTCATTAGCGCTCGGCCTTTGATTCCTTTAGTAGTGGGCCCAGGACAAAAGGACTTGGATAGATATCGTTATGAAGATGGAGTCATTGATTATCCAGGGACCTTTTTATTCTATAATTTTGAACGTACTTCCAGTATGAAGGCCATGAAAGCTGTTATTCCCAGCAGTGAAGGGTATAAACCTGTGCATTTTTGCACAGACATTTTAAGATTGGCATCTAGGCTCAACAGGAATCCTTTTGACTGAAAAGAGAGCATTACTTAAAGCGACAGAAATGTTTTAGTGCTCAAAGATATTTCATATCAAATAAAACGTTTCTTAGTACTCTGACATTTTTGGGAAATATATATTTTAAAAAAAAGAAACTATCTTAGTCAAGACAGTTTCATTTTTGAACATTACAAAAAACATAGAGAGAACTCACAGATTCAGAAATTTTAAAAATGTGGAAAGAAAAGAAAGGGAAATGAGAATTAAGAAGCCTTGATGGGGAGTGGTGCTTATGGTGGTATGTGATGGTGATGATGGTGGAGGGAGTAGGAAAGGAGGGAGGGTGTTGTGTTGTTTTATAATGTTTAAGAAAAGAAAAATGTTTTCTTATGGCCCCTGGCAAATGATGCCTAGCGAAGGTCTTTGGGCCCCACTTTAATGAATTGGCATGAATGGCTGGCAATTAGTGGATCAATTTCGGTATTGTAACAGCCTCTCAACTATTTGAAAACAGGCTGTACTATATCTCTACTGAAACTTTCTTGCCTAGCATTATTATTTTTCTTAGCAAAGTATCTTTTTTAAAAAAGTAAAGGTAAGCTTAGCTCAGCCTTGTGAGAATGAAACTTAATTATGGTGCAGAAAGGAAGTAACTGATGGAGATTCGGAGGGAGATTATTAATACTCCAACTTTGCCCTTTAAGGTGTAACTTTCTTTATGGGATCTCTATACACTGAAATTTAAACCAGAAGAAAATTACAAATTAATGGATTATTATTCATATTTGGAAAGGATTTCCTCACTGTTAACTCTCTGTTTTCTGTTGACAAGAACATTCACTGTAAGGTTATTTCTAAGAATGAAACATTATTGATTATTATATTTTTCAGAGTTGATTTACAGAGATGTTTTCAAGAATTCAGCTTTTACAAAACTTCCATATTTATTGCTGTACATTAAGAAATGTTACTATATAGTCTAAAATAAAGACTCTTCTCTGTTTGGACATATGATAATTGCCAATGATTGCTGAAACACCAGAAAAAAATTGGAGTATTGACACTTGTAAGGCACCATCTTAATTTTGATCAATTCTTTTATCAAAACTATCAGAATATAGGGAAAGACCAAGTGCATTTATTTTTGTTTATTATTTTATTTTGAGAGCTTGAAATCCAGTACATTAAAGCTCCAAGCTATTGATCAGGGAGAGGTCCTAGAACAATTAATATTTTTCCTTTGACAGTTTTTCCAATATAGCTTTGAACTACCATGTTACATCTTAAAAAACACTGAGGCAAAATTATCAGACAAAGTCACCATGATCTCTAGACTAGAATTCACTTGCATAACTTTGGTATGATGTTAAAACAATTAATCAAGATAAAACAATTTAAAATACATAGATATATTTGCATATTATATATAATCTATGTATATATATTTACATTCATGTAAATAGAGCCCAGATATCCATCTAGCAATATGGATGGATGGATCTTTACATATAGCACACAGCATAAGTCTAAGTGCTGCCAAAAGAAATGAAATGTCCTCATACTTATTTTTGAGGAACTTACAGGAATAGGAATGAACGACTTGCCAAACAACACTGCTGAGTTAATGTCACCTAAATGAGCAGACTGGTTGTTATGGGGAGAGAGATCACCAAGTAACTGATCCAACTTCCCCACTTCATACATCCCTAGAGCCCAGGCTCCTTGATTCACAAGTCTGGATATTATTTTTATTCATTTTTTTCTTTTTCCTTAAGTTTGTTTGTCTGTTTTTCTGCTTGCTTGCTTGCTTTTCATGCTTCCAGGTTCTTGGTTTGCCCCTAAGACCATGGAACAATTGTCTAAAGTTCTGGGCCAACCAACCACTTCAATAGGCCTGTGGTCACCCTTTCTCTCTGGGTCAACTCACTAAGAATTCTTAATAACTCTCCTCCTCTCTTTTCTCTCAAGCTTCTTTTTTTTCTCTTGTACCAGCAGCTTCTCCCCATCCCATTCTTACACTGCAAACTTGGTCAGTGAACTATTCTTCTACTTGATAGAAAAATGAAAGCTACCAGGAGCTCTCTGACATTCCTGAGTTTTCTGAAAGTCGTATAAATGTATTGGCACCCAGTCCTATTCTATTATTCTTGTGATAGACAGGTTGTCCTTCCTTCTCTAAAGCTGATCCCTAACCAATGCTTTGGATCTTATTTCTCCCTGCCTAATATCACATTTATGTTATCATTTTTCTATTTCTTTTATATTAAACCTAACTCCTCTCAACTGGATTTTTCCCATCAGCCTATCTACATATTTAAATGTCTCCTATTTAAAAAACATAACCCCCTTAATAAATCCTTCACCCCTTTCCAGCTACCTCCCTTTCAGAGACAAAGCTCTCAAAGTGTTGTTCACACACACATTCTCCATTTCATCACCTTCTTTTCCTTCTAAACCTGTGCCCCTGAGGCTTCTGGAGCCATATACTTGACCTCTCAGTATCATTTGACACTCTTGACCTTACTACTTCTTAAAGCCATCTCTTTTCTTGGCTTCTGTGAAAACTGCTCTTCACCTTCCTTCTATTAGCATCTGCTTTCTCTCCTTTGTAGGCTCATCCTCTTCTTCTGAGAAAGTAAATCATGGGTCCTTAAGGCCTTCTCTTCTTATCATTTGATTGTCTCCTCTTAGGCTATCCCATCTCTTCTTTATCAGCATTTATATATAGTTGACTTACCAATTTATGTTTCTAGTCCAGTCCTCATTCTAGTCTCCCAATACACATATTCTCCCTTCTTGAAATTTACTCCTTGATGTCACAAAGGGACTTCAGTGGGTCCAAATCCTGGTCCTCTTTGGCTTTCCCTTACTCCATGAATGGCACTGCCACCTATCAAGTTGTCACACCAGAAACTTTGGACCTTTACTCCACCCCTCCACCTCCCTCACCATAATCAATCCATCATCAAATTTTATTGACTTTACCACCTAAAGAGCTATTAAATGTTTCTACTATTATCCACTCATCACCAGTCTTGTTTACATTTCCATCATGTCTCTCCATGACTATTACACAATCTTCTAGTCCATTGTCTCTTCAACCATCCCAAGTGATTTTTCAAAATGTGAACATGATTTTCTCATCCTTGATGTTCATTAGTTTCTCAGTCCTCTTAAGATAAAGTTAAATTACCAAAATAGGTGAAAATCTTTTCCTCCTTTTGAGTTCCATATCCCGTCATACTCCCCTAGTTCTCTCTGCTCCAGTCACACTGGCACTGGATATCTTTCAGTCTTTTATATGCTCCAGTTTCCCCACGACCACAGGACATTTTGAAATGTTCTCTCCATCACCAAATTGAGTCCCACTGATTCCTCATATCTTATTTCTGACATTATGTTTTCAGGGTAGCCTTCTCTGATTTTCCTGATGTTGAGGATTGCAACGTGTCTCCACAAAAGACATATGCAAGTCCTAACCCCAATCCTGTGGGTGTGAAGCCATTTGTAAATAAGGTCTTTGAGGATGCTATTGTTAGTGGAGGCGTGGGCTCGTTGGTGAGCATGATCTTTGAAGATTCCATTTATATGAGGCCCAATTGAATCAGGGTAGGTCTTATCCTTGCCTGATAAAGAGTGGAAATCTAAACAGAGACAGATGACTGAGAAGGAGAAGTGGAAGCCAAAAAATCAAGGAGATTGCTGTAAGACAGAGGTTCAGTGTGAGCCAAGTAACCTCAACCAGCCCCAGAGTGGTGCAGGCTCCTGGAGAAAGCATGCACTGTGGAGACCTTGATCTTGGACTTCTAGCCTTCAAAATCATAAGCTAATAAATTCCTGTTGTTTAAGCTGACCAGTTTGAAGTATTTTTCATAGTAGCCTTGACATATTGAGACACCTGATTAGGTCAAATTCCCCTGGTTAAGTCTCTATAATAAAACTAAGCATCACCTCTGTAGTACTTGTCACAGTTAAAATTGTATTTCTGCATGACGATTGGCTTGCAAACAATGTACTTGCAGGAAACTTGACTTTTTTTTTTTTTTAATTACTTTAGCACCAATAATTAGCAGATACTGAATGAATGAATGAATGAATGAATGTGGTTCTACACTAGTGTTTTAAAGGATTTGAAATTTTATCATGCTTTTGAAGAAGGCAGAAAATATACAGGGCAAAATGAAATCAATTTAGAATTAAGTTCATTTGTGACCAAGGAAGATGTCACTTAAGAAATAAGTTGATTACAATGATAATGCAAATGAGGAATGACAGACAATTAGGAACATTTTTATATGGAATTAAGATAATTAACCAAAAACGAAGTTCAAACAGATGGGCAAAATACCACTGGAATGACTTTGACATTATGGGAGAGGGGACAGGTAGATTTTAAGGCATAAAATAATAACGGAAGCAGCACCTGCTCACCAAGATGACGAATGTCCAGGAAAAGAAGCTGTGCCTGTTGCAACCTACATTAAGCTATACTTTGCTACTCGTCGTAGTGTATCTAATACTTCATGCTGATCTTGACACTATATCTGCAATAGTAACAGTTACCACACAGTGAGGGACTAGCAAGTCCAAACACTGGAATAAATCCTTGGCCCTCATGTGCCCTGGGAGCTGGAATACTTTTATTGAGCATCTGATATGCATCAGGCACTTTGAGTATATTACTTCATTAAAATTCCCGGAAACCCTGTGAAATTGTATAATCATCATTTTATAAAGGAAGAAACGAAAAACCAGGGGATAAGTAATTTGCCCAAGACACAGAACTAGACAGTGTAGGCTCAGAAAATTAAGCCCATGCCCATCTGTCTCCAAAGCATATGCTTTTTTCACCTCACCCAATTATTTTGCTAATCAAGATATTTTTAAAAATCTTTGAGGAGGAGTCATATAACAAACCATGATCATCGAAAAGCTCATTCTTAATATTGATGGCATATTTATGCATAATTTGATGTACACCAGTTTTGAACAAAGTCAGTTAGAACGGTGTTGCTTTAGGTATGGTCTGATGTTAGTCACATCATGTAAAATAAGGAACTAGGTAGTTAGGGTGGCAAAATAAATGATCAAGAGAAGAATAAGGATTTCCTGTCAGAAAATGTCTCTGGACAAGCAAGTACATCCTCAAGAGTGAGGAAATTACAGATGTGAGAAGTTGATTTTAAATGATGCGTAATGGAGCTGAATAAAGAGTGTGTGTTAATAGTTTTTTTCAAGCAAAGGGAGGACAAATAGCCTTCGGCTTCAGCAAGTAGGAAAGAAAGTTGATTTGATAAGGATGGGCAAAAAGCAATAAAACCTCTCTCTTTCCCCCCACCTCATCCCACTCAAATGACAATAGTCAAAGCCTTAGTGAGATATTCTATTGCCTGTAGGAAGTGGGGAGAAGAGAAGCCCTAAGGTTTAGCAAGAGACATCCTCTTCTAACTACAAAAAAGATGTGCATCCCTGTGCGCTAAATTAAATGAGGTGTTTTCCCCTTTCTCTTCTTTCTTTTTTTCTTTTCCTTTCACTTATTTATTTTCTTAACAAACAGAAACCTTGGTGGGGATCCAAACAATAGCATAAGAAGATCATTCGGTGGGCAGCAAATCATGAGTCCAGAAGATATTTGTGATTGTCAAATAGATATTGATTCCTAAACATGAAAGTGATTTAAATTTAGCCCACTTCTCAAATGGGCTATTTCCTATGGATAAAGAAAAATCTCGCACATCTTTTTATTTTGGGACTCCATTTCCACCAAAGGAAATGAATAATTTGGTATTAGCCTAGAGATAATTAAGCTGAGAAGGGAAACTTAAATTCCATCACTATAAGGCATTTATTCCTATTAAATTTTCTTATACTCTGAGTCTAAAGTAAATATGACTTTGAGAGCTAGAGCTTTACACTTGTAAACCTCTACACACACACACACTATCCATGTGGTTTTCCCATTGGATGCAAAGTTGGTGGTGGATATAATGCACTTAATTCTAGGATAAAATAAACTTGAGCAAAATAATCATAATAAGTAAAGAGTATGTCTATATTAAATGTGTAAATTGTTTCCAGGCTAATGTAAGAACGATTAAATAAATTTAAGAAAAGTGAAATATTGTTTATTTTTTTTGAAGCCTTTCATTTTATTACACCAGCGCTACAAACAACCCTGCATAATAGGAAGATAGATTATAGAAACAGGCAGATTGTATTTTAACTCAGAACTTACCATTGGCTTTACTGTGTAACTTTGGATAAAGTAGTTAACTTCCCTGTCATCAGATTTCTCTATGAAACTGGATTAATATTAATATGAAAGTAAAATGAGCTAGAGTACGTGAGGAGACTTTTCATAGTACCTGGTACATGGGTGATATGCAGAGTGTATTATTTACTAAATGTTATTGGTTTCTGAACCTTTCCAGTTGTTCTCTCCCATTCTTATTGCAACAAACTATATCTATGACCTGGTCTATTAATTATTCTGCAAAATCTGTTTCCCTTTGCATTTAGGTGTGTCACATGAATGAAATCTAGCTTAGTGTAAGCAGAAGTGATTTCAGAGCATGGAGGAGGATACTCTCCCACGTATGCTCCTCCATTCTCCTTCCCCCTTCCAAATGATTGGAATGAAGAGTACCCTCAAGGTGACCTTGAAAGCCACATGACCAAGATGACAAAGAAGCCATCATCCTGGGTCCCTATCTGATTGCATAGGGGTAGAATGCAATACCTAGAATGGCCCTGAATTGTTACATAGGTAAGAAACAAAGTTCTATGGTATCCAGCCATGACCAGTTAATTTCTATTCATTAGGACCAGCTAGCCTATCCTAACACAATGGCCCATTCCTCAAAATCCCCCAAGGAATTTTGCTAATCGGATCAAACTTTTCCAATTAACCTTTTTCCAGAGATGCCTCCTTCTGACTCCACACTTTGATTTAAAGAATCTTCAGACCTTGAAACAAAGGAGTCATTACCTCTAGAAATACCAAATGCTCAGACAAGGAGAGGTGTGGGATAAGGATTGCCATTCTGTGTCCTCCATGTCTAGGGTGAATACGTATCCTGCTGGGTTCACGAGGGTCTCAGCTTATGCCTGATGTTCAGAACCCTGGAGAGTACATGCTTCTTCTCATGCTCACAGTGAAGAAGCTTATTTGGATAATAAATTTGATGTTGACCTGTTGACCGCCACTCATTTGTTGAGTGACCACATGCTCTGCCTTTCTTTAGGCCTAATCTTTGTGATAGACAAAACATACATCACAACCATGACCCTGAAAGGATCTGTTTGGTGAGCTACTCCTTAAAGACACAAAAAACACCCAGAGTCTTCACAGCCATTCATAGAGTAAGGCCATATTTTTTAATTTGCAAATAAGAGAGAACAATGTTTTAAAAAGAGATGATGAAATACCAAGAGAAGAATCTATGTTTCATAGCTAATGATCTATTGTTTAGTGATCATTATATATTCCTTATATAATGATTATAAATTGATATATTTTTTATTTAACTACATATTATAAACATTTTCCATATTACTAAATATCCTAAGTCACCATTGTAACTGATTTATATTATTTCATTGTGTTTAACCCAACTCCTTGGAGGATGTGTTGAGACTTGCTGGCAATACTTTCTTCCTTCCGTTCACTCCTCAGCCCACTGAGGCGTGGTAGCTGTCTTCTTTGACACTGATCCTTTTTGAAACTCTCCTCAGAGGTCACCAGTTACCTTCACATTGCCAAATCTAGTGGACCTTTCGCTCTTCTTTTCTTATCGGATTTGTTGACAACACTATGTGGTTCTTTATAAAACTACTTCACTGAGTTTTGCAAACACTAATTCTTCAGAAGCTCCTTTTTCTTTGATTGTTGCTTCTTTTCCTTCCTTTCCTTTTTCTGTGATTGTTCTTTCCTTTCCATTGAGCTTCTCTTCACAAACACAAATTTCAGAATTATCCAACTGTCTGCTTTTCATATCCCTTTAGAAATTCTATAGCCACTTCAAACTTGATTTCTCCAAAAACTAATTCAATATCCTACTCTCAGAGGGTAGGTGAGAGGAAGTACAAATGTATTACTTCTTAAACTTTTCATAGCAGCAAGTCAATAAATGTAGGCAAATAGTGAAGCAGGTAAGTAAAAATAAATAATACTGTAACTTCCTCATGTTTAACAACATTTTCACCCTTAACACTGGAGAGTTCTTTTAGGAACACATTTATCTTATGAAGAAACAACTAATTGAAATGTTTAAATTTCTTCATTTTTTTCTTGGATTTTTTTTTTTAATTCAAGTAAAATTTAATTGTGTATGTTTGAATAAAAATAGCATATATAATATGTTCATGTTTGTTGTCTCTATATTTTACCCATAAATATACATATACAGATAGATGTCTATACTTTTTCTATATCTATCATATATATGTACGTAAATATATATAGCTATGTGTGTATTTACATGCAGCATATTTTCTTTGAACTTTATCTTCATTTGTTTGCTTTATTTGTTTCTTTATGCATAATAATAATAAACATCTATCTTTTAAAAGTCTTTTTTTTTTAATTCTTTAAAAAAAAACTCCCCCACCTACTCCACTTAGTTTTTCTATCTCAGATGACAACACCACTGTCACACTCACCCAATTAGAAAATTGAAATTCATCTTTGGCTTTTCTACATCCATATCCATTCCCTATGCTTGTTTGCCAAGTTCTCCCAATCTTACCTGCTAAATAAATATTTCTTAAATAGTGTTCACTCTCCCCATTTCTACTACCCCTCTTTTCATTCAGGCTGTGATCACATCTTCCTAGGACCCTGCAACAGTCTCTTCTGTAGAGGGTTGGCTTCCTCAAATACCTGCTACACGTTGCTGTTAAATACAACTAACAAGTTGCCCAAAAACCAGGTCACTCTCTAGTTCAAAACTCTTGGATGGAATTCAATCACCTGGAAGTTAAAGTATAGGTTATCTTTCTTGGCTTATACAAATTCTTACAGATTTATCTGGCTGCTACCAACTTCTCAGACTCATCCTCATATCCAGAAATGCCTAACACCCCCCACCCTATTTTCTGTTTGTTTATTTGTTTGTTTGTTCTACACCATCCCAATGCATTCCTTGGCTTGGCTAAATTATTCTTTCTGGCCACATAACTATTTGTTTCCTTTTCTATTCTGCTTTCCTAAACCATGCACAGTCTTTAAAATTCAGCTTTTGGAGACTTCCTCAAGAAAACTATCCTGAATGCCCAGGATTGATGAGTCTCTTCTATGCGCTTATAATATACTTGTTACGTGAATTCCTTGAAGGTATAGATAATTTCTAATTCCTTTTAGCATTCTTGAGCCCCAGCACAGTGTCATACAGAGATGCCCAGTAAGCTCTGTTTTTAGGACAGATTGCCAATTTGATAGGAAAACCTTCTTATATGCAAGGGCTCAAAAGAAGGATCCAGATTCCTACCCCACCTCTATTCTTTGGTTTCTTTGATCAATTCATTCTCTGTCTTTAAAGTCTCATAACCATGGAGGCTTGATTTCTCTGATAAAATTAATGCTGAAATCAGGCTAACCCTAGGAGAGTGGAAATTGAAGTCCATGTCACAAAACCATCTTTTAGTTCATCAATAGGGTGAAAAATCAAATGGGTTAATAAGCCCTTGAAATGCTATTTGTCTGAAATGACCTAGGAAAACATGTCAAAGAACCCGGGTTTCTAAAATGAAGAGTGATTTCCTTTTCTACTTATTAATTGTGTGATAATTCAAGTGTAACTAAGCTTCCCTCCCTCCCTCCGTCCCTTCGCTTTTCATTCTTTCATAAAAGGGGACAATAATTCTTACAGGATTTCTGCTGAGAATTCATAATCTGGAGAGTCTGCAGTACACCGTGTGGGATACTTTTAGTAATCAGTGAGTGCTTGCTGAATATTGTTGCCCATGAGCTGCCTTTCCTACCACTCCTCTCAGAATCCACGGTTCCCTCTGCCTCAGTACTTGGAACCTTTAATTAGTACGTACTTGATTCTACCTTGAAGCATAATTACCTTCCTAAAGGGAATGTTTTATTTATTGTTAATTTTCCCTTTGCCTTGCACAGTACCTGACACACAATAATCACTTAATAAATGTTAGGTAAATTTAAAAGTAAGCAATAATGTAGGGTTTACTAAGTGCTACAGAAGGTCCTAAAGCCATGACATTTTATCTCATTTAATCCTTACAATAACTCTATGAGGAAGGTACCACTGAGGTCCTTGCCTTATAGATGGGAAAACTGAGGCATAGAAAGTTTCAGTAACACTCCCAGGGCCTGACCAGTCAGGATTGACGGCAGAAACTAAGCTCTTAAGTCAAATTCTTTCATTAAATTCTTTACTTTTTAACAAAGCGTTTTAAGAGGAAATACGGAACAAATGCCATTTCTTATAGCATATTCTATTTCTTTGACAAAGCATAGAAAACAGGTAATAATATAATTAGCCTTGAATATTATGCCATGCTTTTCTATGTGTTAGCTTCATTGTTTAATTGAATGAAAATGATTCCAATCAAAGCATCTCACTTTTGTGTTTGCAATTCCTTCACACTGGTGTGTCGGTACCTGTTAGATCTCTACTCAACAGAAAGCAAATACGCTCTGCTTCTGCTCTTGGCATGCCGGGAAATGTAATAGGATCAGACTGCAGTATCACTGGCTCCTGGATGATTAGAATTTCCGTTCTCCCCAGAGTGTGTCAAAAGTTAGGCTCCCCTTATCTCTCCATCAGCATTTATTTTATCAGGACGCACTGTGATGAGGGTTTGGGGGTGATTTATTATATGTGACACAGGTTTCTGATTATGCATTCATGAATGCTATGTCTGCAGGATTCTATAGTGCCAGCTTGCACCGGTACACTGAGTTGAGATGAATAAATGAATAATTGTTTTGATGATATTAAGCAAGCATGTGTGATGTCGCTTTGCAACATCTGTTATTAACAACATAAACAAAGGGAGTCTTTACTGGTTGTATGTTATTCTGCTTTCAGGAACAATGTAATGTGTCCAAGTTGGTAAGCCTTTGCAGGGATCAATTAGAATATGAGTCTTTTCCTGACTATCTCAGGATCAAGTGGGAAGACCAGCATGTTTAAAATAAGATGGATGCATAGGAATCATTTGGGCATTTTATTTAAAATACCAGCCACGGTTCTTCCTTCATAGGATTTTAATTCAGTTTATCTCAGAGTAGGGTAAGAAAATCGGTGTATATTTTTAAAAAACACCGCAGGTTATTATCATGTGCAGCCAAGTTTAGAAACCTTTGGCCTGATCCAAACTCCCACTGATTGTACTTCCAATGTAATACTTAAAATTCTTAACAATCTACCAGACAAACGATTGATGCGCCTTTGGTCATTTCTAATGACAATTGACTCACTGTCTTGCAAGGCAGTCCATTCCAGATTTGTAGATCTGGCAATAGGAAAGTTCTTCTTCCTGAAGCAAGATATCTTGAATTATTAAACAGGGTCCCTATATATAGTAAACTGCCTTATTCAAGAAGAGTTAGAGCTTGCCATACTAATTACCTAAGAGAAAGTATGATTCAGCAGAACTCAGGCCAAAAAAAGTCAATTCTCGACCTTCTCTTTCAAAAAACTAGGATAACATAAAAAAGATTTTTAAAAGTCAGAGAATGTTTGCTAAGAAGAAACAAGGTTTCCTACATATCCCTACCCCACCTTACTCCCAGGCTGAAGATGAAGGGGAAATAAACTGGATAAGTCTGAGTTTCATAATATTTCCCATGATTTGAGAGCAGTCTACGAAAGGCACAGTGAGCTGGCAGAGCTAAGAAGAATGTCAATTGAAATGAGAGGAAAGACAGAGTGAGCAGTGACCTCTGGGGACACAGGTGATGAAATTGTAAATGGGAATGGGGACGTCAAACTGGTTCTATGTGGATAGATCGTGAGGTGAAGGATCACATAACCCCATTAGCATTTGCCTAGCACCCTGGAAACAAGTCAGCCCCCACCAACTTGTGATTCAACCTTGTGGAGAGTGGAGACACTGAGTTCACTGAGAAGAAGTTTCCAGCACCCAGTCATGTGAGGCCAGAAATAAAATTAAATTCTGTTATGGAAACCATGGAAGACAGTATTCTTGCACATTTGAGAGTGTGGACTACATTTTATCCCACCCACTCTTTCAGGGAGTCCAAATCTATTTCTCAGCAGCTTCTACCAGGTTCTACCTGTTAGAGCCATTCAAAATAAAGTTTTCTTTCATATGTTTCCTTTTGGCTAATTGAAGACCAAGATGGTGATTTTCTGTTCTCTAGACCAAAACATTCTCGATTCTATCATACTTTGTTTGTATAGTTGTAATCTACCATCCTACACATTTTCCATAACATGGATGATTGAATTATTATTATCCATTATCCAAGAACGTTCCAAGCTATTATTTTTATCCAAGCATGGTCTAATGAATGTGGCTTGGAGCACCAGCTGTTTTAATAATAGTTTTGAATATAATGTAAAATAACAAACCCAGAAGAAAGCATCATTTAAACACTTAGTATGCATCTGGCCTATTCTAAGCATCTTAGGGGATCCTAACAGGTATAGACCTGGTTCTGACCTAGAGATTCTATTGCACAACGAAGTTCATTAATTGATCTGGTTGGCCAAGAAGCTCTCCTAACAGTTTATTTCATTATATATATATATATATATATATATATATATATATATATATATATATTTCATTTTCTATTTATCAGATGTATTAGAGTAAGGGTAGGCTTTTGTAACAGAGGCAAATGTAATACAGTAACTTGAAGAGCTGAAAATGTTATTTCTCTCATACATAGATAGCATTCTAGATGCTAAAAGATGGCATTAGGGCAGCTTGGTTCCTCGTGGTCTTTTGTAGAGTCATTCTTTTCAAAGCTTTGCTCCCCCATCTTCTGCTTCTCTCTCATTAGACCTACCATCTCTTTCTGTAAATAAATTTTTATTGGAAAAAGGCCACATCCATTCATTACATATTGTCTATGGCTGATTTGCACAATGGCAGAGTTGAGTAGCCACAAACTAAAATATTTAATATCTGGTCCTTTACAGAAAAAGTTTGTCAACCCTACCCTACGGTTTGCCATTATCCGCATGGTTACGCTGGTCACCGCCACATTTGGGTTCAGTCTGCACAAAGGGGAAAAGGGCATGGAAAAGCTTCGCCCTTTTTGATCCAGGATCAAAAATGGCACGTGTCACTTCTGTTCACATTGATTTGGAAAGAACATGGAGTCAACTGGCAATGCCTAACCACAAGGGAGGCTGGAAATGTGGTAGGGGTGGAAGACATGAACCAGGCTACAAGTCTGTGTTATGGAAGGAGGAGAAAATGGGCTCTGCTGGAGAGCCAGCAGTCTCTCCCATGCTGATTAACACAAAAGAGATGAGTGTGTTTCTACTTTAGCAGAAAACACTTCTGTCTTTTTCAACAGAATAAATTCCGTCAATCAAATTTTCCCTTTGATTTAATGCCTGTGTTTATTTTAAAGGAAAATATATCCATATGTTTTTGAATCATTTATACCTCTCATCAAAATGTTGTTTCCCTACAGCTGTTTGACATTCAAAATTCCTACTAGCAAATGAATAGCAAGTTTGGTTTTGTACTATGAAGCCTAGAAGAGTATGTGGCATTTAAGCTCAGAATGTCAGCATGTACCTAGTTATTCCCTAAAGAAATTAAGGATTTCCATAAATATTGAATGGAGCTGATTGCAACAGAGCTCTTCTTCAGCCCTCATCTATGCAATCAGATTAGATAACTCTATCGTCAAATAATAAAATCAAAACAAAGGCACCTTGGATATGATGTGACCCCTACACATTATATTAAAAAATACCATTTGTAAATTGGATTCAAATGTATTACCTCTTTTTTCAAGATAACCAGCTCTGTCATATGGAAGCTTTCTTCCATCTCCTGTTATAGTAGCATCTCAATCTCTCCTATCAGGAGAATAACTTCAGCACCCTTCTCCTATTATGGTAGCCCAGAAATCCAGAGCTCTGCCAGTTACCAGCTCCTGGGAATTTCAATACTGAGAAGTTGACAAAGAGATGGAAGGGAATGTTTAGGTGTCAGACTTAGTGAAGCAGTAGACTGGACACCAACATATCACTGCTCAGTTCTGTTCTGACCTTCCCACCACTTGAAAGCTTCCTTGGTTCTTCTCTTTTTTCCATACTGGGGCCTTCAGCCACTCACTGGTCCTGTCAGCTGCCCCTATCTTTCCAGTGCATTCCCTTTTTCATTAAGCTAGTTAGACTCCATTGATGTTGTTTGCAACTAATAATCTTAATTGAAACTGGCTGATTTTATTATCTCTGTGATAGGGGAGGGTACTGAAAACAGAAATACTTTAGCCACAGTCACACAGATAATAAGTGGTAGAACTGAACAAGAACCTAAGTCTTTCCATTCTATATGCAGTGATGTTTTATTATTTGATGAATACTATGAAGACTCCTATAATATATCTTGTCTTCTGAGGATGACAAGAAAGTTTCTACCACAGCCCCAAGGCCCTGATCATCTGAGAAAGTCTAATTTGATGATGTCTTCCACAATGCAGCCAGAGTTATTTTTTCTCCGTTCTATGTTTCCCTTAACAATTGCCTCTATATTTCTATTAGAAGTACCACACAAATTTTATTAATGAGCTATAAAACTTACTATATAACTCACTGAAACATAAGCTTCTCTACAGGAAGAACAATTTCTTATTCTTTTTATATTAAAGTTTCTTTAATTGATGGGTATGCAATTATTTTTATTGTATTTTTAATTTTTTAAAATATACTTAGATTACATAAATGTTACATAAAAAATATAGGAGATTCCCATATGCCCCGCTCCCCACACCTCCCACATTTTCCCAAATTAACAACATCCTTCATTAGTATGGTACATTCATTGCAATTGATGAACACATTTTGAAGCATTGCCACTAAGCATAGATTATAGTTTACATTGTAGTTTACACTCTCTTCCACACAATTCTGTAGGTTATGGCAAGTTATATAATGGCCTGTATCTGTCATTGCAATGTCACTCAGGACAATTCCCAAGTCCTGAAAATGCCACCATATTACACCTGTTTTCCCCTCTCCTTCCCCTCAGAACCTCCAGTGGACACTACCTCCACATCAATGATATAGTTTGCTTCATTGGTAGACTCACAATAAGTCTATAGTCCATAGTTCATTCCCCAACCCTGATGATTCTGGGATGGTGATGACCACTCCACCTCTAACTAAGAGGGGACTTCAGGCTCATACAGCTGGTGGATAGGACTTTCTTGCTTGAAGTTATAGACTCGGTTCCTTGGTATGGTGGTTTCAATTATTTTTGATGAGTAAATGAATGAGTAAGTGGGCAAAGGAATGTGGCAGAATATGCCATCAGAAACCTCAGAAGAATTTTCTGAACCATTAGGGTTTTAGAAAAGTAGAATTAAGCCTAATCTTATTCACAAATTAGCATCAACCAAATGCCAAAAACTGCTACAGCCTCCATAACTGAGAGAAGCTAATATTGTGATACCCATGGGAGTCTGTTCAAATGTGATGAAGAAGGAAATACGAAGCCAGTGGGAGGACTTGTCTCAACTCTGTCCTATAATTAAAGATGCTGAAAGGTCCAGCTACCCAGAATTGTTTCTTCTACTTGTCTACCAAGAGTTCAGATAAGTTAAGCCTTCTCTGAGATTGGATACAATGTCTCTAGAAGGCCATCTTAATGCAAAAATACATTCTTTAAGAAGGTAATCACTGAGCCAGTAAAGGCTTTGATAACCTTGGATAGTCAGGTAGAGGCTGAGGGCTGAAGGAGAAAGAGAAATGTGCTGTCATATTCATGGGGCCCATGTGTAAAGGGGGTTAAGCATATTTTTATAGGGTTTGAGAGCAATTTGTTTGGAAAATTGAAATAGCAGAACTAAGAACAGAGCTGTGAGAGGACAAGCATAGAAATAAGGAGATGAACATAGAAAGCTACAATAAGAAGTGTTGAGGACAAAATGCTTGAGACTTTTTCTCAGAATAAATAGGACTGGTTTCTCTGGCTTCTCTGAAATAGTTCCCAGAGATCTATATCCTAAAAATTAATTCAGGAATGAACTTCTTTGGAGAGTCAAATTGTATGCATGGAGAGAGAATTTTTTCCCCAGGATAGTTAATTCTGAATCTACATTGGAGATAAAAGAAGGTGTTTATACATTTGAGTGGGATAATATAACATGTAGAATATTAGTTTCCTTCTACTCTTATCCATGTGGGTAAGACTATAGGCATCATCATCTAAGCATGAGTGCCCACTCTTTACCTTCACTACTCCTCTCAGTAATATATATTTAAATTTGCCCTTTTACAAATAGAAGTATCATGGGACTTCACTCCTGTGATTATGGTCTATTATATAAGTCTCTTCCTTGCTAGTAGACTCACTCTAGGGACTCCCTTGTTGTCTTGATGATGTAAGTGACCCTGTTTTGGAGTCTATGTAGCAAGGAGCTACAAGGGCCTCCTAGATGCTGACAGTGGCTTCTGACCATCTGCCAGTCAAAAACTGAATCTCTTAGACCACAACTGCAAGGAGGTGAATACTGCCAAGAACCATGTAAGCTGGAAGACCCTTCCCAGCTGAACCTCCCTCTGAGAACCCAGCTCTGGCTAACTACTTGATTGTAGCCTTGTGAAGACCTAAACATAAGACTCAGCCAAGCCATATATTGTTTTAAGCTACTAAGGTTATGGTAACTCGTTAGAGAGCAATAGAAAACTAATACAATGCCATAGATTGAAGACTGCCTGTAGTACAGTTTTAATATGATTTAAGTCTCTAATTCCTACTGAGAATAAGAAAGGGAAATTCAGGGAGTACTATGGAACAGTAGATTGGAGAAAGACCGTGTTGGACTTAAACTGTTTTTTCTTGCTCTCTGTGTGGTTTTTGGGTAAGTCATCTACTTTCTCTGTACTTCACATTTCCCTCTGGTAAAACTGAAACCATAACTTCTACTAGGCTGTTAAACTGCCATGAAAGAATATGCAGATAGGGCAGGAGAATCTGGTGGTGTTGATTGCTAGATTCAGGTAATAATTTATTTGAAAGTAGCAATAGCTATTTATAGAGCATAAACTCTGGTCCAGACAGTGTGCTAAGTGCTTTACATGTATTTACTATGCTAATCTTTACAATAAACCTAAAAGGTAGATACTATTTCCATCCCATTTTACACATGAGGAAGCAAAAGCACAAAAAATTAAAGAGCATATCCAAATCATATTGCTGGAATTTGAACCAAGACAATCTATCTCCATTGGAGTTTGCCTTGAATGAGGCAAAGGGATAATGACAGAGATGATATTGGAGTCAAGAACTGGTCAGACCTTAGTAAGCTATGCAAGTCATCCAGAAAGCCTGAAATTTCTTCCAACCAGAGAGCAGAGGAGATAAGAAAGGGTCCCAACATCAATGCAGCCATAAATTAAACCTTGAGATTTAAGCATATATGTTCCTTTATATATATAAAACATTTAGCAGGGGTAGTTTGGCCAGCATGAAAATTCAGGAATACTCTGGAGCTGTTAGGCTTCCAGGGGATAATCCAAGTATCAACTGATCATGCATAAAATCACTCTTCTATAAAACAGGATTCATATTCCAAACAGCTGACTTACATATGATTTTAAATACATATTGTTTTGCTAATTGTGTCCACTCACTTACATGAGTTCTGTTCATAAAGTATTTATAGATAAAACCAGAAAAACCAATGAGTTGGAGTCCTGAACAATACAACTCTAGGCTAATGCAGCTAAGAGAGGTTCAACAATGCAATGCCATACAAATCCTGTGCTTGTGTTTCCTGAAGGAAGAGGAAGAGAAGAACGATCCCTTATTTCTCAGAGCCTGCTGCACTGGGGGAGAGCTGACTGGGTGATTTATTGGCAAGCTTCTGAACACAGTAGGAGCTGCATGGAAGGACTGAGACTTCCAAGCAGCTCTAGAGACCAGAATTATTTATTTGGCTATTCCTAATCCCTGAAAGAAATAAAATGTGTCACATGCACCAGAATAAGCTCATAGTCCTTGAGAATTTTAGGTCTTCTCAGGGTGAGCTGGAGAAGTTTGGCCTCATGGATCAGGCACTGCACTTAGTTCTTCACACTCTGCTTTTACATTAGGTAGAGTAGAATCAATTGTGATGATTGCTGCTGAGAAGACTGGGCAGCTCTGGGGCCAGGCTTGCAGGGTAAGCTTAATAAGTCTCTTTAAGTTCTGAAGGCAGCTACGTACTGCCTGTTATGTGAGATGATTTTCCATGAGCTGGAAAAAGACATTAGAATGCAGGGGTGTTCATTTTGGGCCAGCTTTGAACCCAAACAGACAAATAGCAACTTGCTGAAAGCTTCCAGAAGGAAGTCAAGGAAGCTACTGTGATGGCAGACAGAGAACTAAAATACTATTCAAATATAAAGAGCAAAAAACACAGGCAAAAGGAAGCTCAATTCAAGGACTTTCTCACTTTGTAACAGATTGTTTTTTCCAAGGACATGTTTTTTTCTGGGGAATTTAATATTGAAGTATGTGTTTCCATAGGAAAGTACATGAAATGAAACATACTTGTTTTACTTTGAAATACCCTGAAAATGAGAATCTTAAGGACAGTTTCTCTGTCCTATTTATCATTGTTTCCCAGCTTCTTGAAGAGGGGTTGGCAAACTGTGGGCCACCACTGGATTTTGTATGACCCACAAGCTAAAGGTGGTTTTTACATTTTTAAATAGTTGGAAAAAAATGAAGGACAATGCATATTCTTTATACATTAAATTACATGAAATTCAAATGTTAGTGCCCATAAGCAAATATTTATTACATAAAGTTTTATTTCTCAATTTTGGCCCTACTGACATTCTGGGCTAAATAAGAGCTTGTCGTAGGGAGCTGTCCTATGGATTGCAGGATGTTTAGCAGCATCCTTGGTCTCTACCAACCAGATGGCAGAAGCCTCTCCCAGCCTTGACAATCAAAAATGTTTCTAGATACAGCCAAGGGTCCCTTGGAAGGTAAGATCACCTCCAGTTAATAATCACTTTTTATTATATCACATTATTCTCGTTCTTATGAGTAGTCTCTATTTCTATTTTGTGCAACAATCTCAGAGTTGAATAGTTTAATAGAGACCACCTGGCTCCCAAAGTAAAAAATATTTACTATCTGACCTTTGAGAAAAGGTTTGATAACCCCCAGGTTAGCACATAGAGGGAAGTCATTGTCTGTAAATTAAGGAAGAAGTGAAGAGGGGAGAGAATTAGAGATGAAGTTGCTCAGGCAAAACATGTGCTCTTACTTGCAGGAAAAATGAGGGGTTTTGTTTGTTTGTGTTTGTTTTTTAATGATGCAAAGACCAATGCAAAAAAAAAAAATCTGCAGGTCAAACTTTTCCTATGGAAATGGTAAGTACTGGCTTATGTCAAAAGCAACACCATCTGAGTCTGTAAGATCAGCTTCTTCTGTTAAAACTCCAGGACACCATGTATCACAGAAATGATGAGCCAACTAAAAAGAGTAGACTGGTAGGAGGCAGGAGTTCTGATCCTTGTAGGCAACTCTGTATCTATTTGAATATAGAAGCAGCATGTAATGATCCAACAAATTCCCAGGTCAAAACCATTTTCAGAAATTAATGGAAGGAAAAGGGGTTGATATTTTATTGAGCATTCAGCCTGTGTCAGGCCCACAAAGAGAATATGCACATATATGTAAGCTTCCCGAAAGTGCTTTGAGGCAGGCATTATCTCTCTCTCTTTTTTTTAAGAGGTACCAGGGATTGAACCTAGGACCTTGTACATGCGAAACAGTCGCTCAACCACTGAGTAACACCTGTTCCGCCGTCTCTTCATTTTTGACATAAGGAAACAAAGGATCAAAAACCTTGAAGAACTTATACAAGATCATATACATATACATATACATATACATATACATATACATATACATATACATATACAT
>JAKSZT010054462.1:17283883-17339584 GCA_026826555.1 Tolypeutes matacus | reverse complement strand
TACATATACATATACATATACATATACATATACATATACATATACATTACTTGAGTAAAACTTACTTGAATTAGTCACATCCACAAAAACAGCATATTTCTCTCTGGGGTGGAGCATTTCTAGAAACATTGAGTAAGAAGGGAGTTAAATCAGAAACCCTCAAGATCCTTGAGTACATTCTTTTGGTCACAGTGCAAAGTTCCTGCCAACATAGTCAATACCCAACTCCTTCAGCCACCAGAGAGCATTGACTGGAGTTTCCTGGGGTGACCCGGCTTGGCTAAGATTCTGGTAATGTGTCAGTGTTTCTGAGTGATGTGCTCAGCAATGCTAGAAAGACACACTCAGACAATCTGGGGAAGGAAATGGACTGAAAAGTCATGTGTGTATAAACAGGCAGTAGAAAGAGAGATTTATCGCTTGTTCTGATAAATTGACAGTGAAATTAAAAAGCTTAATTATTTCAGCATGAATTTTGAGAGGCATCTTTTCCCACTGAACATATGAAAAAAGTTTCAAAGCATTTTGCAACAATAAAACATCTGTGACCCAATTTACATAAAGCAGAATAAAACCCAAGAGTCATTATGGTAGCAATAAGCACGAAGATGGTTGTGAACACTTCCTCCAGCTCCCATCAATGAAAGGACCATTGTGCATGCAGGAGGCCTTCAAAAAGGAGTCCTTTAAAAGTCTGGAGTGTGTGGGGAGATGAGGAAGGGGACTCCATAGGACACAAAATACCACTGAAAAGAATGGGTAAAGGTTCAAGATAGATCAAAGACCCTGGAAGAGGTACGTTAAGAGTCACTAATGGAAAGATAATGGCCTTTAGAAGGCTGTGAGGGAAACAAGAGAGACAGAACGAATTTTAAGGACAAAACCATGCTAGAAAAAGTATGACACAAACACATTATCTGAAAGCATTGAAGTGAATTATTTCCAAGATGTTTCTTTCATTGCATTCTGTGTGGTGCTAATGGCGAAAGGTGGGAGGCATATTCTGAAGTGTTTAATGGTTTAGTTTTAAAAGGTCTTGGCTATGTCTGGAGACGAAAGAAATACCTCATTTACAGTGGATCAGGCATTGTTCTTAGAAAAAAAACAAACATCTTTTGAAGAAGACCAAGATCAGATCCAATATGTTCAATAAATATTCACGATTCTTGAATGATTTGAGGTAGATAATTTTAAACTGATATAAAATTTAAAAAGAATCTGTTCCAAAGAATGTATAAGATATTGACATATGGTAATATACTAATTAGAGAAAAAAAAATAGGCAACACCTACTTCTGTAAGTTTTGAAGATCAAATCATGCAAAAAATTAAATAGATTGGATTGACAGTGAAAACTCTTGGACTTTCTGTCTTCCCCATTCTTTCAGCCCGATTTCCTAGTGCCCAGGCAATTTAACGCTTTTGTAGGCATATTCACTTTTAGCAAAGTTCTATTTAGTAGAGAAAAATAAAGGTATTCAAAATAAATATAAATCTCTGAAAGTATTTTCTCAGAGAACTTTTTGACAAGCCCATCATTTTTATATGCAGAAAATGGGTTTTGAAAATATATCTTCATGTAGATACCTTGTAACTTAGCATTTTAATTTCAAAAATTGATTAATGTTACACTAACAGTGACCCTCAAAGGGGAACATAATTTCTTGGCTGGATAAATATCTAGTGGACTTTTCAAAATACAGCCCTACCCATCCCCTCTGCCCCCTGAAAGGAATTTTAGTATATCTCTCCAAAGTGGTGTTTCCCACTGTAGGAGGTTGAATGGCAGCCCCAAAAAGCCTATGTCCATGTCCTAACACCCACAAGTGGTGAAAGTTACCTTATTAGGGAAAAGGGCCTTTCCAGATGCAAATAAGTATCTTGAGATGAAGAAACTATTTTAAGATTATCTGAATGAGCTCTAAATCCAGTAACAATTGTTCTTGGACAA
This sequence comes from Tolypeutes matacus, assembly GCA_026826555.1. Classification (NCBI taxonomy): domain Eukaryota; kingdom Metazoa; phylum Chordata; class Mammalia; order Cingulata; family Chlamyphoridae; genus Tolypeutes; species Tolypeutes matacus. The sequence continues at coordinate 17,337,633 of JAKSZT010054462.1, read as the reverse complement.
ATGTGGAGGTTTGACAGACAGGGGAGGAGAAGCTGCAGGTACACAAAGAAGTCTATGTGAAGACAGAAGCGGAGATTGTAATGATGGCCCTACAGGCCAGGGAAGCCCAGGAATGCCTACAGCCACCAGGCTCTGGACGAAACAAAGGAGGGATGCTCTTCTAGAGCCCCAAAGTGAGCACAGCTCTGCTGGGTATCAAACTTCTGGCTTCCATAACTGTAAGGGAATGAATATTGTCTCAAGTCATTGAGTTTATAGTACTTTGCTGCAGCAACCTGCTAGCAACACCCTCCCTGTTCTTATGAGAACTCATGGCCATGGTGAGTCGCTGTTATTGGACAGAATGGATCATTTCTCTCAAGTACATTTGGAACATGGAGCAGGATTAAGCTCAACAAGAGAGTAACCCTCTATTCAACACATCCTTAAGAAGGACTAGATTCTACTATCAGCCCAAGTTAACGTCAAAGAATAGAGCTTCATAGTTGGCTGGTAATATACACCATAGCTGCAATAGGAATTGCCATAAACTTAGTGTCATTCAACACCTTTCCAAAGTTGGATTGAGAGAAATAATATTAATGATATTTCTTAAAGCACAAGCTGTCCCTCTTTTCTCTGCATGAGAGTAGCCTATGGGAAGACCTGTTTGGACAAAGGAGTTGGTGTAGGTAAGTAAAGCAGATCTGTTCTGTATTAAGGTATGCAGCAGTGGGCACTGGGCAAAATGGAGAGTGTATGCTAGTCAAATGCGGTAGGTGGCACTCCACAGCCAGAGGTTGCTATGTAGGAACTCAAATCCATTGTTGCCAGAGTGACTTCACAAGAGTAGCTAAAATTCTGGATTTTTATGTGAACTTACCTAATTTTTATATGTCAGCAACTAATTTAAAAATAAACATGATGAAAACCAATATCCCTGGGTTGGAGTTGCCCATAAGTTGTTAGTGTGTGATTTCTGTTTAGGGATCATATATTCTATCAGAGTATAGAGGCAGACATGTAGAGGCATTTGCTGACATGATATTATATTTGCTTCCTCAATAATGACCTATAAGTTGCCTTTTCTGATTCCTTGTTTTGTCTGATACAATAAGACATATTGATGAATATTATTGAAAATAGAGTGAAATTCACCCCTCTGTTTATTTTAAGGGCATTGTTGTAGACAATTTTGTTATGTGATACAGAGTGATCTATAAGAACAACAAGAGAAATGTTGTTTATGTTTTAATATCAGAAACACTGCATTTTTATGGGGCAAAGAGTTTGCTTTTATACCTATATTGACTGCTTGCCTCTGAAATTGGATTCTAGAAATCTCAAAACTAAATCTGTGTACTGACACTTCTGGATCAATTCTTCTTTACTTGTTTTCCAATCATTTCGACATACTTCACATTCTTATTTATTTTTATTCAATTTCTCTTCCTATTTGTACTGCATTCCTGGTAAGATGAATTGCATCCATTTCAGAACAGAGCAACAAAAGAAAATGTGACATGTATTTACAAATAAATTTTAATTATTTGTACTCTGCTTCTTTCTAAGGAGCAAGTTTTTTGTTAAGTGAGGTAAAGGGTTGAGGAATTATTATAAATCCTGGTTCTGGACTGCAGATCTGAGACAAGGTAGAGAGAAGATAGTTGTCACTTAAGGATTCAAATTCTGAAAGCCAAAATTCTAAAATCTACCTGAAAAACTAATGCTGAGAGAGACACCTAAAAATCAATACTTGAAGTTGAATTAACTTCAGATGAGTTAAATTAATAATTTAATAAAACCCGAATATAACTAAAGTCATTTTATTTTTGAGACTCAAAAAGCTAAAATAAGGACTAGCATCCATAAAAAAGAAACAAAAATATGAATCAAAAAAGGCACAGGGTCAGAACATTCAACCATGAGTGTGATGTGAGATATGCCAGAGTTCTGTTTCCCCTCATTATCTTTGAACAATCACCCCAAACCGTCAAAGTCATCTTCCTCAGAGCACCAAAAAACAGTTAAAGGATTGCAATAACTGGACAAGCACTGAATCAAGAAAAACACAACTCAGAAAGGGTAAGAAAAGCTCATAGAAGCCTTGCTGTTTCCACCCACATTCCTTTCTGGCTAGGTGTGGTGAACGCCTGAGCTCCCATTGTGGGTTCTTGGTTCCATTCTGGAGGGAGCAGAGTAACCCCTATGTACATACTGGTGTGTGCAATTATGTCTATGCCAAAAACACCTGGAAAAAAAAGAACAAAGTTGCACAACTCACACATACCAATTTAAAATTTTTTTCCAAATGTAGAGTAATCAAAACTGCATGGTACTGGCACAAGGACAGATATTCAGACCATTGAAATAAAACTGAGTGTTCAAAAATAAACCCACACAGATATGGCCAAATGATTTTTGACAAGGGCGCCAAGTCCAGTCAATGGGGAAAGAATAGACTTTTCAAAAATAGTCCTGGAAAAACTGGATATAAGCATACACAAAAATGAAACTGGACCCTTACCTCACACCATATACAAAACAAATCAAAATGGATAAAAGATCTAAATATTAGAACCAAAAGTATAAAACTCCTAGAATAAAACATAAGGGAACATTGTCAGGACCTTGCATTAGGCCATGAATTCTTAGGCTTTACACAAATAGCAAGAGCAGCAAAAGAAGAAAATATATAAATGAACTTCCTCAAAACTAAATCATTTGTGCATCAAATGACATTATCAAAAAAGTGAAAAAACAACTGACAGAATGGAAGAAAATATTTGGAAACCACATATCTGATAAAGGCTTCATACCCAGACTGTATCAAGAACTCCTACAATTCAACAACAAAAAGACAAATAACCCAATTTAAAAATGAGCAGAAGACTTGAACAGACGTTTCTCCAAATAAGAAATACAAATAGCCAATAAGCACATGAAAAGATGCTCAACATCATTAGCTATTAGGGAAATGCTAATCAAAACCAACCTCAAAGACCATTTAATACACACTGAATGTCTACCTTTAAAAACAAACAAACAAAAACAACAGAAAATAACAAGTGTTAGAGAGAATGTGGAGAAATAGGAACCCTTGTATATTGTTAGTGGGGGTGTAAAGGGGTGCAGTAACTGTGGAAAACAGTTTGGTCATCCTAAGAAAGTTAAGTATAGCATTACTATATGACTCAGCAATCCAATTCTAAATAAATGCACACACACACAAAAAAAAAAAACTGGCAGCAGGGACTCAAATATTTGCATGCCAATGTTCATATGGACATTATTCATAATTTGCTAGAAGGTCAGAAGGTGGAAGTAACCAAAGTGTCCATCAACAAATGAATGGATTAAAAAATGTGTTATATACAAAATTAATGGAATATTATTTGGCCATAAAAATGTATGAAGTTCTGATACATGCTACAACATGAATAAACATTGAAAACATCCTGTTGTTTGATGTAAGCCAGACATAAAAGAAAAACAATCTTGTAAGATCTAGCTTATATGTTAGCTCACAAAAAGTCTCAATAAAATTGATAAATATTGCAATCACACACTGTATCTTCTCCAGCCATGATGGAATGAAGCTAGAAATCAATAATAGAGGGAGAACTGGAAAATTCACAAATATGTGGATAAAAAACATTGCACTCTTAAACAACAAATGGATCAAAGAAGAAATCACAAGAGAAATTAAGAAATATCTTTAGGCAGATGAAAAGGAAAAGACAAAACAATAAGACTTCTGGGATGGAGCAAAGGCAGTGCTGAAGGGGGAAATTATAGCTCTAAATTCTTACCTTAAAAAAAAGAAAGAATTCAAATCAGAAACCTATCCTCATAACTGGAAGATCTAGAAAAAGCAAGAGCAACCTAAATCCAAAGCAAGCAGATGGGAGTCTATATCAAGATTAAAGTGGAAATAAATAAAATAAAAATACAAGAGAGAATCAAAGAAAATAGTCTTTGAAATGACAATAAAATTGACAAATATTTACCTGTATTGAAAAAGAAAAAAGGAAAGAGGATGCAAATAAGTAATATCTGAAATGAAATAGAGGACATTACTACTGACCCCACAGAAATAAACAGGACTATGAGAGGATACTATGAACAACTGTATGCCAACAAATTAGATAACCTAGATGAAATGGAAAAAAATCCTAGAAAAACACAAACTATCTATATTAATTCAGGGAGAAATAGGTCTCAACAGACCAAGAGCACATAAACAGATTGAATCAGCAATGAAAAACCCAACAAAGAAAAGCCCAGTAGTAGATAGTATCACTGGTGAGTTTTACAAACTTTCTAAGAAGAAATAATACAAATCATGCTCAAACCCTTCCAAAAATTTGAAGAAGAAGGAATACTTCCTAACTATTTCAAGGAGGCCAACATCACATTAATACTAAAACCAGATAAGATGATATGATAAAAGAAAATTATACAAAAATATATCTTATGAATATAGACACCAAGGTCCCCCCCAAAATACTAGTAAACCAAACTCATACCATATTGAAAGACATATATATGAACAAGTGGGATTTATCTCATGTTTGCAAGGGAAGTTCAACATAAGAGAATCAATTAGTGTAGCATACCACATTTAAAGAATGAAGGAAACAAAAGACACAGGATTATTTCAAGTTGATGCTGAAAATGCAGTGGATAAAATCCAGCACTTTTTCTTGGTAAAAACCCTCAGAAAACTATGAATATTAGAAGGTAATTTCCTCAACGTGATGAAGGACAGGTGTGAAAAACCCATAGCTGACATCATACTTAACAGTGAAAGCCTGAAATCTTTCCCTTAAAATCATGAACAAGACAAGGATGCCCACTGTCACTACTGTTATTCAACAGAATACCGGAAGTTCTAACTAGAGCAATTAGGCAAAAGAAGAAGAAGAAGAAGAAAGGGAGGGAGGGAGGGAGGGAAGGAAGGAAGGAAGGAAGGGAGGGAGGGAGGGAGGGAGGGAGGGAGGAAGGGAGGAAAGGAAGGAAAAGAAAAGAAAGTCAGTCAGTCATCCAAATTGAAAGGAGAGGTAAAACTTTCTCTATTTGTAGATATTGTGCTCCTATATATAGAAAATCCTGAAAAATATACAGCAAAGTTGCTAAAACTAATAAACAAATTTAGCATAGTGTTAGGGAATAAAATCAACACACAAAAACAAGTAGAGCTTTTATACACTAGCAATGAACAATCTAAAGAAGAAATGAAGGAAAAAATCCAATTTACTACAGCAATTAAAAGAATCAAATATATTGGAAAATTCTTGACCAAGGATATAAATGACTTATGTGTGGAAAAATATAAATTGTTGCTGAAATAAATTTTAAAAAATCTAAATAAATGGAAGCACATTCTGCACTCATCCATTGGAAGACTTACTATTGTTAAGAATTAAATTCTACCCAAAGGGATTTCCAGATTCAACACAATCCCAATCAAAATTCCAACAGCGTTCTTTACAAAAATATGAAAGTCCCTCATCAAATTTGTATAGAAAGCTAAGGGGACTGGAATAGCCAAAACAATGTAGAAAAAGAAGAACAGCATTAAAGGAGTCACACTTCCCAACATTGAAACAGATTACAAAGCTAAATTAATCCAAGCAGTGTGGTAGTGGCACAAGGACAAACTTATAGACCACTCAATGGAGAGTTCAGAAATAAACTTTCACATTTATGGCCAACTGATATTTAACAAGGGTGCTAAGAATACTCAGTGGGGAAAGAATAAGTTCTTGAAAATTTAGTGCTGTAAAAACTGGATATCCATGTGTAAAAGAATGAGGATGGACCCCTGCCTCACACCATATTCAAAAATTTACTGAAAATAAATCAAATACCCACAAATAAGAATCAAAACTATAAAACTCCTAGTAGAAATTATATGGAAGCATCTTCAGGAGCTTGTGCTAGACAATGGTTTCCAAGACTTTACATCAAAATTATAAGTAACAAAAGAAAATAATGATAAATGGTACTTCATTAAAATAAAAAACATTTGTGTATCATGCGACTTTATCATGATAGTATAAAGACAATACAATATTTGTAAAAACATATCTGATAAGGGTTTAATATCCAGAATATATAAAGAACTCTTGCAACTCAAAAAAAGTCAAACAACCCAATTTAAAAATGAGCAAAGGACTTGAATAGACATTTTTCCAAAGAAAATATAAGCAAAGGAAAAGATCATCAACCTCATTGGCCAATAGGGAAATGTCAATCAGTACCACAATGAGATACCATTTCACACCCAATAGAATGTCTACTCTTAAAATTACAGAAAATATTATGTTGGAGAGGATGATGAGAAATAGAAACTCTTGTACATTGTTACTGGGAATGTAACAAAAATTACAGCAACTGCTGTGGAAAACAGTTTGGTGATTCCTCAGAAAGTTCAGTACAGAACAAAACACCAAACTTGTTCCATGGAACAAAACACCATACTTCTTATCAACAACAATAAATCTCAGGAGATAATACAACAATGTATTCCAATGGCTAAGACAAAATAAAAATAAATCTAGAATTCTATATTCATCTAAATAATCACTATTCAAGACAAAAAATTTTTCAGAGATACAAAGTTTCCCCCTTCCCATCACTGAAAGGAACATTCAAGCATGAGGTCAGTAAGAAAAAATATGGGGAGAGGGAGGACAAGTAAGATAAAAAGAGGGCTAAGAACAAAAATTTATAATAATAAGGAAGTTGACAGTGCTGGAGGAGGGGTTATTCAGTGGGTGTTGGATAAGATTACCAAGTAACTTAGTTTTTTTTGTTGTTGTTGTTGTTTTTTTTGGTTTTTATTATTATTATTATTATTTAAGACCTTTATTAACAGGTGCTTGCAGTTTGTTGATAACTTAGTTCTTATTAGAAAAATTTATAATTTGTGTATGTTAAAAATTTAAGGGTAATGACTAGAATAATAAAAGCTTTGAAGTAATTGGGGGTGAGGTGTGGATGAAGGAAATAAAGCAAAAGTTTTGTTTTTTATTTCTCTAAAGTAGTACACAAAGTAGAATCATAAAAGAACTTGGTAGAAATAAATCTGACCATACCAGCAGTCACAGTAAAAATCAATGGATTTGATAAGGGTAAGAAAAAATTATTCCAGATAATAAACAAAAGAAAGTAGAACTGGTTATATTAATATGATAAAACACAATTACAGGCAAAACGCATTGATAGATATTAAGAAGGGTACCATAAAATCATAAAATAATAAGTTATCAAGAAGGTATTAAAAACATGGACTTCAGAACCTAATAATATACTGTTATGCATATAAAATAAAATCCAGGCTTTGCAATCTGAGCAAAGTGAATATGACTGTTCACTATTACTTGATTCTCTGGGGTAGGTATCAGTGGTCTTCAAAAGTTGGAGGTAGACGAGTGCTTTAGACCTTCTCTGTTGCAAACTTCTCCCAGGTGGTCTGTTGTAATGAAAGCTAATCTCAAAGAAAATTCTGCCACTGGTCACATCATTCATTAATAAACAGGGTCCAGATCATAAAATCTGTCCTGTAAGCTTCATGAAGTCCTACCTCTCTGTTCTTTTCGGTACTCTGATAACCTTGCAGGACAGATTCACAGGAATCAGATGCAATATACTACATTTATGACTCTGTTAAACTAGTTGGAGTAAGGAGATAGTAACCACCTGTAAGTGGCAACAAGCAGGAACACCCTGACAATGAAGGTGTCATCCTGAAGAATATGGCCTACTGGACTAGCTAGAGTTTTATACTTTTCTCATGTAGGGATGGAGGTGACTATACAGTTTCAGGTCAATCCACATACCTTGAACTGAATAAAATCCACCAATGAAAAGTCATTTTAAGATTTTTTTTTTTCCTCAAGGTACCAGAACCAGCAATTGAACCAGGGACCTTATATGTGGGAAGCCAGTGCTCAACCACTTGAGCTACATCTGCTCCCCGTTTTGAGATTCTTTATGAAAACTCTCTAATGTTGAGAGAAGAAATAATCATTTGACCACTTATAGTAACCACTTTGATGTGGGCTTTTGATCCAAACTTTTCAAATTTTAACTAAAATACCCTTGGGTTGTGTACCCACACTTAGGATACTTCTAGTGATAACAAACACTGTTAGTGTATGACTTAAAATATAACTATAAATACATATTTCTATATTATATACAATTGTTTTGGTTGAGAATTTTAGAAGAAATTTATATGACTGAATTTCAAGGATCAATGGAAAAAAAGTCTTAATTATAGAGAAAGATTGTGACATGTCAGGTTATACTTCAAGTTGGGAAAAAATAGCAAGAATGGAAATAATTGAACAGCATTATTACTAAATGTATCAAATATAAGTATGAACCCCAAAACTACAGAATGGGTTTTACTCAAGCCCATATAAAATGTTTTTCAATTGTATACCTTGTGAAGAAATGCTCAATGAAACTTTTTTAACGCAATTTTATAAAAACCCTATCTGAGCACAACATTTTAAATTAGTAATAAACAAAGAAAATTATATGTTAATATTTTTTTAAATCATGACCTTAAATAATTAAAAGTATAAAGAAGATGTACAGAAATATTAAAATATCCAAAATTGAAAAACAATATGAGTTATTACAACCAAACCCATGGTATGGACTTAAAGTAGCATTTGATGTAAATGTATGACTTATTGTCTATAATTAAAATTGAATGAATGAAAGTAAATGAGTTAATTGTACAACTCAGGAAGCTCAGAAAGAGCCATCATGTATAAGCATTAAAAAAAAATCCACAAAATAAGCACTCCCAAAAGATTCTATCATGCTTGAGTAGGAGAAAAAGAGAAAAGCAATCTTCAATGCATTTTGGAGTCAGATTCATAGTCTCCCCACCTCCACTGGCTTTGTCATCATGCTGAAATTGTCCAGTGAAGACAGTTAGGAATATCTGGGTCACAGACACACATGTATATAGATACAAATATTCATAAATATCAACAATAAACAAATATATTTTAGTCAAAATCAGTTACCTCTTCAACATTTCTTTCTACCTCTCTTCTAACTGGCTGATAGAGTTGCCTCCCACCATTATCCAAGCTGAGAAATGCCAAATTATCTTCTTCCCCAAGCTCTCTTGCAGTTAGACCATGGGCTTGTGATCCAATACCGTTCAAGGGACCTAAAGAAAAACTCTGCAGGACTTCTGAGTAATCTTGTTTTCTCCTTTATAAAGAAGTATTTGAGGATAAGCTGCCTGACATATTGCTTTTTGATAGTTATATGAGCATATGATGTTTGAAGCCTGACAGCCATTTTTGGGTCCACAACTAGACAAGTTTACGAGGAAGAGGCAACATGCTAAAAACAACAGAGTCTGGGAATCATGGAATGTTCTAGAATCCTGATAGCAGTTTTGAGCCTAAGAAATAGGCATCCCTGTAACTGTCTACCTCCTTATAATATACAATAATAAATGCCCATTTATTTTACCCATTTTTATCGAGAAGCCAAAACTACCCTCACTGATGCAGTGATTATCTTTTAGGTTATATTTATTTTCTTTCCCCCCTTTTCATCTTGAAACCAAAGACTGGGTTCCACTCACACATTTTTCTCACAAGACTGATTGATAAACTTTGTACTAGGAGTACATAGAAGAAGGAATGATGAAATGAAATAAAGAAAAATGCAGGGAAACCATGGTTTTGTGATGTTATGCAAGGTTGAATAGTTGTTGAACGATATAATGCATCCGAGAGGGCTAGCAATCAGTAACTTCAAATGGCATAGCACAACTCATTAAAGGCAGCCTTTCTTTAGCAAAAGAATAGCTAGATATGGACAGATCTTGGTTATATATAAATTAGTGGGCCTAGAGGACATGAATTCCACAATACTGGGCTTCTCTTTGACATAGGGTCCATCCTGGGCATTTGTCTGCTCTGATTACTGGAAGTTTGCTTCTAAGCAGGTTCCTCCAGTAGTGACCTGCCGTTCTTCCACCATCCACTTTGGTGTCACAGGTTCATTTCTCTAAGAAAGAATCCCTCTGGCCTATTCTGACTGCAATATGCAAAACTTACAGAGAAAAAGATATTTGTGACTCTCTAATCGCTTTTTCAAAGAAAAAAGTAAAATATAAGTAAAAAGAACCTCATCTATGGATTTGACCATTTGCAATGGGATCAACACGACCCTCGAAGTAAAGAATTGTTACAACCATTTTTTTATTAGCACAGGATGCAATATTTGGACTAATGCTGTTTTCATATTACAGTACAACCAGACCCATGACTTCTGCCCAATTTGCTGAGAAGATTAATGGTAGTTAAGGGTGTCTTTTATTTTCGACATCCAGAAAGCAGGCAGCGCAGGCAGAAGGTGTTTCTGTTGTCACTGCTGCTTTTGTTGTGGTGTTACTATTTTGGCAAGTTCTCATATAATGCTCTGTCAGGTTTTCCTAATCAACTTCTTTAAACTCCCAGTTTCTCATTATAAAACAGGGATATTTCCAACCATGTTGGGTTGCTGTGGAAATTCAATTAAATAATCCAAATAAAAGCAGGAATTGCATTGCGTGAAAATATGAGACATCTTTTTAAAAGTACCCAAACAAAGAGTGGTTTATTCCATAGACCTCAAAGCTCCGCATCCTAAAAGAGCATGAGCCATGTAACCCCTCACAGGCTTTGAACCATCCAGTAATTACAAACACAGAAGATTCCACAATTTCAAATCCAGGCAAACTCTTAGGATAATTTAGTTTCCTATGTTACAGAAAGAAGTGTTGCTAACTCTAAGAGAACAATTGTTTAGGTACAGTCTCTTTCACCAAGGAAAAAGGGGTATTACTCTGAGGTCATATCTGTAGGCTGCAAATCCAGAGAAGATGAAGCAAAATGGAAGACGGAGGGAAGCGGCTGTGGCTCAGTCAGTAGGGCTCCCGTTTACCATATGGGAGGCCCCCGGTTCAGTTCCCAGGGCCTCCTGGTGAAGGCAAGCCCGCCTGCACGGCATGGTTAGCTGACCCAGCGAGCACAAGCAGCAAGGGGGCGGATAAATGAATAAATAAATAAAATCTTTAAAAAAAAAAAAAAAAATGGAAGACGGAATTAGTAAGAGGGATCAAAGCCCTAGAAGACCACAGAGGTAGACGTATTTGGATGGGGTGTTTCTTGAGAGGGATACCCCAGCATATCAAAGGAGCTGATGCTGGCCCTTTCCTAAATAGAATTCGTGTTGAAAATCTTTCCATTCATCTTATACCTCAGAATTGTGCAGACTCATGACAAATCGATCAGCTGACAGAAAGCAGTGGACTTGGGAAAAACCTGAAAGGCTGCTTATGGGAAACTTGAGTACATGTATGTTATCTTATGACTCCATGAGAATAAAAACAGCCCATCTTTGTATGAAAAGATAGTCATAAATTTAAAAATACCTTATCGTTGTCTGGTAATTAAGGGTTTACAAATAATTATTAGGAACCTGGCTCTCTTCAGCGTGATATAATAAGGAAAGCAGGCTGGAACAGAGACAACCTAGCAAATAACAGTAGTGAGGTTTTTTTTTATCCTTGCTCCCTATCCAGGGGATCCTGAGGACTCTGAGCTGCTCAAACACTTAGTTTTTATTAACTCTCGTGAGCCCTCCAGCTGACCTCTTATGTAGGGCTCCCCATGCCTGTGGTGTCACCTCTGCTCTGTTGCCACCACGTTTGGCTGCCGTTTCTTCAACTGCTCTTACTCTTTCTGCTATTCCCGATATATTTTTTCTTCTTCTCCTTCTTTCTTCCTCCTGATAACCCTATTCTCTGACGACCAAGTCACAGTCATAGACAAACTGAGTATCCCTAACCAGGGAAATGATATAGTTATAAAAAATATCTTAAAGCTATTGGCTGTTTTTGAGTTTTTAAAGGACTATCCTGTTTTATATCATATTATATTATTACAACATCCTAAAAAGATAGATATTCTCATTTTGCTGGTCAAGATTGTGAAACTAACAGTCGGAGTTCATTTGCTCCCAGGGGCAAAATTAACTGTCAGGTAAAAACTGTGCAAAATATTTGAAGTCTGCTGAATCTTGTTAGTGCTTGACTTCCTTGAATTAAATTGTCAAATTTGTATAAAATACTTTAACAATTACCACTACAGTTACCCCTTCCACATAGAGAGGCTTAGGGTCACAGGTGCCCCCACGATCTGGAAAACTCACGTAAAAAATTTTGGCCCCCCCTTCACACCAGAGAAATCTGATTTATTTTTCTTTTATGGGGTGTTTACAGTACCTTATTCTAAAATTTAGGTTCTGTATTTGGTCATAAATGATATTATACAATACTATACATGTATTTTATATATTTCTGAGTTTCTAAACTTTTTCTGTGTTGTCTATTGACCTTCGTATGTTGTCTTCATCTTCTGCTAAACTCTCCCAAAATTTCCATTTAATTTCTTATGCCTATCTGTGATATATCCAAACTGCAGTGGGGAAAGTTGTGATGTGGAAGGAATAACTGTACTTCATGCTATATAGATAAATCTTTATTGTACAGAGAAAGAGAAAATACACATACAGCTACATACCAACACACTTATGCACATCTTTATGTGAACTAATTAATACAAAGAAATGAGACACGACAAGGAAAAACTGATGTACTGGGTTTTATATGAAATGATGATGGTCGCAGCTGACAAGTCGCAAAATCTAAGCAAAGGGTGAAATGGGGCTAGGAGTGAGCCAATCATTTTAATGACTTTTAATGTGTCTATAACCTCCATTTTTATTTGAGGTTAATAAGATACAGAGAGAAACATGAGTTGGTATTAGTAGAATATGTATATCTAATATATATGTGTGTGTAATTAATAATAAGTTATCAATATGAATTTTATCTATTCATTAAATAATATTAATCGAGCCTCTGTTATATGTAACAATGTGCATATAACAGTGTAGGGGACCCACTCTTCAGCCCCCAAGGAACTCTCTAGACAGTAGAGAAGGTAAAATATGCTTGCAAATAAATATAATGCAATGCAGGATGAGATACTCCTGGAAGAGAAGTACAGCAAGTTTTGAGGCTTCAGGGGAAGGGTGATTTTTTGTTTTACCAGAAAGAGTTGCTGACATTATGGAGAGTTGGAAATTTATCTTCTTTTTTTAATTTCTTATTTGAAAATAAAATAAGTATAAATTAAGCATAAATTTTGCATAATGGAAAACTGAGATTTGGAAAATTGGTGAGTTTTGCACTATCCAAGGTAAATTGAGTCTGAGAAAAGCCATTTCCTTCATGAGGAACCTGGTGGCACATCTTATAGTCAACATGCTTTCTTCTTACAGTGAAATGCCATTACGATTCCTGTGAAATGGCATGTTCTCAAGAGGTAATTGCAAATTTTCTTCCCAAGCTGAAATTTAGGAATAACCGAGCAGGCCTTGAAATCAAAAACACCAGTTGGCACTATGTCCCTAAGCAAATTTTTTCCTGGAGTAAATAATTGTTACTGGCTGAAATGACATTCATCTGAGGCAAAATGGCCCTTCTGTGGCACAGTGGGGTGCTAATGGTCAGATGGTATATCCTTAACTTGCTGAGATGTGGAACATGGCATTGAATCTTACCCATTCTATTTGAAACACTTAGCTTTTCAATAGGGAGTGCTCAGAAGGAGATGAAAATTGCTCTGGCATCAGAATGAAAACAAAGAAGAAAAAATGGAAACAAAATTGGTGAGCATCACTGTCTGAAGCTGAGGCTTATTTCTTCATCATTGTTCAATTGTCGGAATTTATTTTTGAAAATTTCTATAGGAAAATGTTAGGCTCAGTCCTGCACAATGGTGAGTTTAGTGACTATTAATCAACAGCAATAAGGAATAATATATGTGTTTCTAAACGGAGACGGCATCAAAAAAAGAAAGACGGACCAAAAGTAAAGTAACACCACCGGTTCAAAAGCAATTTCCTTCTACCCATGAAAACCAGGGTCATGAATATGTGTTACGCTATTATGGCATCCTAGTCCCCAGTGGCATGGCTAATAAAATACATTCTTTCTAGGAAGTAGAATTTATGAATTAGAACTCCTCAGTCTAAAAATCAGAGATCCTCCACAAAAAGGATCATTTACCTCCTGGAAGCCTACCTGGCAAATGAGGTGGTCAACCTCAAGGAATGTGACCTTCTATTTCTATTACCGTTCAACTGTGGCTCTACTTCACCATTGTTGAATCTGATAGCCCATGAATTGCCAAGAAGGGCAAGCAGCTCAGCCCTTACATTGCTTCTTTCCTTCCCAAGTTTTCTTTAAGTCAGACCACACAAAGGTATGTTCTTATAGACCTTTAGACATAGGACATTTTGAAGCCAAAATAATTTTATAATTTTGTTCAAAGATGTTGGTAAGGAACTAGACAAAATGAGTATGATATTGAATAAAGAAGTAGCATTGAAAAGGAACACAGAGTAGCAAAAGAAAAGGATGAAAGAAAGAAAAGCAGTAATGTGCTACTTTTATTTAAAGAAAGAAATGTTCAAAATAAAGCACTTGTTCTTTGAAGCCGCGCACCCTGATGTATTAAGCAGTTCTTTTCAGTTTTCTAGAAAAGAGAAGTTTGTTTAGGAAGCAAGATACATTTCTTTTTTTTTTTTTTTCCGGAAATACCAGGGATTGAACCTGGGACATCGTACATACGAGGTAGGCAGTCAACCACAGAGCCACACCTGCTCCCCAATGCATTTCTTAAGAACATGTGTACAGAACACAGACCAACTTAATGCTCTGTCAGTACATAATGATGTAAAAAATACATCCTTTACTATATCATTTTAATCCAAAAAATGAATAAAAAGAAAAATATTCGCTTAAACAAATAAGATACTCTACCAAATAGCTTCTTCATATCTTTCCTTTTGCATTGTGCTAGAGAGAGGAAAGAGGAAGAGGGAAACATTTTAAATAGAATCAAAAACTATACTTGTGGCATAATCAAAGACCCAATATTTGTATATAACAAGGCCTGCAGTAAGGCTTCTTTCCATGGAGTTAGGATTTCTGTCCTCAGTCTAAACTTTCAAATCTTTTTGGGTGAGCTTGCAAAAATGGAATCTGGGGAAAACCAATAGGAACCACTGCCCTCATTGAGGACAGCCTGGGATGCTCACCTTACAACAGTGATTTCTGACTTCACCTAACACAAAGAGCCCACAATATGGAGATAATGTGTGATTTGAGGGCAACTTCCTTCGTCTAGAGTCAAACTGAAAAGCAGTCATACCAGGTGAGAGGAAGCAACCAACAGAGGAGACCCAGCAGGGTATTTTGTTAAGAGAAGCAAAGGCACAAGAGGATCCAAAGATTTGCATAGCTAAGAATCAAATTGAAGAAACAAAATGAATCCAAATGACCTCATATCAGAAAATCTCAAAAAAGGCACTTCTAGGTTCCTACAAATAGTCAGCAAACAAAATATCTATCCAAATTGTATATTCTTTATTTGCACAGTTCAGTGCTGTATTTTTGTCCATCCAATCATTCAGTCTTATCTGGATGCATAGTCTATCTTTGGTACTATATTTCCAAGTGTGAGATGGATCTGTAAAGGGGCAGTCAACATATATTTATTGATTACTTATTAGGTACCAAGCACCATGTCAAAAAAAATGAAAATAAGGTTTGAAAGTGCCAAGATAGAGGTGAGAACAACGTGCTTTTGGAGCATAGGAGAAATGCCTATCAAGGGTATGTCCACTTTAAGACCCCTCCCAGAGATGTACCCATTCCCACAGGCAGAACTTCTATCTGACCCTTCCTTTTGCCAACATCTTCACCTCCACACTCAAGTCAGCTGGCTTATGGGTAGACATTGATCCAAAGGAAATCAATCCACACATGTCCAGAAACCTATGGATTTAAATGAAAAAAATGAGGAAAGATCATCAATTCCTCTCTCAGGACTTTGGAATTCAGTGCTCAGAGAATGAACCTGGAAGCTGCATCCTAGAGTCAAATCTATGGCAACTATTTGAGATACTTGGGTGAAGTGAGGCAGCAGAACAGGCCAGCCAGTCTAGAGAGAAGAATGAATTCAGGTGCACTAAGAAGAGCAAGAAGAGATAAGGTGATTATATAGATTCTGAGAGACAGAAATATGTGCCTCTCCAGATTGCCAGGAGGCTCATCAGTTCTTAGTTTCCTCTCCAAGAGTCCTTAAGACCTTTTATCTCCTTTAAACACCTCCCACCATCATTATTTTTATTTCAATTGGTTTAATTGGTCTTTTATTTCTTGCAGAGGAAAGGACTCTCCCACACAAAAATGGGTGCCTCTAAACCAAAGAACCAGGGAGCACTTGATAGAAGAGGTAACATTTAATTGAATTTTATAGAATGAAAGAATATCAGGACAGGAAAGAATGAAGATGATGTTCCAAGATGGGTGGACACCATTATCTAGTGTATAAGGTTTGAGTATAAGGTACTTGGAGGATTGGAGCCATGTTGCCAAGTTTTCCCATGAGCCAAGAAGTTAGACTTTTTCCTATAGGCACCAGAAAAGCCATTTGAGATTGCTAATCAGGGCAGTCTCAAAACCAATTTTGTGTTTTGAATAAACCACACTGAACGACCTGTGAAAATGGATCAAAGGGCCGCAAATAAGAGCACGAAGTTCAGTAAGGAGGCTCCTGCAGTAACTTAAGCCAGAAATGACAACATGTACTAGGCTGCTAGCATTGGGGGGTTTGAAAGGACAGATGGAAGATAATGCATTTAGGAGGTGGAATTGGCAGAGCTCAGATAACCCATGATAGTATTTTGAGAATTTCTCAAAGACACTCCCAAGTTTAATCCTCTGATTGCCAGTTTCACACATGCCAGTTGACATGTGTATCATTATCTTATCATGGCTCTCCTGAGAGGGGAACAAAATGCAGGATCAATGTCATAAACACAGCTCTCTGGGCCACAGAGGCTAAGAAGGTGGAACAGATTTACAGCAATCTTGACAATCACTGATGCCTAGCTTTCTTCCTGCTCATTAGCTCTTGTAAGGACCCATGGGTTTGCCCAGAAAACATAAGTAGTATAACTAGGCCCCTGTGTGAAACCCCCCTATGGTTGCTTCTAGACAGGCAAAAAGCTCTTGCTTTGACATTTCTGTTCACTTGGATTCAATTCAGGCCATAAACAAGCTGGTTGCCTGCTTTAGGGACCCCACAGTCCAGCTCTCCACTATTACTTAACAGGTATCCTTCTTTACAGGACTTGTCAGTGCTACTGCCTGTCTATCCTTTGGCAGAGATGCTTTGAGGGAACATGAGATGATAGATGTAAAGCACTGGGGTCATGCCTGGTATGTAGTAAGTGACTGATAATTTATTTCATTCCTGTCTCTGGCCTGATAATATCTGTCTTGCCCTTTCTACCCCAAATAGTCAGGCCACCATCTCACCCGGTCCCTACCCTGATGCATTATAGAACCCACTGCACTGGTTTCCTGGAGCGCTTGCTGCCAAATTCCCACTGCATGCCAGTGAGGTGCTACCAGCCAAACAAAAGGACCTATGGAACGGACATTAGATAACCTGGCTGTCCACATTTTCTCATGGCTCTGCCTATCAAAGATAAAGTCTGTCACATTTTAATAACTCAAAGAATACTGTCTTTCCTTTGTTCACTTCCATGAGCAATTGTGGAGAACCTACTATGGTATGTGTCAGCCACTGTACTGGGCACTGAGGATAAAAATAAATAAATAAGCCAGCTCTAAACATTCAGAACTTTTTCATCTAATTGATGGCATATAAATGAAATCAACTAAGTGGAAAAAGTAAAATCACATAATTTCTAAATAGAATGAAAACACCAGGATAGGAGAGGTTAGAAAATGGAGTAAATAATTCTAATTAACAAGGATGTGAGAGGAGCGGATCAAAGAATCTCTCTTTCTGTAAACCAGTTATGCTGAAATATAATTTATATATAGTAAAAAACACATTTTAAGGATAGAGTTTAGCAGGTTTCTTTTGCCTTTTTTATTAAAGAAGCTGTAGTTTTATGGGAAAATAATGCAGAAAATACAGAGTTCCCATATTCCCTTCCTCAAACACAATTTTTCCTACTACTAAAACTGTGTATTACTTTGGTAATTTAGTTACAATTGAGGAAATAATAGTATTATAAATTGTACTATTAACTATAGTCTATAGCTTACATTAGAGTTCACTGTTTGGGTTGTACAGTCCTACAATTTTTTCCTTTTAAGTTTTTTTTTTCCTAGTATCATACATAAACTAAAATCTCCCCTATAAACCACATTCAAATATATAATTCAGTGATATTAATTATATACACTATGTTCTATTACCATCACCACCATCCATTACTAAACTTTTCCATTATCCCAAACAGAAACTCTGTATCAATTAAGCATTAACTCCTCATTCCCTACCCAACTTGGGGCCCCTGGTCAACCATATTCTAGTTTCTGACTGTATGGATTTGCTTATTCTAATTATTTCATATCAGTGTGATCCTGCAATTTTTGTCCATTTGTGTATGGCTTATTTCACTCAACATGGTGTCTTCAAGCTTCATCCATGCTGTAGAATTTACCAAAACTTCATTCCTTTATACAGCTGTATAATATTTCATTGTATGTATAGACTACATTTTGCTTATCTATTCATTGTTGATGAACATTTGGGTTGCTTACATCTTTTGCCAATTGTGAAAAATACTGCTATGAACATCAGTGTACAAATATGTTTGAATGCCTACTTTCAATTCTTTTGAGTATATAATAAGAAGTGGTATTACCAGTCATGTGGTAATTCTATCCCTAATGTTCCAAGGAACCTCAAAAATGTTTTCAACAGTGACTGCACCATTTTTCATTCCCACCAAAAATGAATAAGTCTTCCTATTTCTCCATATCCTAACACTTTTCATTTACCATTTTTTAAATAGTATTCATCCTATTGGTGAGAAATGTTATCTCATTGTGGTTTTGATCAGCATTTCCTAATACCAAAGTCAGATAAAGATACAACAAGAGAAGAAAATTACTGAGCCATATGCTTGAATACATATAAGAAGATCCTCAAGAAAAAAATATTATAACCCAACAGCAGATTTAAAGAATTATATTCTGTGATCAAGAGGGATTTACCCCATGCATGCAAGGTGGTGCAAAATAAGAAAATCAATTGTATCACATTAACAGAATGAAGAAAAAAGCATAAGTTCCTCTCAATTGATACAGAAAAGGCATTTGACAAAATCCATCATGTTTTCATATTAGAAACACTCAGAAAATTCAGAATAAAAACATACTTCCACAGCATGATAAAGGGCATATATGAAAAATCCACAGCTAACATAAAATTAAATTGTGAAAGACTGAAAGCTTTCCTCCTAAGATCAGGAACCACACAAGGATGCCTTTTGGTATCTCTGTTATTTAACATTGATCTGGGAGTTCTAGGCAAAGTAATTAGGTAAGAAAAAGAAATAAAAGCCTCCAAATTAGAAAGGAAGAAGTAAAACAATCAAAACAATCCCTATTTGTAGATAACATGATCCTATACGAAAAATCCTGAAAAATCCACAAGAAAGCCGCTAGACCTAATAAAAGAGTTCAGCAAAGTGAAGAGGTAGAAGGTCAAAATCCAAAAATCAGTAGTGCTTTTTTTTATTATTTTTATTTTTAAAGATACTTAGATTACATAAATGTTACATAAAAAATATAGGATATTCCCATATGCCCTGCTCCCCACACCTTCCCCATTTTCTCACATTAACAACATCCTTCATTAGTGAGATATATTCATTGCAATTGATGTACACATTTTGGAGCTTTGGCACTAAGCGTGGATTAAAGTTTACATTGTAGTTTACACTCTCTCCCACACAATTCTATAGGTTATGGCAAGATATATAATGATAATGGCCTGTATCTGTCATTGCAAAGTCATTCAGGACAATTCCCAAGTCCCAAAAAAGCCCCCTTATTACACCTCTATCTGCCCTCCGAACCTCCAGTGGCCACTGCCTCCTCATCAATGATATAATTTCTTCCATTGCTAGAATCACAATAAGTCTATAGTAGAATACCAGTAAGTCCACTCTAGTCCATAGTTCATTTCCCAATCCTGATGATTCTGGGATGGTGATATCCATCTCTAATTGAGAGGGGGCTGCAATCCCATAGGGCTGATGAGTGAGGCCCTCTTGCTTGCAGTTGTCGACTCTCTCAGTTCCTTGACATGGTAGTTGTCCATCATCACCTTCTTGTTAGTTGTCCTGGGTGAGACCAATGAACTGGGGAGTGGGTGTTGCAACTCTGTTGAGATTCAGGGCCCAGCAGGCACATGGACAGCCCAAAGATTTAAGTATCTTGAACATACACCTACCAACTCTAGTACTAATTACAGGTTCAAACAGAAGGACAGCAGAGCCATGTGAAGGAAAATCACAACTGAGTCCAACTCTGTCACACTGGGGAGCATAAATTCCAAAATAGGGCCCACTGGCAAAGGCACCAAACTCCTGAGCTATCTGCCCTGACTATAGTGTCTGGATGTCTCCAGAGCCCTCAGGAGCCCCACTATTTAAGGTAGTATCTACTTTGACAGTCAATGAGATCTTGCTGAGATGTGCATAAATGTAACCTCTGGAATGACCTCCTGACTCACTTTGAAGTCTCTTAGCCATATACTCTCATTTGTCTTTACCCTTTCCCCCTTTTGATCAAGGTCTTTTTGCAGTTGCATTCCTGGTTGGTGCTTGGTAGTAATCCCTCAGTGCCAGGGAGGCTCATCCCCAGAAGTCATGTCTCATGGCTGGGGGGAAGGTAATGTATTTATATGCTGAATTCAGCTTAGAGAGAGGTCACATTTGAGTAACAACAAGGCTCCTAGGAGACAACTCTTAGGCACCAGTAGTGCTTTTATATACCATAATGAATAATTTGAAGAGGAAATGAAGAAAAGAGTCCATTTGCAATACCAAATAAAAGAATCAAATATCTAGGAAGAAATTTAACCAAGGATGTAAAGGACTTATACATAGAAAACTACAAAATATTGCTGAAAGAAATTAAAGAAGAATCTAATAAAAAGAACATTCCATGTTCATGAATTAGAAGACTAAATACTGTTAAGATATTACTTATACCCAATGTGATTTACAGATTCAACGCAATTTCAATCAAAATTCCAACAGCCTTCTCTGTAGAAATGGTAAAGCCAATCATCAAATTTATATAGAAAGGTGAGAGACCCTGAACAGAAGAAACCATCTTGACAAAGGTGAATGAAACTGGAGGACTCACACTTCCCAGTTTTAAAACTTATTTCAAAGATACAGTAATCAAAACAAAGCAGTACAGCATGAGGACAGACATATAGACCAATGGAATCAAACTGAGAATTCAGAAATAAAACCTCACATCTATATCGATTGAAGAGGGTGTCAATTCCACTTAATGGAGAATCCTCTCTTCAACAAATGGTGCTGGGAAAATTGGATATCCATGTACAAAAGAATGAAGGTAGACCCTTACCTCACACTGTATACAAAAATTACTGAAACGGAGTAAAAGGCATAAATACAAGAACTGAAACTATGCAAATCTTAGAAGAAAACATCAAGAAGCATCCTCAGGACTTTGTGTTAGAAATGGTTTCCGAGAATTTACATCAAAAGTATGAGCAAAAGATAGGAAAAGATAAATAAATGGACCTTCATTAAAATTAAAAACTTTTGGGCAGTAAGGACATTAACCCAAAAGTTTTTTTAAAAACCTACAGAATGGGAGAAAATATTTGGAAATCATTGATGTACATGTCGATTTCCAATTTTAGATTACAATGAATAAAGTTGTTATGAGCATTTGTGTACATTTCTTTATATGAAAATCTATTTTCATTTCTCTTGTATAAATACCTAGGAGTGGCATTAGGAATTATAAGTTCTTATTAACTTTATAAGAAACTATCAAATTTTTTTCCAAAGCAATTATAATCAATTTACATTTTCATCAGCCATGTCTGAGAATTCCAGTTGCTCCATATCTTTGTTAGCACTTAGAACTTTCAAACTTATCTGCATTTAGCCATCAAAGTGGGTGCATAGTCATATCTTGTGGTTTTAATTTGAATTTCCCTTATAATTAATGATGTCAAGTATTTATTCGTGTGCTTATTGCCAATTCATCTCTCTGTTTTGGATAACTGTCTATTCAACTTTTTTACCCATCTTTTCAATTAGGTTTTTGTCTCCTTTTTGTTTTGTAAAATTTTTTTTGACATTGTTTTGGATTGAATCATGCTCCCACAATGACATGTTCAAGTCCTAATTCCTGGTCTTGTAGCTATGATCTCATTTGTAAATAGGATCTTCGAAGATCCTGTTAGTTAAGGTAAGAACAAAATGACTCAGGATATTCCAACATAACTGGAGTCCTTATAATCAGAGGAAGTTTGGACACAGTCAGGAATAGGAGATGGAAGGAAACAGGTGACCATGTGACAGAGATAGAAATTGAGTTACGCAAGGAGGTGAGGATGGACAACCACGATACCAAGGAACCAGAGAGTCTACAACAGCAAGCAAGAAAGTCCCATCCATCAGCCATACGGGATCGAAACCCCCTCTCAATTAGAGGTGGAGTGGGTATTACCATCCCAGAATCTTCAGTATTAGGGAATAAAATATGGACTAGAGTGGACTTACTGGTATTCTACTATAGACTTATTGTGATTCTAGCAATGGAAGAAATTATATCATTGGTAGGAGACATTGGCCACTGGAGGTGCTGAAGGCAGGGAAAGGGAAAAAGAGGTTTAATATGGGGGCACTTTCGGGATTTAGAATTGTCCTGAATGACATTGCAATGACAGATACAGACCAATATATATATATCCTGCCATAACCTACAGAATTGAGTGGGAGAGAGTGTAAACTACAATGTAAACAATAATCCATGCTAAGTGGCAATGCTCCAAAATGTGTTCATCAATTGCAATGAATGTACCACACTAATGAAAGAAGTTGTTAATGTGGGGAAAAGTGGGAGCTGTGGGAAGTGAGGCATATCAGAATCCCTTATTTTTTTTATGTAACATTTTATATAATCTAAGTATCTTTTAGAAAAAATAAAAAATATATAAAAATAAAAAAATAATAAATTGAGTTATGTCAGAAAGCCACAACTAGAATGGTACAGACTTCAGAGAAAGCATGATTCTGTTGACACATTGAGTTTGGACTGGTAGGCTCCAAAAATTTGAAACAGTAAATTCTTATTGTTTAAGTCAGTCATATTCAGGAAAAAAAGTCTTTTGTCAAACATATGTATTTTTTTTCTTTTTATGAAACCTATGTATTTTTAATCTTTTCTCTTAATATGTGTCTTGTCTTTTTACTTCCTTAAATGTATCTTTCAAAAGGTAGAATTTGATGAATTGCACTTAATTTTGATAAATACACTTTATCAATTTCTCTTTAATGGCTAGTGTTTATTGTCTCCTACCTAAAAATTCGTTGCCTACCCCTAAATCACAGAGATTTATTTCCTAGAGTTCTCCAGAAGTATTATAGTTTTAGTTTTAGATTTAGTTGAAGGATCCATTTTGTGTTCATTTTTTTGTGTACCACATGAGGTAAAGGTTGAGGGTTATTTATTTTCATATAGATGACCAATTCTTCAAGCCCAATTTATTGAATAGTCTACCTAATCTCCACTTAATTCTTTTTACCATTTGTTGAAAAAATTAGCCATGTATGAATGGTTCTATTTCTGGTCTCTCCTTTTGTTCCATGGTAATATATGAATATTCTTAATCCAATACTGTCTTGATTACAGTAGCTTTATAGTAAATATTGAATTTAAATAAGTTGTCCTCCTCTTTGTCCATTTATTCATATTTCCTTAGTAATATGTTTAGATCTCAGGGTACAGATGTCCACGTTATGTACCTAAATAATTCAGTTTTGGTGACACAATTGTAAATGTTATTTATTTAAATTTTAGATTCTCATTGTTCATTGCTAGTACATAGAAATACTTTTTGTGCATTGTTCTTTTATCCTGTGACATCGTTAAACTCACTTTTTAGTTCTAGCAGATTTCTTTGTAGATTCTTAGAATATTCTCTATAGATAATCATGTTGTCTATGAGGAAAGACAGTTTTAATTTGTCCTTTCTAATCTAGATCCATTTTATTTCCTTTTCTTTACCTATTGAACTGAGTAGGTGTTATGTTTTATAAAAATGTAGATATTCTGTCAGGAAACACGACGTATATGGCTCAGAGAACTCACAGAGCTTCTTAAGCGTTAGTTCTCCATATGCCACTTTCCCCCTGCATATACAGTAGGATTAAAACACAGGAAAGGATCCCCAAAATTATGAGACTAAGAGCTTATATAGGGTGGCTGGCACATCTGGCCCTCTTTCCCTCTATAAGAGAGACCTATACTGTGGAATGTGAGAAATGGTCTCCTGGAAAGGAAATGGAAAGTCTCTGGCTTCACCTCCCTGGAATGAAAGAAAGCAAATGACTACAAAAGACATCTCTAAATTTCTCTAGTGTCCAAAGCACGAGTGTCATTTAATCATCGTTTAATGAAGTTTTCCAGTGCTTTCTGCTCAGGAAGCCCTGACAGTGCAGAAACACAAACTATTCACGGAGAATTGTCTCCCAACAGCAGGACATATATTACAGTGTTGAATCAAAGTGAGAAAATAAATGCCTGGTTGCTATTCTTAAGGAGAAAGTATTCACTCTTAAATATACTTCAGTCACTAAGAATGATGTTAGCTGTAGGGTTCATTGGGAGATGCCCTTTATCAGATTTGAGGATGTTTCCTTCTATTACTAGTGCCCTACTATTACTAGTACTTTTTGTTGTTCAACCTTTGAAGAATATCTTCAGCAGGAGACCAGTCTAACCAAAACGTGATGTCTTGGGACTCTTTTAGAAACCTTCATTGTCTCTCTAAAAACAAAAATGTGCATACATTTTCATTAGGTCAATATTAGCAATGATTGCAAACACCCTTTATATACTATGCAAGCACTTTCCATATGTACCCGTATGTTTAAATATACAAGACCCAAGTGAAGGAGCATTTTTCCTTTGTATAACACATGTAATCATGTATAATATAAAAATTCTCTTTATGTTTATATAGTTTTTCAATATGTAGAGCCATCATCAATTTTCTCCACAACTTAAGTTTGGACTATTGTCATATGAAACATTCATTATTAGGCTCAGCTGTAAAGATAAAGGAGAAAAACTCAGGTATGTTTTGTTTACATGCTCCTTCAATTCTCGGACAATGAAACTGCTCATGAGGACAGTCTCTGGGCCTTGGGTAATAGGAGGTTTATTAACAAGCACCCGAGGCTGCACACGGTTGGCATGACGGTGGTGCTTACCTGGTTTACAATGAGATCTATAAACCAAATTTTAGAAGAAAGTAAGGCAACTGGGGTATTGCTAAGTTGCAGAGAAAAAAAATAGCAAATGCCTTTATAGTTCTTTTTGTATTTGCAGTGGCTCCGTGCTCATTTAATTATGCAATGCAGGCAAGTTAAAAATGTATACTTTGAGGAAGAATTTGCTCTTGCCAGAGAATAAGAACAAATCTGTGATTCCACAGAACCCTGTAGGTCTGGTGTTCTCTGGTGAATTCAGACAGTGCTGTGTAGTGAGCCTCAGATGTTCAAGCATTTGCCCTTCCAAGAGCAAGGGGGCTGGTGAATCAAAATGGCTGACTTTTATTGTTACCTCCTGTTCTGCAGCTGTCTAAGCATATTTTAGATAAAGCTGAACCACAAGAGATTCTACCTATAAAAATTACGAACATATCCTGGAAAAGCAGTCACGTGCACTCATTTGTTCATTCATATAACATGCTTGTTGACTGTCTATATGTGCCCCATACTTTGATATGCCTTAAAAATATTCTGTGTTAGCAGGATGGGACTTATCCCTGCCTTCTTGTCACAGAGGAAGCAGGGAAAGCACAGTCAAAGAAGGAATTACAATAAAGAAGTATAAGCATCATAGGAAGTGGATTAATAGATAATGAGATTACACATATCCATTGTACCTAACCTATTTTAGGGGTAGTCGGAATGAGATTCCATGGTAAATGACATCTAAATTGAGTTCTGAGTGAGTAGTAGAATACTGACAACTTAAGAGTAAAGGAAACTGACTCTAAGAAGTAACAGATGAGATGTTACTGAGATCCAATCCTGGTGTGTTTAGTGCATTTCTTTTCCCTGGTGATTATAATGGTCTTTCTGGGCCTTTAGTCATCCAAGAAATTTCCTCCTCTACCTCCTCTGGCCTTTGGGTTGCTCTGCTTACCTAGTCTACCACCCCTTGCCCTGGGTGGGTATAGGCAATGTATAAATCTTTCAATAGATATTCCAGCTGCCCAGAAAGCTCTCTCAAGCCAAGGGACCTGAGGGTGGGTGGAGAACTAAAACGAAAGACAGCCTCTACATCTTTCTCTCAGGGAACCATCAAGATAAAATGGCAACAATGATATTGTAAAAACAAGGCCCGTTTTAGTGTCCTGGCATGAAGAGACCATTCCAGGAACTCAGGCCCCCATCCCCGAGGCCACTACCAACAGAGTAGAGAATGATAAGCAACAATTCAGCAATCCTCTCTTACATGATTTCAGTGGGCCTTTTCATTAAGCATTCACCTAGATGCTGGTACTTTGGGATTAGATTCAGGGAATCCAAAAAAAGTTGATTCTATCAGTATTTGCCAGCCTGTGGTTGTCTCAGTGGAAGGACCAATTCTTTGAGTGCCCTACTCCACCTGTTCTCTGGCTTCACTGCCATCATGTGATTTAATGCTACACATTTATTAAGCTTCACAAGACATCATTGTTATTGTTTTGTATAGTCAATATTAATTTACAATTACCCACCTTTTCATATTTCTGTAACTGTTCATTGTTTTGTGCATTTTTGCTTCTCTTTTTGGGATAAGATTCTTGTCTATGTATTTATTTTAGAGAAGTTATGCCACTAAAAAATTTCCCATTTTCTGGGATGAATCTTTATTTCATCTTCATTTTTGAACAATATTTTAATTAGCTGTACAATTCTAGGTTAACAAGTTTGTTTTTTACTTACACATCTTTAAAGCATATTTGCATTGACTTCTGTATTCAATCATTTCCTTTGAGAAGTCACTTGTCAGTCATATGGTGTTTACCTTGAAAAACTTCTGTTTACCCCCATGGTTGTTTATTTTATAATTTATTCTGCAGTTTAACTATGGTATGCATAGATGTGTGTGTATGTGTGTGTGTGTTTAATTCATCTGGCATAGGGTTACCAGAGCTTCATGAATCTGTGGGTTGAAGTTGTTTATATATTTTGAAAAATATCTCTCCCAAATAGAGCATCTACCCATTCTCTGCCTCTTTTTCTTCTGAGACTCCAATTACATAATTGTGAGGTCTTTTCAATATGTTTTACATTTTCCTTGTGTTTTTCCTGTATATTTTTCCTTTTATTTTCTGTGAGATAGTTTGGGTTGTTTTTTTTTTTTTTTTCTTTTATTGTCCTATACTCTATATCATGAATTCTGTCTTCTTTCATGTCAAATCCACAGAAATTCACCATTGCGTTCCTGATTTTGGATAATATATATTTACTTTTTTATAATTTTTTATTTGCTTCTTAAGTAGAGGTTATGGTTCTCTCATGAAATTCTTTTAATTTATTTTCTCCTCTTTTTCTCTATTTTCTAGTATGTAATACTCTTTCTTGTACTAAAGCCTTTTTCTGCTCATTCTAATATCAGAATTATCGATAATTCTGTTTCCATTTTCTTCTCTTTTTCCTGATCTTCTCATGTAGCCCTGTATTCTAGCATATATCATAACTATTTAATAAATGTAGGTCATTTTGTATTGAAAATTTGAGATCAGAGAGATGATATCTTCCCACTGTGTATATTTAACATTATATGTAAACTATTTAATCTCCTTGAATACTAACTGTAAAATGGAGGTGACCATTTTAATCTAATTAGTAACTTATCTGGGTTTGCAAGTTTCATTTTACTTCTACTATGTCCCTTCCTCAGGGCTTCCAAGCTTTTAGCGTGGAGCTTCCTGTGTCCACTAGGGAACTTCACCTTATGGATCTTAAACTCTAATCTTTGTGTTCTCAGTACAGAAAAACTAAAGAAAATTCCACACTGTTTTGTCAAAGGTTTTCTGCTTAGTAATTTTTATTTTTTTTTTAGCATATTGCCTCTACAGCTTCATTAGGCAAAAAAGTTGATGACACTCAAGTCTGCTTTATTGTATCTTCAGCCCTATTGAAACTGCCAAAGCTCTATTGTTTTTCATGTCCCCACATGCCAGCTTTCTGTCTGGACAAACCCCACAATCTCAGCCTCTTGCTCTGTGAGTAGATCTGGCAAATGCCCCAGAGGATAAATGGCTGCCTTGCTTTGGCTTATCTCTCTCAAGCTCTCTCTGCTCTGAAATCTCAACTCCATTAGAACTCATGCATCAGTAGTTCTCCAATGAGTTTCAACATAATTTGTTTGTACTTTTATCTGGAATTTCTTGTTGTTTTGAGCAGGAACATTAATCTACCACAAGCAATTCCATCTTACCCAGAAGGAAAACTCAGATCTTTGCATTTTGCTACTTACAATGAGTGTGAAACCCTTTTACAAATGACACTACACTACTTTTCTTTAACATTATATGTAAACCATTTAATCTCCTTGAATACTAACTGTAATATTATTATTACAATATTTATTTCACAATATTGGGGTTAAAATAGGTTACACTTTAATATTTCAATAAATTGCTCTAGCCTCCAAATTGCCAATTTTAGTGGTACATAAGTTTTTTCTCTTTTGTCTCATTCAAACTTTTGGAATCACAATATTTATTGAATCTAGAGAAAGATGTGCTTTTAAGTGCCAGGTAAGGAAACACATGGAGAATGTAATCTATCACTAGCTGACCATGGGTTTCATCTGCTCCTGCTTGTCACTGCCAATTCACTGTGGTTATAGACTGGCTCTGCATATCTTGATGCACTGCTGATCACTGTTCCAGTGGTGCCCTAAAGGTCCAGATTGTCACAAAGACCAAAAAACATTTTTCAAGGGACGATGGTTCCCTTGCAGTGTAATCACAGGTCAGTTGGTCTCCCTGCTTTATTTCCCAAAGTTAATTATTTTAAGTTATAATCAATTGTTAAGCCTTCCCCCCAGCTCTGACATAGTATAGAAGAATAGAAAAAAATTAAGTAAGACCTCCCACTTCAATCACATAATATTCCAGAACCAGGCTGCCTCCCAAGACATTCCTGCACCAAATATTGAGAGTAGGCCACAGGCTCAGACTCTGTCCTTGATTGAGAGTACATTTGTCCTGTGGGCTGATGATTGGTTCTCAACATTTGGAGTAAAGAAAGTCTTGAGAAGCAACTTCATTCTGGAGCATCATGATTGATATTTTTTTAAACCCACGTTTGGTTTGGTTTAGGAATTGCAGATAATATCAAGAAATATACAGCATATAGTAGGTATTCAATAAATATTAGTGCCCCCTCAATTTCTTTTTTATTTGTTTCTTTTTTTTTTTTTTTATTCCAATAATCCTTGCCATTAAAATAAGCAGTTTGCATTGTTTTATCTGGTTGTTTTTACTATCAGTAACAGACATTAAAAGGTCCTGCTCTATCCTGTGTATAGTATGCATGGTAATACATTCGACATTGAGCATAAAAAAAAGCATTTACAGTATGGTGTTCATCCTTAAGGATCTTACAATCTAGTTTGAAAAATTCTTGTTTATAAGCAGATTACAATAATATAAGATAGAGCCTAGCCTGTGTTAAGTTAAAAGATGCCTGAAGTGTTTGATCAACCTACTCATGGGCAGTAATTACTATTACAATTATAGCTATTATTTATAATTCCTATTACAAATTTAAACTTTACAATAAACAATGCTTTCTTCTAAGAAGATAACAATGAAATATGTTGGTCATTTCTAGCAATCGAATAAGAATTATACATAAGAATATATATATTTACTAAACTAACTCATTTTATTTTCAATTTTTTATCTCTCCTTTAACCAAATTCTTAATATTTTGCTTCTTGACAAACATGTAATTCACGTTAAAACTATGTTTAGTCATGTGATGTCCTTATGTACTTTGCAATTAATTGAGAGAATTTCATAAATATAATTTTCCGTATGAATTGGAAAACAGTAATTTTTTTCTCTATCCATTTTTGGAACAGTCGAATGTACTCATTAAACTAAAAGAATTCTAAGAACTCATCCACCTACTCAGCTTGACTTTCTGTGTCAGTCAATGAAATGACACAAAATTGCTACTACTGTGAACTGAAGTAAATCCAGAATCCAACCAAATCTATTTGCTCTGAAAAAGTATTCAGAATAGAATCTCTTATTCTGGTATCAAGTCGCTTGTATGGTAAAGTATGTGAATAGAAGGAAAATGGGTGAAGGCAAAATTCTGCAAAGAAGTTTACCTTAGAAACATATCTCTCAAAACAAGATAATGCATCAAAAAAACCCAGCTAAGACATACACAAAGTAAATAATTTGTAGATAAAAGAGAGAAATAGAAAGTGCCATTGTATTACTCACAATTTTTAAGAAAGGATTTATAGTGTCAATAAACAAAATTATTTAATTTATTGTAAAAGTATTTAAAACACTTTGGAGAATTATTTCTTTAACTATCAACTTTAAAGACCATATATTTGCATCATATTTTCTCTAATTAGAGAAAATATTTT
This sequence comes from Tolypeutes matacus, assembly GCA_026826555.1. Lineage (NCBI taxonomy): Eukaryota > Metazoa > Chordata > Mammalia > Cingulata > Chlamyphoridae > Tolypeutes > Tolypeutes matacus. The sequence goes on along the minus strand of JAKSZT010054462.1, from coordinate 17,306,759 downwards.
ATTTAAAAATTATCTCACATGATATAAACTAGCTCAGAATAAGATGGAAAGAGCTGTGGTGAAAACCCAAACATATTCCAGCTTCCACTCTCTGCCTGAAGAGTTGGTCTGTGGCAACAAATAACCTCCCTAAATCAACGTGGATAAGAAAATGACAGTTCATGTTTTACTCATGCAACATTGCAATGCAGGTTTGGGGCAGGTAGCCTTTCCCGTGATGCTTCAAGTTTCGAGGTTCTTTTTGCACTGTGGTTCTGCTAGCCCAAGACCTCAGAGTCGGGGAAAGAGATTGCGACGGCGCTCCCATTACGTAGGTAACGTATGGAGACGTGATAGAGACAAAATGTGAAAGGAAAAGAAGACGCTACAAGAGGATTTCTAAAATTCAGAATAAAGGAGAAACCAAGTAGGTAAAGCAGAAATCAGGATGACATTTTTAGTAAATCTAAGTTGTCATGTATGGCATCTGTCCATGTTTTATGTACCACTAAGAAGGAAAAATGCTACCAAAAATAATGGCACAATTCTTTTGATAAAAATGGATTGTAAGAAATATGGCTATTTCAGAGTTTTTAAAATGTGGGGAAAAACTACAGTAATAATTTTTGAATAGATGAAATATGGTAAAAAGATATCTAGAGAAGTTCTGCCTCTTTTGATCCTACAACTAACAGAGTAAGAGAGTCGGTAAATTATATAGTCTTATAACTGGCTAATTATCACAAAGACTGAGAGAGATACTTACTCTGTTGTGACTGATTATTTCTTCCTTTAAAGTTTTTGTTGTTGTTGTTTTTATTTGTTCATTTTTTTGGGTTTGGTCTATAAATACACAGTGATATATTCTAGGTTTTATGTCAACAACATTCTACTTTAAAAGCTTTCTATAAGTATTTTCTAATCCCTGAATAGAGGAATTTTAAATCTATCCAGTCGTGTTCTTCCCCTTGAATAAAAGTAAATAATACAATAAGTTTATATGACAAATTTATGTCCTTTCTTTTTAAATAAAGCTTCCAAATAAGCACACTATTTTAACATTTTCCATAATAAATAAATTTAAATTCCTTAATTATATGTGTCAATTTCTTGGCTTTTTAAAATGGGGAGCATTGGGCTCGACTTTCCAATTCAGTTTAATTTTTAGTTAGTTCATGATTAGAGAAAGAGGAACATGAAAATCTTATTGTTGAGACAAGTTTGGGGACTGAAATATAGAACATTACTGCTGTCATTACTGCTACTATTAAAATCCAAATGAATGAGCTCTCCATCAATAAACATATATTTCTGAATATATACATGATGAATATGAACTCATTATAACCATATGGGCTCCAGGGGTCGAAATCATTACAAAATTACTTGGTGATATAACAAATGTTTAGAAATTCAGCATTCTATTTTGTTGCCAAAATATGTTATTATTGCTTAGATTAATCAGATCTTAGCACATTGTAACAATATTAGTCATCATCCAAGTACATTATCATAACAAATATATTGCTATATAAATCTTCTAGGATGCAGTTTCAATGTCAGAAAATGTGATGATTGGAAGGGCCCTTAGAAATATCTGATAAAGTACAATTCTCCACCCAGTGCTTCAATCACTCTTGTCCTATTTCTTAGTTTATTTAACCACTGCTTGATTATTTTCAGAAAAGAGGAACTATTTCTAAAAGCAGGTTTGTTTAATTGTTGAATAATTTAATCATCCGGAAAATCATCCTGTCTTCCTCCTTTCATTTCACACTGAATAGAATCATACATACCTCCTAAGACTATAATAACTACTAAATAAGATTATACTTCTAAATGGCTTTGTAGAGTCCCTGAAACATAATAAATGATCAATAAAAGTCATTCTTTATAATTTTAAATTTCCTTCTACCCAACTCGCATCTGGGGATATTTTATTTACCTTTAGCATTTTGCTTAATAGGTACTTCCCTCCATAAGCCCTTTCAGACACCTGATACTGGATTGATTAAGTTCCCATTCCTTGGGATCCTTCTAGCATGTTGTACTTCCTACCATCAAATCATATATTTTGTTGTATCCCACTTTCTACTCTATGTAGAAAGGATTTTGTCCTATTTTCTAGAGTATTTCTACTTCCTAGCCCATTATTTGTCATGCAGTGGATGGTAAATATACTTTTTTGAATGAATGAATAAAATACTGATTAATTTTTTTAGATATGTAGTGGCTTGAAATTGTATGTACCCCAGAAAAACATATTCTTAAATATATTCCATTCCTGTGGCTGTAAACCCATTGTAAATAGGACCTTTTGAAGAAGTTAATTCAGTTAAGGTATGTCCCACCTCAGACTTGATGGATATTAATCTTATTACTGGATTCATTTATAAGAGAATGAAATTTGGATATATATAGAGAAAGCCATGGAAGCAAGAAGTGAAATCAATGAAACCTGGAAGAGAGGGGAGAAAACAGCATATGAAGCCATATGCCTTGCCATGTGATAGAGGAGCCAAGGATCGCCAGCAGCCAGTCTTTGAGAAGAAAGCATTACCTTGATGATGCCTTGATTTGGACATTTTCCCAGTCTCAAAACCATGAGTAAATAAATTCCCACTGTTTAACCTAACCCATTTCCCTGGTATTTACTTTGAGCAGGCACGGAAACTAAAGCAGATTTTGGTACTGGGAGTGGGTTGCTGTGATTGCAAATACCGTAAATGTAGAAATGGCTTTGGAATTGTGTAATGGGTAAATGTTGCAAGATTTGTGAGGTGCTTGATAGAACAGGCCTAGATTACTTTGAAGTCACTGTTTGTAGAGTTATGGATGCTAAATTTACCTCTGATAAGGCCTTAGATGGAAATGACGAATGTGTTATAGAAAATGGGGAAAATGCCATTCTTGTCTGAAAGTGGCAGAGAATTTGGCAAAATTGAGTTCTGATGTCAAATGGAAGGTAGAACTTGATATTGATGAACTTGGATATTTTGCTGAGGAGATTTCCCAGCTAAGTGTAGAAAGTGCAGTCTGGTAACTACTTGCAGTTTACAGTAAAATGTGAGGGGAAAGGGATAAGCTGGGAACTGAACTCCTGAGCATAAAGAAACCTGAAATTGATTTTTCAGAAAATTCTGAGCTTCCAGAAGGTGAGTCCTAGATGTGATGCTTTGAAGCTGGATGGACCTCAGAAAATTATGTTCTTAGAGTTAATCATTACTGTGGGTGTAAACCTCTTGTGGGTGGGACCTTCTGATTAGTTCACTTAAGTAAGGTGTGGCCCAGGGTGGGTCATTATATTCTTACAGGAGTTCTTTAAAAATGGAATGAGGAGAGACAGAAAGAGATTAAGCCACAGAAGGTTAGAGAAAACCAGAGGAAGCCAGTAGCTTAAGGCAATGAAACCTGGAAAAGAAGGGAGAGGCTAGAAAATGCCACCATGTGCCCTGCAATCTGGTCTTTGGGGAGAAAGCATTGCCTGATTAATGCCTTGATTTGGACATTTTTCTCAGCCTTGCAGCCTAGTAAGAGCCATTGTAAGAGCCACCCCATTTCTGGTATATTGCACTTCAGCAGCCTCACAGAGTGGAACACCAGAGAATAGTGCTCCATATGAGGGTTTAACTGGCATGGAACCAGTCAGAAAGTTCCATGCAATTCAGGCTCAGAGGTGCAGTTTTCCAGGAAGGATCTGTGGATAGTGCTACAGTCTGATGGTTTGGATCCCTGTGTCTTATATACCAAACCAACACTTTCTTTAAATGAATGGAACCACTACCAACCTGTATGAAAAGGGACAGAAAAGGAAAAGATTGAAGGAAAACTCACTTCATGGACAGAACCATGGAAGCTGAGGACTGGACTAAAGACATCTTCTTGGGCTATGATAGTCGGTCCACCCATGTGTATGGAACAGGTTAGTCTACCATGATGCTTGGAGAGGGCAAGTCTTCCTCCCTATTATTCATGAAGAGTGCTGCCACCCCAGTGTCCTGAGAGAGTGGATTGTGGAGAGCCTGGCCACCATTCAAGGGCTCAGAGCAGGTGGATCTTGTGCCCCAGGGATTGTGGAGTGTGTGGGCCCCACCCTGTGTTTGGAGAGTATGGAACCTACCCTTCAATGTTCAAGTAAAGCATGGCTGCAGGGCAAGCAAATGCAAGGGGTGGGGATGCCACTCCATCAGATCTGGAGGACAAAATGTTCCACAGATGACTCTCAGACTTTGAAGTAAGCCCCACACGTTTTCAGAATTGTTTAGAACTCATAATCCATGTTTTCCTTCTAATTTCTCCCTTCTGGAATAGCAATGTTTACCCTATGCCTGTCCTTCCTTTGTATATTTTTAGAAGATAATTTGTGCTCTAGGTTTCAGAGGTCCATAGACAGAAGGGAATTATGCCTCAGGAGAGACTCTGTACTAAGCATTGTTTCTGAAATGACTTGAGGTTTTTGGGATATTGTGATGGAATGTATTTATTTTACATATGGAAAGAACATGCCTTTTTGGGCTCCAGAAGGTGGAGGGTGGTGATTTGAAGCTGTATGTAACCCAGAAAAAACATCTTTTTAAATCTAATCCAGTCCTGTGGGTATAGGTCTATTGTAAATAGGGCCTTTGATGAGGTTCCTTCACTTAAAGTGTGGCTTTCCTCAATCAGGATGGTTCTTAATCCTAATACTGGATTTCTTTATAAGAGAATGAAATTCAGACAAAGAGAAAGTCACAGAAGCAAGAATCTGAAACCAATGAAACCCAGAAGAAGAGAGAGACCAGCAGATGCTGCCATTTGCCTTGCCATGTTACAGAAGAACCAAGGATCACAGGAGGTCCATTTTGTGACAGAAAACATTGCCCTGAGGATGCCTTGATTTGGATTTGGACAGTTTCCTTGGCTCAAAACGGTGAGTGAATAAATTCCCATTGTTCAACACGACACATTTCCTGGTATTTGCTTTGAGCGGCCTAGAAAACTAAAACATCAGGTGAAGCAGTGACCATTATAAATATATAGGGAAAGGATGACTTAATATGCTGAATAATACTATACAGCATAAAATATGACTTAACAGTGTTAGTGCTTAATTAAGGGTCTCAGGTCAGTATAACAGCAAATAAATATGAGATCATTTTAAAGTTAAGTAAAATTCAAGATTATAGAAACATACAGTGGTTTGGAGGAGTGTAGTAAGCAAAGTCAAGTTCCTCAGTCCTTTGGTCTAGCTATGATACAAAATGGTCTTTTAATATCTCTCCCTAGAGGACTTGTTCTTTTCTGGAATAATCCATTCTTCTACCATCCCAAAATGAATATTCACAATTTCATTTTGTAGATCGTTTTTTTTCCAGGTCCAGTAATTTCCTGGGTTCATGCATATCCCTTTACAGTTTTCCCTTCAGAAAACCAAACTGGATCTTGGTAGACACTAAGGAGGCTTTTGACTTTCATAACAAATACAGGTCTTTTGCATATGTAAATGTTGGTCTTGATAAGACAAGTGCTTGATAAAACAGGATAATTAGTTTTTTATTCATCAAGAATAAGATGGGAAGTGCATGTGGCTCAAGTGGTTGGGCATCCATCTACCATATGGAAGGACCCGGGTTCAATGCCCGGGATCTCCTGGTAAAAACTGTACATCAAAAAAGAAAAAAAGAGAGGAAAAAAAAGAATAAGACAAAGTTTGTAAGCTTGTTTTAGGCTCTCACATTATGTATAACATTTCCATGCAATATATTTAAGTGTCTGATATCATTGGATATTAAATGAATGTTTTTCACTCTCCATAGCTTCTGCTTCTGTCAGAAACTCACCCACATTTTTCTTTCTTATAAAGATTCCAGCAAACAATATATTTTATTTATTTTTTTCAAAATTTTACTTTGTTTATTACTTGTATTAGTCAGGAATATTTATTTTTTAAAAAAAGATATAAAACAAATTGGCTTAAATAAAGGTTGAAGGGAAGGTAGTGATCACATGGAATCAGAAGAATCCTTTGGAGCAAATTTCTCTGTGAACACTTAAGATTACAAGATCTTTCATGGATGATCTGCATCGTCTTTATTTTCTCTTTCTGTGTCTTAGCTTCTCTTCAGGGCTCTTTTGTTCTTGCTTTCCAAAATAATTGCTGATATATATCTTGAAGTTGCTATGGCAGTGACTCTGAACTCCTAACTCTGCTTCATCTTAAAATTCCACTGCTCACAACATCTAATTCAGTCTTTTTTTGTCACTTAGTTTATATCCTTGACAGAGAAAATCTGCATTGGATATATACCTTGCTCTCTCCAGAAAGGGAGGGTCACATGGTCCAAATATGGCCACACCTGTGCCCATGTCTTCTTAGGGTTTCACCTCACACATATTCTGCTATCATGATATACCCTTGAATTTTATGAAAAGCTAGGAGACAAGAAAGCTCTCTAATTAAATTCCTTTATATGCACCCCATTGAAAACTGTGGGTCCTTTGAATAATCAGTTCTGCTACCCAGTTAAAATATTTTAATGATGTTTAAATGTTTAAATGATTTTTTAATGGCACTTTTAAAAAGTAGAGGAAGTTAAACAGTTTCTAATCAGGGATTGTTATATATGTGAAGCATTAGCTCTCTAATTTGTACTTGTTGATGCATGGCCAGATTTGATAGTAGTTTCCCACAGGTTACTTTTTTGAGATATAAAATAAATATTGGACAACTTTATATGTAAAGGAGCTCATATTTGGAGCGAATTAAAAGACAAACTAACACAGGTTTATCTTGTTGTCTAAATTGTATCTAAAACTCATATATCTCCATTCTGAGGCAAACATTATGTGTCCTAATAGAGTTCTTCATTTTTCAAAAGTAATATTCATTACATGCAGATAAACATATTGATTATAAATATTTAGATATGGAAATTAAATTGTTGCCTATATTTTACTTAATTGTGTTTTCCTCTTTTAGGTGTCAATTTGTTTCTCACCATAAAGAAGCTTTAAGATTACAATAAACTGCTGATGAATTTGGGGATAGTATTGTGTATTCTTTTCCCTGTTTAGAGGTAGCATATACGGATTGGTAATCAATCAGTTATAATTTAGAGTTGGTATATATATTATTGAATAACGTAGCTTGGGTTTACTGGAATACTCATGGGACTCTTTCCGCTCTTGTTTTCCATAAAGTTGACTCTAGGGGCTCGTAAATGTACCCATTCATCCCACATGATGACTGCCTAATCCTTATTGTGGTTCCTCCTCACTGGTAAACTTTATAACCTTCCAATTATTTCTTCAGAGTCATTTTCTCAAGTTAGTGATAGCTTTTTCGGCAGTCCTTTACTTTCTGGTTGAAAGCCCAGGAATTTATTTTCTTCTGTATAATATTTTAAGTTAAAATTATACTCCATTCACCCCTTAGGGATGTTTTGTCAAATACAGGACAAGAAGGAACCACATGCCCCCGACTTACCTACCCAGAGCAGACATTGCTAATTGAACATGGTACTGATTCTAGAAGGACCATGTGCCTTCTCAGCACAGCACTGCTCTCAGCCCACTAGAACCAACAAGGGAGATGAAACCTGTTTTATGATCCTTGTCTTGGGATTTTTCCTCTTCCACCAAGCCTTTGTTCATAATGGGATTAATCACCATAATGCCTCTCTCTGCTACCCTTGAAGAGAGGGTCCTAGACAGTCAACTCCAGGTGCTGTAGCATGGAGACGTTTGAAGGAAAGGCTGAAAACACCTGTAGAAGAAATTGTTTCTGGGTAATACAGTAAATGTTCCCTAAAGATATTCTCTTCCAAAGGTGAAAACACAGCAATCTATGAAAATCTTTCTCATGGCAAGCTCCGCCAAGGGAAGGCTTTTGCAGAAATCACTCACAAACGGATTTTGCAAAGAAACAAACAATATTAGCAAAAGCCAGGGCATGACACACACAATCTCAGAGTTCCAAGTGTTCTTATAGAGCATTTCTATAGTTTATAGATGGATGCTGAGTAACTGCAGACAAAGACCAAAACTACTTTAGATATGGAAATTAAATTGTCATTTAATTTTCCTGACAAACTTACAAAGTAGATACTATGATTTTCCTCAATTTTTAAATGAGGAAGCTTAAGCATGGTGAAGATATGGCCATGCTGCCTTCTATCCGTTATTTATAGTTTGGTGAATATTTAAAATGTGCTTATTTTCCTTCTTAGCAAATTGTTCAAATTTTATTCCATAAGGGAAGTAAAATTCCTTGTCAGAACTCTGATAAAATACCAAGTACAAGAATCATTCCAAAGCATATTTCAAAATCTAGTATTCTACTGTCAATCCATGACAAGCCTATAATATGCATTTACTTACATTTAATAATTAAATATTTATAGACAAAGAAACATTTATACATAGAAATATTTATAAAATCGTTAAAATAATGAAAAATTGTAGAGAATGAAATGTCCAATAATTGGGGGATGTTAAATAAATTATATTATAAATGAAGTGCTATGTAGCAGTTGAATTTTCATCAGTTTGAATATCATTTGCCCAGGTCTGTGTGGATGTATATGTGTGTTTTATGTTTTGTCAGGGGGTGTTGTTTCTTTGTTTTTTTCTTTCTCTCTCTCTCTCTCTTTTTTTTTTTTTTTTTTTTAATTTTTTATATGTACCCTGATTGGTGTTCTCTGTGCTTCTTGAATCTATAGTTGGTGCCTGTGATTAATTCTGGAAATTTTTTGGCAATTTTATCTTAAATATTTCTTCTTTGCATATATGAGCCTGTGTCAAAGGCACTCTTAACTGTTGCAGTGTTTTTCATTTCTAGCATTTCCATTTGGTTCTTTCTGATAGTTTCAGTGTTTCTGCTTAAATGCCCATCTAATTTTGCATGTCAGTCAACTCTTCAATTAGTCTTGAACATCTTAAACATAATTATTTAAAGTCATTGTCAAATAGTTCTAGCATCTATATCATTTCTGAGTCTGGTCCTGAGAATTGTTCTAACTCTTGTAAGTGTGGTGTTTTTTCTTGCTTTTTTGGTATGCCTGAGAATAGTTTGTTGGAAGCTGGCATGACATGTAAGATAGTAGAGACAAGACTGAGGTTAACAGTTTTTATGCCTGGAAGTAGACACGCCTCTTCTGCTACATCTTTAGTGCAGGGAGAGGGGATTGCCCTACTCTAGTTAGGAGGTGGGCTGAGTTTGTGTATTTAAATTCTAGTAGAGCTAACTTATGTTTAGGGTGGGGGGAAGGCTTACCAGAGCAATGTCTGTTTGATTCTGTGTTTTAGTTCTTGCCTTTGCTGTGCTTCTTCGAGGGCTTCTGGATGCTTTATTCCCCTCCTGTCCTCACAGCAGCATTCTGCTCATACTTGTCATTCAAAATTCTTAGGTATGGGCATTGGAGTAGTTTCCAGTCTTCTGATTAAGCATGTGCCCTGTCTCTGGGCCTTAGGACGTGTGACCTTCTCAGTGCAGTTCTGTAGTCGGCCACTCCATTACCTGGCTGAACCCTCAATCGTGGAAGTGGAATTCCTTCTCTTCCTCAGTTTCCTTTCAGGAGCTCAGCTGCTAGGATTGTCTACCAATGCCCTCAGCCTAATGTTTTAGGCTTTTCCCTAAGCCAATCTCCATGTCTCCGCCCACACTGATTAAGGATTTTTGCTCTTTACTGGAGATAGAGAGGAAGGATCCTAGTGGAGTTTCTCACCTCTCCTTCTTGCCAGCTGTTCTCCTCACTGAGAGCTGAGTCAATATAAGAACTCTCTCAAAGCCCTTTCATTTTATTAATGTGCGCACCCAGCTAAGTCCATGGATAAAGAGCCTGCAAAGTGCTCAGACACCCTAACCCTGCCCCACACCCGCCCCTCTCACACATACTCTGATTTCTGTAGCCCCCAGAGGTTTCACATTGTCCTGCTAACACGTTGGTGTGGCAGTTTGAGATTATTTCTGAATCCCCAAAAGAGAAAAATTCTGTTTTTAAACTGGTCTGTTCCTCTGGGTGTGACACCCTTTGATTGTATTAAATCCAAAGTTTTTATCTTTACTTGATAAAAGATTAGGACTTTGATTCGAACCCATCAGTAGGGTTCTTGGTGGGCTGATACAAATGGACACTCACTCAAGAAGCATGAGAAGAGAGAGCTCCGTAAACACGGAAGAAGAGAGAACTTTGATCCTGTGGCCCCAGAGAGAGATCAGCCATTTGCCTAATAGTTTGCAGCTGAAGAGAACAGAGCAGCTGAGAAGGCCCAAGAGACAAGGCAGAGATCAGCCGCCATCTTGCTTCAACACATGGCTACAGACTTTGGTGAGAAAGCAGCCCTGAGTTGGACTCTTTAGGGCCTTGTAACTGTAAGCTTTCAACCCAAATAAATTCCTTTTATAAAAGCCAACAGATTTCTTGTACTTTGCCTCAGCACCCCTTTGGCTGACTAATACATGTGGTCTTTCACTGAATTATCAGTTATTCTAGGGAACTCTTCATACAAAAGTCACATCTTCTCTCTCCCTACAAGAACTGTCCTTTCTTAGCTTTTAGGCCAGGCATTTGTTCTGTGGATTCCACTCTCTGAAGGTTTTTTTTTAAAAACAACAACAACAACATGAATTCGACTTTAGTTCTTCTTTTCATTGTTGTTGTTGTTATAAGGGTGGGAGTGAAGCTTCTTCCAGCTCTTTACATCCTAAATTAGAAGCCAGGAGCCCAGCTGCTAAATTTTTATTTTTAAAGTATTTGAAAATAATGAAAAGATGTTTATATCACAATATTAAAAAAAATAATTGTAGCAGTAATTCTAAAATGTGAGATCCAAAACTATAATCATATTTTGTTCAAGGAAAAATCCCAAATTTGCAGGAAATATCTTCAAATTTCCTACATGAATCAGGTGTGACTGTTTCTTTCTTTGAATTTTCTATTTCCCCCATTATTCATAATTAGTACACATCATTAATTTCTTAAAATAATTCTTCAGATTATGAGAGAGTCTAAACAAACACACTTCTTCACATTCAGCAATTTTCATATCTCTGAATATAGAACATCTTCATTCATTATGCTTGCTAGCTAATGGAACAGTGTTTGGCCTCTTGTTGCTTTAGTCTAATGTATCTATGAAAAGACACAAGCAGAAGGGGAAGCAGCTAATACACTCAGACAAGAATGGACCTTCAGGAACATTAGAACTTGGGCTTCAATTTTGGGTTTAACCTACCTCATTCTATTGTCTTTCTCTGCCATAGACCAAAAGAACTGATGGTTTCCTGTGTGGAGACAGGTGCTTTCCTGAGCTATCTTAGTGACATGTAAAGTGTAGAAAGCATGGTTCCATTCATGCATTTATTCAATCTACCAAACATTAGCTGAGACCTATGCTTTGTGCTAGAGTTAGGAGAGACACTCCTGATTCTGCCCTCAGAGAGTTTTCAGCCTAATAAATTTAAAAGCATATTAATACATCATTGGAGCCAAGAGAACAAGGGACAGTGGTAGAATACAGGAGAGAAAGACTATTCTGCCTGCAGAATAGATGGTCTCACACGTGAGGAGAGAGGAAATGGAGTCTTGACCTCACCCCAAAAGAAGAAAGTCATGCCAGGCAATGCAAACAGCAAGAAAAAAGGAAAGGAGGCATGGAAATGAGACATGATGGGAAGCGGCTGTGGCTCAATCAGTAGGGCTCCCGTTTACCATATGGGAGGCCCCGGGTTCGGTTCCCGGGGCCTCCTGGTGAAGCCAAGCCCGCCCGCACGGCATGGTTAGCTGACCCAGCGAGCACAAGCAGCAAGGGGGGGATAAATGAATAAATAAATAAAATCTAAAAAAAAAAAAGAGACATGATGAGCAGCGGATGGTAGTTGAGAGGACATAGGCCAGGTGGGGTAAGATTGGGTGCCGTATCACAAAACATGATGTTTAACCTGTTGGAGATGAAGAGCCGTGAGAGGGTATCAAGCAAAGTGTGACAGGCATCGCTGTGTGTCTTATGAAGGAGAGTATAAATACAGTGTCTTGGTTCACATCAACAGGCATTTACCAAATGCCTCCTATAATCTGCATTAAGTGTTTAAAAAAACAAATTATCTGCCTTCAAGGAATTCACAAATAGTAGACCAACCAAAATGTAAAATATAATAATGCAAGGTAGTAAATGCTATAATTGGGATAAGTGCAAAGAGCAACCAGAATATAGAAAAGGGAGAAATTTAACTTTGATAGATTTAGGAAAGTTGGGGGACATACTCTAAGGAAAAGACACAATAATCTTTGGGTAAGAAAATTGTCTATTGCATAAAATATTGTGACAATAATTCTAATACTTGGGTATCAAAGTGTGATGCCAATTGTGGTATAATTAAATATGGATATATTAGTGTAAAAGTTCATATATACAGATTCTACTGTACACTTTCAAGAGAAAAACAATGGGATAAAATAAAGTCAGTGCTTATTGTGATGTTTTAGAAACATCTTAATGTTTCCAGTAGATAAATATGTATGTTTAACCAACAGAGGTGAGAGTCCTGAAGAAAATCCTTGAATCTTAGCCAAATTGCTAAGATATTTGTCTCACAAACCCCAAGAAAGAATGATTTTAAAGGAATCTGGAAGTTTTCAACATGGTCATCATTTGTGTGCATACATTTGATAAGATTAAGTCCTTCTGGAACTATTTTATCAGACTTTATGAGCAGTGCCTTGATCTTCACCAATTACCAGTTTTTATTTTTTCCCTTCAACTCTACCATGTTACCTAACATATTGAGTTTCTGCTAGGAAGGTTTAGCAGCACTTAAATTATAAAGGGCTAAAGGTTTTTCAAGGGCTTATTTTTGTGTTCTGTTAAAACCGAACAGCTTGTGGAGGCAAAGGAAAGGTGTATGCCAGTGGATGATTGCTAAGTAGTCTGGCTCACTCATGTTTATTATGGTTTCTTCTACCTCACCAAATGCATGTTGAAATAAAAAGTTTTACCTAAATGACCTTAACAGTCTGTGAGAATTTTCTCTGGTAACACAAAAGCATATTTTTATTTTTATTTTGGTAATAAATTCTTAAGTTTTCTATCTATGAGAAAAAGTACTGTGATTTCTCCCGAGGCTCTTGAAGCAGAGGATTACCGCATAGATTTGGCAGTTAAAAAGTAATTGTGGATCAGTGGAAAGACTTTGGGAATGATGGCAAAAACCACAGGCAAAATATTGAGAGGCACAGAGGGGTGGATGTGGCTTGTCAATCCTCCCTCCAACTTTCCATGACACTGTGGCATGCAAGAAATCCAGGTCCCTTCTTTTAATAATAATTACTTATGGTGGGCCTTTGGACAGAACATCCGTGTTTAATTTCTTGGATAACCACTAACTAACTCAGGGGTTCTCAAGTCTGTCTACACATAAGATTCACCTGGGAAGTTTTGTGGTGGTGGTGTTTTTTCCAGAGGATGTATCAGGGATTGAACATGGGACTTCATACATGTGAAGCAGGTGCTCAATCACTAAGCTACACCCACTCAATACCCACAAAGCACCCAGTCTAATTGTATCAGAATCTGTGGGGGTAGGACTCAGGGATCAGTATCATTAATGTTTCTACAATGATTAAAGTATAGAGCCAAGTTTGAAACCATGGTATTGGAGTAATGTCATGGGTAAGTAATTTCATCTATTCCAGCCTATGCTTTTCTATCTTATAAAATGGAATATTTTAGAATGTTCCCAAAGACCCCTTCCAATTCAATGTCATTCTGCCTCAAAGAATGGGGAATTAATGTGTTCATTCAAATAGATTTCTAAAATCGTCCTCACTGGAAAAAGTCTGTGTTTTAAGACTCCATGATAGGATGGAGAGCAAATGAAACCTCCCATCGATGTGTGCCTGAGTCCTTTTCCAGAATATAGAGAGTTTGGCCTCATGCTGAAACTTCCATTCTGACAGCAAAAGAGCAAAGGAAGTACCAATACTTTGCTAATTCACCTGCCCATATTTGTTCTGCCAGGACAGATCTCACTCATCATCCTAGCTTCAAAACTCACCTTCCTAGGGCTGAAGCCAAGGAAGAGGCAGGTCCTGGAAATGCTGGGCTTCAGCTACAGGAGGTGTTTATAGAAAAATCCATGACTATGGCTACTGAAGCTGATTTAGAAAGAGCAAAGTGCAGGAAGGAAGTCTGAGCAATACTGAGATAAGGAAAAGAAAGTTTAAATGTGCTAGAAGGAAAAGGCTGAAAAGAAAACATGAGTAATCAAGGCCCTGAAGCCAGAGATGGAATAGATAGCATTTGGCAAGAAACAGACCATGTAGGAGTAAAGATCAAGCACATATAAACAGACACTGAAGAGTCATGGATGAGACATTGGCTCAATCTAGGAATGCTTTCAAGGGACCCCAAGCTTCCCAATTGTGAGTGGTTTAGTGCACTCTTGCCAGAATATGTCAAGGATTTTAAATAACAGATTTCTTTCCATGGGCACATCAATTGGCTATTTAATCCCTGGGCTCCTAGCACTTACTGGCCATAGCAGAAACTTGGAAATGGACTGTTGAAGCCTATTTCTTATATTGTGCCTTGACCTTTATATCCTTGTAACTCCTCTTTGAATTCAGATTCATCTTCCATTTCACGTAGCATCAAGCATAAACTTTCACAAACTAGAAGCCCTTGATAAATATTTTGCTTCCAATGTAATAATAAATTTGGGGAGAGCATTCCAATTGGTGGGAAAACTAAGGAGAAATGAGTGTCCAAATGGGGTGAAAGAAAACCATAAATGGAGTTAAGGTAGGGCTGGGTTAGCAGCCTCTCTTTACTCACATGATGCCATGTGCATATATCTGTCATTACGGTTTACTCATGAAGTTATAGTTACCTCTTTATGGATCTGTTGCCTCCACTACTCTGAGGACTTTTAGAGAGCAAGATCTGGGCACTTTCCTTTTTAATCAAATATATACTATGCTTCAAAGAAGATTGAGATTATTAGAGTAGAAATGTCATTGAATGTCAATATTCAGGCTTCCAAAATTGGCTCTTGGATCTCATTTAGAAATAACAATTGCAAA
Source organism: Tolypeutes matacus (assembly GCA_026826555.1). Taxonomy (NCBI): domain Eukaryota; kingdom Metazoa; phylum Chordata; class Mammalia; order Cingulata; family Chlamyphoridae; genus Tolypeutes; species Tolypeutes matacus. The sequence goes on along the minus strand of JAKSZT010054462.1, from coordinate 17,291,721 downwards.
AGTCCAACTTGTTTACACTAAGAGTCAAGTACGTGTGAGAAAAGGGTTGTTTTGATGATAGGGTCTTCCTCTAAAATATCATAACCAGAACGTGGTATGTAAAGAATATGTCAACACCAAAACATTCTATGTAAAAAATGCAGGTGGATGCTATGAGAAGTTTTCCCACCTCTGGAAAAATTAGATAAACCATCAAAAACCTAGTAGGAGGAAGGAAGATTAAAGAGGATAAAACTTGAAAGCCATAAGTTTCTGATAAACATTTATCAGAGCCCTATCCACTCCTCTTCAGTACAAGGCATGAAGAAAGCGTGCAAGCAGGATAAATGAAATCCCTAGATAATATGGGAATCCCATAGCAGAAAGACACTAGGTAAGCTTTCAAAGGTATAAACAAAGGGACTTTAATTCTTACAGGAGTTCTTATCTCTACCCAACATGGCATATGAACCATAGATTAATAGTGACTGGCTGAGGAACCATTTAGGCAATTTGATCTGAGAGTGACCTCACACAATCCATACAAACCTGTGTTGTTTGGGGAAGTTGATAAATTCCACCCATCCTAACCCTCCTTATGTACACTGATGACTGAAAGTGGGCCAGTGGTCTCAAGGAACCAGTGTGGTCCCAGCAAGAAAGTTGAAAAACTTATGAATTCCTTGATTCTATGAGGGTCTGGGGCCAGTCCAATACAGAGGCCAGGTAGGTCTACAGTGAGAATAGAAGCCACCATCCAAAAGAGAACTACAGGTTGAATATTAGCTTGGTAAACCATCATCCAGAGCCAGGATAATACCTGATGCCCTCAGAGGTAAAAAAGGGGAAAGCAAGGACTTTGAATGTGATGGAATAGTTAGTTTCCAACATGGAAGCTATTGAATTCTAAACTGAGGGCCTGAGATACTGGAATTGACACAAATCCTTGAGGAGATAATCTTTAAGCTGAGACCTGCTAAAGCCAGGCCAAAAAAAAAAAAAAAAAAAAAGAAAGTCAATATATTTGCAGGATTTAAAGGACTCTTCCAGCAAACTTTTTCTGTAAATGACTAGATGGCAAATATTTTTAGTTTTGTGGGCCATAAGGTCTGGATCACAGCTAGGAGTCTCTGCTATTGCAGGCCCAAACTATCCAGAGACAATAAGTAAATGAATGGGTATGGCTGCGTTCCAATAAAACCTTATTTACAAAAATAGATGTGGATGGGCCAGATTGGACCCACCATCATAGTTTGCCAACCCCTGTAAAATCTATTTCTGGACTAAATTGGAGAAAGAGAGAGTTTTGTTTCTAGACTGCATCATTTTGCTTTGCAGAACTATTTTAACCATTAGCTGGAGACATCATTACAGACCACACCAATGAAAGCTGTAGGCAACATCACTGCAAACTAAAGTCGTGTTGGCTAGGACTGGATGGAATGGCCAAGTCCTAGTTCCAAAAAAGTTAAGAAAACAACTGACATTTTCAGACATGATCGTGGAAAGTGGGCTCTGTTTGATGAGTCACTTTCATCACTCAGGATAGGCTTAAATAGTAATATTTAGGCCTCCTTCATGCTAACTGACCATGTTCTTCTGCAGGGTCCTGTACTACATCATCACTGGTTTTACTCTGGGACTCCAGGTAATGGAACAGCAACAATCAAGAATATTCATGGCAGAAGTAAAAAGATTGTGACATGGCATGTACTACCTCTTACAGCTGTTTTGCCGAAGTGATACACGTGATTTCCTCTCTCACATTTCATTGGCCACAACAAGTCACATGGATATACTAAGTTTTAGTGGTCTGAGGAATGCAAACTTATCCTAAGTCCACAGACAGACAGACAGACCAAATACTTCTAAACAGCAATAATGCTACCACAGCCAAATCAGCATCTCCTTGCAGAGGCTGTTAAAAGAGTCCGGAGAAGACAAGCTGAAGGCTCAGCAATGTGGATGGAAAGGCACAGAGAGACAAAAGGCTGACTAAGTAACAGTCATTATTCTTAATGGGAAGTGGTGGCAGCCACAGCAAGAAAGCATCAAGCATGGTCTTTTGAGGTCTACAACATGTTCATTAATTGGCATTCTCATGAATTCCTATCTGTGAGAAATTCTAAGTATTAAATAGTCTTCCCACTTATCAAATTCAAGAAAGCTGTTCTTGGGTCTCAGAGATACCCAGAAGTTCCCCCAGAGTTCACACAGAAACCAGGAGACAGGTCATTGCCCAGTAAGACAAGTCTCCTGAAAAGACTGAAAATTTCCCATGAAAACAAACAAAAGTAAACCAGAAATGTTAATCACACATGCTTGTGTACTGAGAAGGTTTTCATTTCTTTATACCTTTTGGTTTTTCTTCTTTTTTTCAAGCACACCTACAGCTCGCTCGTTTCCCTCTGTTTACTTCTCTCCCCACTTGTGGCCATGCCAGAGCCCTTCCTTTCTTCTGACTGGGCAGGAGGTCTGGCTGCCATCACTGGGACAGCTGGCTGCGCATTCCTCAGAACGGGCTATGAAACTCAGAACTATCTGGTTGCTTCATGCTTCAGTAACTAATCCAGAATCAGCACCACTGTTAAAAACACCAGTTGTTAAAGATGAAGCAGAGATTGGAGCAGGTGGGCTGTGTGGGCTGAGCTGTTACACCTACAAAATCTGCAGAGAAAAAGAACTTTACTGTGCAGTTCACTGCACTTTAAAACACACACACAGACGTGCATCTACTTGGAGCCAAAAACAAAGAAAGAGCGAGCCAGAAAGGAAGAAGCGTCAGGAGCACAAAGGCAGTGCGTTCCCCTGGGCTCTGCTTTGAGAAATGCCAATATGCAAAAATATGAAATAATTATTTATGAGTTCTTTACTGTATCTGTGTAAGCTTTTGGGGGTTGGAGACCGACTTTTCCATCTCAGTGTTTTTAAGCCCAGGACTTTGCCTTTGGGTGCACAAAATTCATTGAACAAAGAAAGAAAAGTGAGAGAAAAAAACAAGGAGGGAGGGAGATTTCTTTCTACGTTTCACAAAAGAATTCACCATGATGTTCCTTTAAATAGTGAACTTCTCAGGGCACCTAGATGACTGTGTAGATTCTGTTAATTAGCTGATACATGGGCAAAACTCAGAAGACAAATTATAAAAATAGTTCCTAATTCGATAGCACTTTTATATTTGCTTTTTCACTTGATTCTCAAGTCTCCTTTTATACTAGCCAAAGTATAAAATGTCTGTGTATGGTTTTGTTTTGTTTACCCTAGCTAACATAATAATAGTAATGCAGCAATGGCTGATAAAATATCTCACAACTTACCCCATCAATGATTTGGAGAGTCTGACTCAATTTACAAAAATGCACTCATTCTTTTATCTATTCATTCATTTGACAAATATGTATTGTCCAACCTGTGCCAGACACTATGCTAGGAGCTCATTTAGGTTTATAATTTGCTACATTTGGTATAGAACATGGGTTCTTATAATAAATAGGTAAGCTGAATTTATAGCTTCACTTTTTACCTTTGTAATCATAAGAAAATTATCTTTTTGTCCTTAACTTTATCATCGATGCAGTAGGGATCATGATACATAGTTATAGGATTAATCATGAGAGAAAGATAAAAAAATACCAAGCACTTGCTAGGCACATAGGAGTCCCTAGATAAAGAAAATTTTCTTCTCTTCTTTTAGTAATTCATAAATTACAACCAAGTTAACCAATAAATAAGCATATTTACTCTTGTTAAGTATAATATATAGTTATAAGTATCAAAAATTTGGAGGTAAACTCTTTTTTTTTTTTTCTTGTTCAACCAGCCTAAAACTAGTTCAAGGAGCACAACACATACCCAGTTATATATGTGCCTGGTCTATCAGCTCCAGATGAGAGTCTTATAGTAGATGGGAAGAACTGCTCTATCTAGATTGTAGAAACATATTCTTAGAAGATGTACACCTTGATACACTTGAAGAATGCGGAAGGATTATAAATACAGAGAGGGGGATAGAAGGCTTTCCTGATAAAGAACTAGATATGAACAAAGTTCTATCATCAGACTTTAGTAGGCAGACACACACCTGTCCTCAACGGTACAGTAGATTCCCACTGTCTCATCCATTGCTCACCATTCTGAAACAATGAAATCTTATTTTTTAAACAAAATTTTACTGAAGTATACCATTCATACATGGACAATATACATATAGTAAAATTTGTGAATTTACTCAACAAACATGCATATCATCATACAAGGCTCCCATACATCTCCCCACCACCAACACCTTGCATTATTGTGAAACATTTGTTATGAACTATGAAAAAGCATCACCAAAAGATTACTGAACTATAGCCTATATCTTACATTTGGTCTAGTTTTCCCCTTATCCATCCAATTATTAACACTCTGCATTAGTATTACATATTAAACAATGAATGCTTGTTGATAATCTTGTATGTAAAGCATCCCTGAGTTATATGATGAGGGAGATGAAGAAAATCCAGTAACATTCTCACTCCTCAAGATGCATATGTCATGTTTTATAATAAAAGAATTTCAATTGTTTCCTTTTAGGGAACAATTTGTTATTGGACATACATCCATTGGACACCATCCAAGCTCCAGATCATGGATGCATTCATTCTGTAACTTATTTATTAAACATGACATACAGATAATATTAGGATAAAAGCACGTTGTAACTTAATTATTTTCCACCACTGTCTTTCATGCATGTTCTACATTCTCTCTTTCCCTCACTAATAAACCACATTCTCGTGAATTTTTTATCACTTTCAAATATAAACAAACTGTCATTTTTAGGTTTAAAAAGGTCTAAACAAATCTAAAGTCAATAATTCTTTTATCCAATATGAGTTTTCCACCCATCCCTCAGTAAGTCCACATCTGTGATTCTGAATAAGAGGCATGATTGATTTCTTCTCTCTCCTCTCCCAATAACTTTTCTAAAACTGATTTCACAAGTTCTGAAGGAGGAAAGAGTAGTCAAAAAGGTGAAGAGAGTATTAGGATATTTCATTATATATGAGATATAATCAAATGTAAAATGCATCATAATTTCAGAATTTTCATATGTCCATACCTTTAGAATCCATGAAATATAATACAATCTCAACTGGTACTGCAAGACTGTGTGTGTTCTGTATAGCAGATGCTCAAATGCTGGCTTCTCCAATGGAGCACTGTTCTGAGTTCTTGAGACATGCCCAGTGGGCCCCACATAAATTTTGCCCTAATGTAAGGAATGTACTCTTCATCTGCCCCTTCCAACTCCTCCTCAGGGCCTATTTGGGACAAGCCACACCTGTTGGGGTCACCTTGCCCTGGTAGACAGATCTTTTGGATAGAGACTTTTAGAATGTGCAAAACCCAGCTAACTTTACTCTGCCATCAGAGGCAGATTCAGATAACCTTATTTCTTTAGACTCTCGTAGTCTGGAGGTTAAAACCTACTATTGAGGCATTAGTCACTGTACTCCAAATGTCAAGGAGCACATGAATTCCCATTCCTGTTTTCTTTACAAACATTCTCACTACTAAGCTCCTCTATCTTCCCTTATAAATAGGCTGAATATGTGTGAGCTGCTAAAAAAATCACAGAACCAGGATTCTCTAGTAATTTCCTTTAAAATGTGAGAGTACTTCTTAACTTTTTATTCACCAAAAGTCTTTACCATCTTGTTACAGTTCTTTGTGAGTTGTAGAAAGCTGGGAAAAGCATTTTCCATACCCATGTAACAATAACAAAAACCCAAACAATCTGCAAAGTCACAAGCTTACTGATCCCATAAGAGAGTTGAGGTCACAGGGAAAACAATTAAACTGAAGTCTAGGTGAAGACTGTTCCCTGCAAGGAGAAATGGGATGCAAGCACTTGTTTATCTGAGGCAGGGACCACTGGACACCACCTAGTAAGCACTGAGTAACAAGCGAAAGTGAATACTCTGGGAAGAGTCACAAGTGCATGGAGAAAGATTACCTCAGACACATAGACAAAAGGAAGATCCAAAGCTCAGGATTTTGTCTCAGCAGACATTGAAAAACTTTAAGTAACACTCAAAGAATTTGGAGCCTGCAAGGCACAGTGGTGGTATGGTTACTAAAGCAATAAAAATGCCCAAGACTCAGCTCAATTCCTGAATTGTTTGACTCAAACCCTCCACAGTAAAGGTTAATTGGAAAGACAGGGGTGTCCATTTTTAGACAAAATTTACTTATGTCAATACCTGAAGTCATACCTAAAATATCTGGTTTCAACTACAAATTATGGAGCATTGAAAAAAGCAAGGAAAAAAAAAAACTTTCAACCAACAAAGCAGTCAACAGAATATGACTCAAATATGATGCATATGTTAGAACTATGAGATAGGAAATTAAAATAATTGTGATTAATATGTTAAAGGTTTTAATGGAAAATGTGCACAACATGCAAGGTAACTTGAATAACTTCAATTTTCAGATGATAAATAAAAGAAAGTATCAAATGGAAATTCAAGGATTGAAAAATACAGTAACATAGATAAAACATTCCCTCGATGGACTAATCAGTATACTCACACAGCACAGGAAAGAAACAGTTAACTAAAACAGAGGTTAATAAAAATTTCTCAAACTGAATCACAAAATGAAAAAAAGGAGTTAAATAAATAATACTAATAATAACAAAGAACAAAACATTCAAGAACTGTGGGATAATATCAAGTAGTGTAACAAATGCGTAATTGGAATCCGGGAGAATAGGTAGGCAGAACAAGAAGAACAAATATTTGAAGAATTTTCCAGACAGACACCACACCATGAATTCTAGAAGCTCAAAGAACACAAAGCAGGATCATGACCACCACACACACATACAACCACATCTGAACATATAGTCAAACTGATGGAAGTCAAAGACAGAAAATCTTGAAGAGATCTAAGGAAAAAGACACATTTCATACAGAAGAATAAGATTTACATTAGTCTGCTTTCCAGAAACCATTAAATACAGAAAATAATGGAGTGATATTTAAAGTACAGAAAGCAAAATAATTATCAACCCAGAATTCTATACTCCATGATAAAAATTTTTTCAAAAATTGAAGAGAATTAAAAACGTTCACAGACAAAAATGATGGGAATACATTGGCAGCAAACATGTCAAACTTACAGGACAGTTACAAAAATAATACAAATCCCAAACAGAGAACTCCAACATACCTTACTTCCCTCCAGATAGCCAGGTTCAATAATATTAATATTTTGACACATTTGCCATACCATTCTATCTATCCATCTACTAATCTATAAGTCCATCTATCCATCTATTCATCTGTTTTAGTTTCCCAGCTGCTAAAACAAATACTATACAATAAGATGTTTTAACAACAGGAATTTATTGGCTCATGGCTTCAGAGGTAGAAGGCTTGTCTCCTGCAGGGGTCTGTATCTTCTGGCTGGCTGGCAATCTCTGCAGTTCTTTGGCTTTTCTGTCACGTGGCAATGCACATAGTAGCATCTTATCCTTTCTCTTCTGGCTTCTGTTGACTTCCAGTTTCTCGCTGCTCCCCATGGCCTCCTTCTCTCTCTCTCCCTCTATTTAAATTTCATTCTGTTTATAGAGGACTACAGTAATCTGGATTAAAACCTAACCTGATTCAGTTAGACCACACCATAACTGAAGTAGCAACTTCAAGAAATCCTAATTACAACTGGTCCACAACCCACAGAACCAGGCATTGGGACCTGAACATTCCTTTTGTGCGGGATATGATTCAATACCCAACATCTTCTATCTATCTATCTATCTATCTATCTATCTATCTATCTATCTATCTATCTATCTATCTATCTATCTA
>JAKSZT010054462.1:17112213-17283873 GCA_026826555.1 Tolypeutes matacus | reverse complement strand
CTATCTATCTATCTATCTATCTATCTATCTATCTATCTATCTATCTATCTATCTATCTATGTATCCATCTATCTATCTAACTATCTACCTATCTACATCTATCTGTCTATCTCTCTATCATCATCTATCTATCTAGTCTGTCATCAATCCATTTTCTGAACACTTGAGTATAGGTTGTATATACTTCCAAATATATTTCCAAAGAAAAAGGATATTCACTTATGCAACTACCATAAGTGCAATAATCAAGTTCAAGAAATTTAATATTGATATAAAAATTATAGTCTGTATTCCAGTTTTCACATAAATCCTGATAATGTCCCTTTGATCCTTTTCTCCTCCATTGCTAGATCCCATGCGGGATCATGCATTGCAGTTAATGGCCATTGTCTCTTTAGTTGTACTTTCTTCTTTTAATTGTTAGAACACATAAATATAGTATTTCCCACTTCAACCATTCCGAAACATACCAATCAGTGGGATTAATCACATCCACAATGTTGTGTAATCATCACCTCCTTCCATTACTAAAATTTTCCCATCTTCCAAAACTTAAACCCTACATCCATTATGCACTAACTCCCCATTTTCCTTACACCTTACACCTCATAACTTGGACTCTAATTTCTGTCTTGATGACTTTGCGTATTATCGTATATATTTTTTGTAGTTATCATGGGGCTTAAATTTAACATCCTAAATCTACAACAATCTCATTTGATTTGATTTCAACTAAACATCAATAGTATACAGAGTATATTCCTATATCCCTCTGTCTCTCACTTTAAGTAGTTTTGCCACAAATTACATGTTTTTATATTATGAGTCCCAAACCACCAATGTATCATTACATTTTATGTGATTGCCTTTTAGAGCCTTTAAGAAGTAAAAAATGGTGTTAAAAACTAAAAACACAATGGTGCTTCTCTTGCTTAAGATCTTTACTTATTTATTCAGCTTTGAGCTATCTATGTTGTTTCCCTTACTTAAGATGTTTACTTGTTTATTCAGCTTTAAGCTATCATCTGTTGTTCTTTCCTTTCAATCTACAGAACACTTTTTAGCATCTCTTGTAAGGTCAGTCTATGGTGACAAACCCCTTCAGCTTTTGTTTCTCTGTGAATGTCTTAATCTCTCCCTCATTTTTGCAAGTCAGTTTTGATAGATACAGAATTCAGGATTTTCAATTTTTTGCTTTAAGTACTTTAAATATGTCATTCAACTGCCTCCTTTCCTCCATGGCTTCTGTTGAGAAATTGACACTTAATCTTATTGAGGCTCCTTTGTACATGACATTTTGCTTCTTTCTTGTGGCTTTCAGAATTCTCTTTTTATCGACATTCAATAGTTTTATTATAGTATGTCATGGTGTGAAAATATTTGGTTTTATCCTGATTGGACTTCATTGAGCATCCTAGATGTGTATATTCATGTATTTTATTAAATTTGGAAAGTTTTCAGTCATTATGTTTTCAAATATTCTTTCTGCCTCTTTCTTTCTTCTCCTTCAGGGACACCCCAAGAATGTGTATATTGATATCCTTGATGGTGCCCCACAGATTCCCCAGGCTCTGTTCACTTTTCTTCATTCTTTCGCCTTTCTGCTCCTTGGATAGATGATTTCAATTCCCTTATCTTCAAGTTCTCCGATTCTTTCTTTTGCCATCTCCAATCTGCTGTTGAAACTCTCTAGGCAATTTTCAATTTCTATTACTATTTCTATTTCTATTCTTCAGCCCTGTTTCATTCCTTTTCATAATTTCCATCTCTTTATTGATTTCTTCTTGTGTTTTTTAATCATTTTCTTGATTTCCTTTGATTCTTTGTCCATGTTTTCCTTTAGTTTTTTAAGCATTTTTAGGGCCCTTTTTTAAAAAAGTTTTCAGGTCTGATCCTCCTTTGTATTGCTTTAATCTCCCTTGTCTGGGCCATTGTTTCCTGTTTCTTTGTATGCATTATAAACTTTTCTTGAAACCCAGACATTTTGACATTTTAATGTGTTGTCACTGGAATGTAGACCCTGAGACAGCTATTCCTTAAACTTTTATTCAGCAAGTGTTATAATAGAGCTTTCCTTGAATGCCAGGAACAAAAAAAAAAAAAAAAAAAAAAACTTTCCCAGTCTTTGCAGATTGTGTTGTGTGAGTGAGGGTCTTCAGATTTTATCCAGATAATACATTTAAAGAATAGTCAAGGCCAAAGCATAAAGGCCTCCTTGATCCTTTCTTTGCATTCATCTTATCTTTGGTAAGCACACAGGGCCCTCAAATTTCCCCTGTTTACATGGATTTGAATATTCCCTCTTTCCTAGAAAATAGTGTTCTCACTGTCCACAGCACTGCACTGTATGTCCTATAGTCAGAAATCCCTTGCCCCAGGCAGCCATGACATGAGTCCACTCCCTCAGTGTGCTGTAGGAGAGCTCTGTGAGCTGCCTTCATATCTTTATATGCAAGTTCTGGGACAAGCCTGTGAGCCTGTGACAAGTGTCTTGTTCAGTCCCTCAGACCGCCACCAGACAGATTGGACCAGACATACATACTCTCAGTATGTGGATGAGGTTTATTCTGCTCCTTCCAGAACCAGGACCAAGGACCCACACTGGAAGCAGGGGCTGGCTCTGTGCCATGCAAGGGAGGGGTTGGGAGACAGGCCAGCCAGGGTGCAGCAAAAAGTAAGTTGCTTATTTTCTTGATTAAGTGCTCACCCTGTTACTGCAATCCTTTATTTTCTGGAGTTTTGAAAAAGATGTATCTGCCATTTCTTGCTAGTTGTTCAAAGTTTCTATGTAGGTCAGAGTGCTGAAGCTTCTCACTCTTTCATCTTGATGGTGAGGAGCTAGTCAACTGATTTTTGAACAAAGGCATCAAGGCATTTCAATGGAGAAAGAATATTCTTTTTAAAAAGGGTACTGAATCTTCATAAGCAAAAAGATGAGCATTGACCAATACTTTGTACCTTATACCATAAATAAACAAAAACCAATAACCTAAATGTAAAATATAAGATTATAAACCTTTTAGAAGAAAATATAGGAGACAGTATTTGTGTCCTTGTGATAGGCAAAGAATTCTTAGAAATGACACCAAAGAACGACATCAAAAGAAAATATTGACAAATTAGGCTTTAACAAATTTGAAAATTTTTGCTTTGTATATTAAGGGAATGAGAACTGTGCCACAGACTGGGAGAAAATATTTGCAAATCACATAGCTGAAAGAAGACTAGTATCCAGAATATATAAATAACTCTCAGAAATTAATAAGAAAACCAAGAACCCAAAACAAATGTGGGCAAAGGACTTGAAAAGATGCTTCATCAAAGAAGAAATACAGATGTAAAATAAACAAAAAAAAAGATGTTCAACATCATTAATCAGTAGGAAATGCAAATTCAAAACCATGAGACACGCCGGTACATGCATTAAAATGACTTAGAAATAAAACTAATAATGACAAACAATACCATGTGCTGTCAGGGAAGTGGGGCAAATGGAATTTGTATACCTTGCTTCTCTGAAAGCAAATTTGTACATCCATTTTGGAAAATTGTTTGGCAGTTTTGTTTCCTTTCCTTTTTTAGAAAGTGTTAAAAGAAGTAAAATAGATTCGCTATGGTTACGAGATATAAAACGGAGTCAGGAGATCATTCTGGAGGTTACTCTTAGGCAGTTCTCAAGCAAACATCACAAGTTGTCAGAATATGCAAAGCATCAAGCAGCAATGTTCCTCAAAACCCCATAGGTATCCAGGCACCATAAACAAACCACAAGTTAACTATCTACCCTGAAGGATAATTAGAATATCCCAAATATTCACCACCCACAAACAGCTTGTCTATCTTCTTTTCTTTTAAAAAACCCTTGCATGGAAATGCCAAGACCAGCACACAATTTGGTCTGCTACCTAAATCTGTGCTTCCTGAATGGCAATTCTAAGACCCCCAAAAATGCATTTTTGTCTTACAGCTTAGTTTTTTATTTCTCTGTTGACAAAGGGACACATGTCATATTATCCAGAAATGTCACTCCTAGGCATTTCCCCAAGAGAAATGAAAACTTACATTCACACAAAAACTTGTGCGTAAATGCTGATAACAGTTTTATTTGTAATTAAAAAGAACTGGAGGAAAAATCAAATATCTTTCTACTAGTAATTGGATAAAGAACTATAGTACACCCATATCTCAGAGTACTGCTCATCCAGAAAAAGTGATGTATCTCAAAGGCATTTTGCCATGTGAAAGAAGTGGATAGGCTATACACTGTATGATTCCATTTATACGACAATCTAGAAAAGGCCAAAATAGGGACTGAGAACAACTCAACCAGTGGTTCTAATTTCTGAAGATGAGGAAAGGAGTTAATTACAAAAGCCCAGCAATGAGGGAATTTTTTTTTTTGGGGGGGGAGGGTGTTATGGAATCATTTTGTATCTTAAGTGTGGCCATTTATTCATTTGTCAAAATCCATAGACCTGTACACTACAGAGAGCGATTATTATTAAAATTGACAATAAATAAAAATATCTTGCTAAAGTGCATTCATTCACACATCCAGCTCCACTCGTTCATACTTCATGCCTAGTATATGCCAAGGGAAAAAACAAAACAAAACAGAAGATCAATAAGATTCTTTAGTGATTTCATACCTAGTAGAACAGCTCATGATACAGTTTCACTAGTAAAGCCCAGAAAAAGAACTCAGCTGAGATTCTGGGAAAGCTTTATCATCAGATGTATTAAAGAACACAAATATTTACTTAAGGTTGCCTCCATACTCCGAGACATCTCCTTAATTTCATCTCTTTAATTTTCAACTACACAATTGAGTTGAAATTTCAATTTCAACTACACCTTGTTTTATATGGAATTTCTGCCTTTAAGTAATTAATAAAGTATGGCATTTAGTTATGATTTTATAATTTATGAATTCTTTATCTTTTTAGGCTGCAGAACTCCCTTTCGTATTTTTTGTAAATTTGGTCTTTTGGTAGAAAACTCAATTTCTATTTGTCTGTGAAGACTTTATACTCATTCTCAATTTTGAAGGACAGTTTTGCCAGATAAAGATTCTTTGACTGTAGTTTTTATCTTTCAGAACTTTAAATACATCATACCACTACCTTCTTGCCTCCATGGCTTCTGGTGAGGATTGACACTTAGTCTAATTGAGGTTCCCTTGTAAGGGATACATTGCTTTTCTCTTGCTGCTCTCAGAATCCTCTGTTAATCGCTGGCATTTCATATGCTGAATAGTACATGTTTTAAGTAGGTCTATTCAGATTTATTCTGTTTGGCATGTGTTGTCCTTCTTAGCTATTGATATTTATATCTTTCATAAGGGTTGGGAAGACTTGGGTCATTATTTCCTCAAATAATTTTTTCTGCCCCTTTTCCATTCTCTTCTCCCTCTGGCACACCAATTGCACACCAATTGCATTGTCATTCAATTCCCTGAAACCCTGTTCCATTTTTCCATTCTTTTCTCTATCAGTTCTCCTGTCTTTTCAAGTTCAGATATTCTGTCCTCCAATTCATTAATTCTGTCCTCCATCAATTCAAATCTGCTGTTATACATCTCTAAAGTATTTTTGTAAAGTACAGAAAGTGCATAAGATTTTATTCAAAGAAATCCAATTCTCTCTAGAATGTGAAATGAATATTTCAATTTAAAAATGTGAATATAAACATTAATAGTTCTAAATATTAATGAACATTATTTTCTCATATTTCTTTTTCATGCATAAATGATATCATAGTCAGAATAAAATAAAACAAAAATGACAAATTAAAGGAAACCCTTGAATTCTTCTCAAATATTTGTACAATTGTGAATGAAATGGCAAAAAATTATGTCCTGCCCTGGGCTATGTCCTATAATTTTTACATAATTTCCCCTTATCAAAACAAGTATAAAATTGGCTTTCAAGTTTCCTTCAGATAATTACTAGTATTTTATCCTGTTCTAAAGAGTACTATGTAGCTTCTCTACCTTACCACTCCCATACTCTATTCTTCATCTCAGTAACCTGTTGAATTTTGTCACATCATTAGCCTGTTGAAATGCTCATATTTTTTCATCCTCCATTTATTTTTAATTTATTTTTAATTTTTAATATTTATTTTTGAAGAAGATTTCGAATACATAAATGTTACATAAAAAATGTAGGGATTCCCATATATCCCAACCTCCACATTCCCACACTTTCCCACATTAACAACATCCTTTAATAGTGTAGTACATTTGTTACAATTGATGAACACATATTGAAGCATTGCTACTAACCGTGAACTATAGTTTACATTACAGTTTGCACCCTATCCCACACAATTTTGTAGGTTATGACAAAATATATAATGGCCTTATCCATCATTTTAATGTCATGCAGGACAATTTCCATGTCCCCAAAATGTGCCCATATTAGACCTCTTTTTCCCTCTCCCTCCCCTCAGAACCTCGGGTCACCACTGCCATTAAATCAATCTAATGTTTTGGGTTTTTTTAAAGATTTATTTATTTATCCCCCTCTTGCTGCTTGTGCTCACTGTGTCCATTTGCTTTGTGTTTTTCTGTGTCTGCTTGTCTCCCTTTGTTGTGTCATCTTGCTGTGTCAGCTCACCGTGCCGCCCCAGCCGGCTTGCCTTCACCAGGAGGCCCCAGGAATCAAACGCAGGGCCTCCCATATGGTAAACAGGAGCCCAACCAATTGAGCCACAGCCGCTTCCCAATCTAATGTATTTTTAATCTCATCCATTGTGTCTTTCATTCTGATAAGCTCTGTTACTTTTCTTTGCCAGCTTTCAAAATGTTCTTTATGCTCACCCAGTGTCGTCTTAATATTCTTTATCTCTTTAGCCATATTTTCTTTCAACTCCATGAATTGATTTAGGAGATTCATGTGAACATCACTGATCAGTTGTCTTAAACCCTGTGCTTTATCGGGATTTTTTATTTGATATTTTGGCTGGGCCAAGGGTTTGTAATTTTTGCTGATGTCTATGCATCTGATTGTGTTAGTGAATTTACGCTGATGGTCAATTTCTCCTTCTTGCCTAGTGGTTTTGTTTCCTGGCTCTTCTTTGATTGTTGGTTCAAATTATTCTAAATCTTTAAGATTTCCCAACCTAAGTTTTCTAAACAGGGCCAGGGATACTTTAATGGAGCACAGACTAGATTCAAGAGTGTCTGGACGTGAGAGACTCCAAACAGCTTTTTTCCCTATTGCAGTTTCCTGGCCTTCCAGCAGATGGCAGTCTTTGGTGAATGTTACAAGGTGGGATCTCTTTCATTTGCAGGTGATTCTGGTCTGGCCAGAGCCAAAATGGACCCTGCTGCTAAACTCACCAAAGAGAAACCACTTTCCACCCTCTGCTGCACCCTCCTTACTCCCAGGGAGGAAGATGTCCATTCCCCTCTCAGGTGGCTTGTGTGAGCTATGGGCTTTATCCTGGCTGTTTGCCTTGAGGGTGGGGGATCATTTCTGTTCCCAATCACAGGGGCTGGGAACTCACAGCTTTCATTTTGGCCCCTTTGTTTCTCTGTCCCTCTCCCTCCGGAAAATGTGTAGCACTCTCCTGGTCTGCAGATTCCCAAAGCATCTCCCTCAGAAAGCATTTTGCCCTTCCTCCATTGTTTTTTGTAAGAGAGTCAAGCACTGCCACCCTATTCCTACACCATCTTCCTGGAAATCCCAAATACTTTATTTTATGAATGTGACTTTTCTTTGAAAGCGGGTGTATTTTCCCTCTGTGTTGGTTAAAAAAAAAAAAAAAGACAATGGCACTGACTAGTTATACCAATTAATAGGTATGGCTTTCACATTTTTAGAATATTTTACTCTTCTATACTTGAAATGATGTTTTCTGTAATTAGCACTTTCTTCTGTTATGCAACTCAGGCCATATAACATGAATTATAACACAAATTAAATTATATATCTGCCATATTAAACAAATTGCAAACTTTCCACTTCTCTTCCTAGAGCAGCTATGTACCTCCTAGAGTTGGTTAAAATATGTATCTATACATGTCCTCTATGATTTAAAATTTTATGAGGTACAGCAGGACACTGAAGAAATGAAACAGATTCTCGCCCAACTTAGGTCTGACTGAAGTAGTCTAGTAAATGAACGATTGCATCGTAAAAATATAAGGAAGCCTTTCTAATGTACTGGGGAAAATCATTTCACAATCCATGCTAATTAAAAATAATGTACTCATGTGTCACTTTACCTGTGATTTCTAGTACAAAGCTCTGCTTCTAGAACTTGTCTATACTGTATTAACAAGTATAATTAGTTTTCTTTATGGCTCACTTTCTTACTTTCAAATGCTTCTAGGCCAAAGTATATGACATCACTAACAAAGATGAATAGTGAAGAGCAGCATGTCTACACTTTGTCTTCTTGCTGATATGATGGGGGTTGGCTCAGGAAAGCCTTTCAATCCAAACAAAGAATATCTAGGTCATTCCTAATATGCCTATAATAGACACCCGCTGGTTATCTACCTCAGCACAATCCTATTGCAGTGTGCTGCTGAGGATCAATAAAACTAGGAGATTCCCTGCCTACAATACGTTTGTGTCTTAATCAGACAGAATATACTCGTAACACAGTAGGGATTTACAGATGCTTGGGACTAAATAGATGCTTGGCTAAGCATGACAGGAAAAGCAATGAAAGCATCACCTGTTTATTTGACACGCTGAAAGATTCCCATCCAGCTTTGTTTATATTAAATATTGATAAATCAAGTCATCTTTTTTCCCATCTTAAGGCCCATTATTCTTTTTTTTCTTTTAATTTTTTTTATTGTGGGTAAAAATAAAATTTTTCACAATACATACCAATATTTGTAAAATGATATATAAATATATATGCATATAGGTGCATTTGCTTACAAAAATTTTTTTTTTATATATATATATATATATTTTTAAGAGGTGCTTAGATTACCTAAATATTACACGGAACCTACAGAAATTCCCATGTTCCCCACCTCCCACACCTCCAACAACATCCCACACAAACATCCCCCACAAGTGTGGCCCACCATCCTCAATGGACTTACACATCCTGGGGCCTTGCCATCAACCATAGACCACAGTTCACATCGTAGACCACACTCTCTCCCACACAGTTCTGAGTGGTGTGTGCTGATTTAAAATGGCCTACATCCGTTGCCACAACGGCACTCGGGACAACTTCCAAATCCCGAAAAAGCCCCTGTATTTCAACTGCACTTCCCCTCCCTGCCCCGAAAGTGTCCAGTGACCACTGGCTCCACCTCACTGTTATAATTTCTTTCATTGCTAGAATCACCATATGTGTACAACAGAATACCATCAAGTCCACTCTAGTCCATAGTTCTTCCCCCAATCCTGAGGGGACTGGGATGGTGTTGTCCACTCCACCTCCAAGTGAGAGAGGGCTTATATCCCATGGATATGGTGGGTGGGATGATCCTGCCTGCAGATGCCGGCCCTCTCCATTCCCTGGGATGGCCGTTGCCCATCACTGTCTCTTCACGAGGTGACTTGGATGAGTCCATTGAGCTGTAGGGTAGGAGTTGCAGCTCCACCGAGATTCCACGCACACCTGGCACATACTTTTCTTCTATGTAACAATATTTTAACTGGAAATGTTATTAAATGTTTATAAAATAAATGAAATAAGAAGAATATAAACCTGATTTGTCCTAGCATCCAGATTAAACTACTGTTAATTTTTTCTATGCTGTTTTAGGGACCATATTGAAGACGTAGTTTGAATCCAGGAGATATAAATGACATTTTTCTAAGTAGTCAAATACTACATTGCCGTACTCACTTTTAAATGAGAAGAGACAGAAACTACCTCCACTGGAGGAATAAGGAGGCTATTAGAAACACATGAGGCTATTTCAAGCTATAGATACATCCAGTCCACGGATTCCAATATGTTCTCCAAGGCAGTCTTCTTTATTATAGTACTTGAGACATGCCCTGCTGGGTAAATTATTATTTTTGATCATCAAATATTTCTACTTCCATCCCTACCATGCAAGAAGCACAATCCCAAATCCCCTTTGTTGGATTGGGCCTAGGGACTTGCTTTGACCCACAGAATGTGAGCAGGCATGGTTTATACCATGTCCAAATACACACTTTTAGAGGCATAGCAGGTGCTTCTTACCCAGCCAATTAGACAGTCCAGGGACCAGTTCAACCACTTCATTTTATAGATGAGCAGAGGCTCTGAGAGGATGTAAAGAAAAAAATGGAAAAGGACAGCTAGAGAGACATGCTATGACAACTAGGAGGCATGACCAATTGTCTAGTATCCCAGTAGAACGCAAGCACAATTCTGTGGCAATGGACATTAAAACCCAGCAAAATGATATTTTTCTCAAGAAAATTTTATATTACATTTAAACACTGTAGTGCTAATCACATTGTTTTATAATTTTACTGGCTCATTTACTGCTTCAACACATATGAATTCACTAGAAGCAAACAGAATATAAATGAATATGTAATGAATGGATGGATGGGCAACTAAATAGACGGATATAGTCTATTCACCAAACAGCACTATTAAAGTAGCTTTTTGGTTTTAGACCCAGATCATAAAATGGTAAAATTTTCAGTTACCTGGGAAATTTACTTCTAAAACACACTTCACAAATAAAAATAAAAAAACATAAACAAAAAATAAAACACGTTTCACCATCCCAAAGAATCAACGAGATCTTGCTCTTCCATTTTATGGATACATTTACATAAGGGTATATTAAGTAATAGTGGTGTGTGCAAACACCTGCCCCACACAAATCCCTGTTTCTTCTAAATATTATTTTCCAATGAGACAATGTGTCAGCCAGACATCTGGTAAATGAAACTTGAATCTTTTGCTAACTATGGCCTCAGGGAAGTTACCCAGCCTCTCTGAGTCTTAGATTCCTTATATGTAACCTAGAGACAATATATACATGAGCGGGTTAGATATGGTAAGAAGTAAAGGAAAAAGTATCTCCGGAAGCTGGCAATAAATAAATAAATATACCAGGAGATGGTCTGGCACATGGAAGGTGATCAGCAAATGTGTTTTCCATATCCCTTTCCTTTGCTCAATTGTCGCTGCTTCCTATGCTGTTTTCTAGAACAGGCATCTAAGATGTGCTCAATAAATAGCTACCGAAATCATGTCAACGCTGACTCAAAGGAAGCAATGCTACTTGAAGTACATATTGGTTCCCAGTACCTTTAACCCCTGAAAAACTCTTACTGAAGCTATTTTACATTTCACCTAAAGAGTATTTTCTTCCCAGGTGAAGAAAATAAATGGTAATTTTCACTCACCCATGTGGATTTTATTACGAAGTGACAAACACTAAAGACTTTTGTGTGGGTGTTTCAGTGAGAAACTTTCTCAAGCCTAACAAATGTTAATGCAAAACCTCTGGCACGCCACATGACCTGGCACCTTCCCAAGCCCTGCGGCTGCACAATTACATCCCAGCTCTCCTGAACATTTCTTCCTGAACTGTTTGATGTGGCATGTGTGTGGGCGCCCACGAGCGCGCTCAGGTGTTTTAACCCTCACTCCAAACACTTGGGCGTCCTTTTCCCAACATTCTTTTGAAGAGTTCCTTGGAGCTAATGGGATCTGGTCCCCAAGAGGCACAGCAGGAGGGACCCGTGCTGAGGCAGGAGCAGATGAGGTCCTGCAAAGCCACCACCGCAGGCCAGCAGCCACCTGGCTCGCCCTGAGGGCAGCGCAAGACGCAGGCTCCAAGAGCGCATGCGCCAGCAGCGGCTTCTGCACTGTGCGCTCGGCCAGCTCCCGCCGCGAGGAGCAGGGCCCGCCGGCGCGTCCCTCGCTGGGCAGGACAGGCTGGGACCTGCCGCGCGTGCGCCGAGCTCCTCCTAGCCTCAGCACGTCCACACACGCGCACATGCGCACACGCACGCACACCTCCCGCCACTCCGCCACCCCACGCCCCTGCGCACTCCTCCCGCTCAAACATCAAACAGGGGCCTGAATTCCTCTTTCCAGACCAGGGCACGGCTCAGAGTTGGCATTTCCACACAATCCTTTTTGTTTGTTTGCCAGGAGTATTAAGGACCTTTCAAAACCTCAAAATAAACGCTGCTCATTTCTGTCCCCTTGGAAAGAATGCCTCTGGGCAAGAAGTTAGGCGAGAGGAAAGAGAGTTAAAAACATGCACTTAATATAGCAACCTTATAACAACATTCCCAAAACTGTCAGCTCTCTCCTACAAGATGAATTGCTTTCCAAATGTCTGGAGAATCAAGTCAAAAGTCTTTACACTGGCATTCAAGGTCTCATAATCAGGTCTCCAAGCAGCTCCCTTTCTCCTCACGCCACTCCACACAAATGCACGCTCTAAATCTGCCATGTACCTTCTTAATCTCTTCACGGAAGGGCTCACTTTCACTTTTACACGTTGTGAACTCATTTGTCAGTCCAGATGGAATTGCCTCTGTGTAAGGAGTCTTCCCCTTCACACACAACCCGCCAGGACTAAGAGTCTCCAGTACATTCTGTAGTTTATTAGGTTCTTTATATATTGCTCTTCATAACAATGGCCCTGCCAGAAAGATATTTTTATCTTACATTTGAGGGCAATGGAGCTCAGAGAGGTCAGCTGAGTTGCAAAGCTGCCTTATTTCTGAGTGGAAAGACCTGACTTCAAACTTAAACATGTCTGATTTCAAAAACCAGCGTAACGCTTCATTCTTTACCCCTATTGTGCTTGAAACACTTATCACAGTAATTTCAGTTAGCAATTTGTGAATTTGTTCTGTATTTCCCACATGTACACTGGACTTGGACTTCTTGGGAACAGGGCATATGTACTCTTCATCCCTATCCCATGCTTCATGTTGGCAGAATATACAATAATTCTTGTAATGCTTGAGACCCACTCCTCTCTGCCACAAATAATAAGAATGCCTTACATGTGAAAGGCCCTTTCAAGACTATAAAGTGCTAACATTGGTTCTGTGAATTGGGTAGAGACAAGAGTATCAGCAGATAACAATTTGCATTTTACAGATAAAGAAACTAAGGTTCAGAGTGGTCCACTTGCCTGAGCTAACAATGTCAGGAAACGTCAGAGAAAGGACTAGAACACTGGTGTCCTGCTTCCAGGCCAGTGTCATTGCCCCTCTATTAAAGCTGCCTTCTTGAGTAGTTTGGTGTGTGGTCTTCATTGACAAAGCATCTTGGAACATGTTCAAAGCTGTGTTCCGAGTGGTGACCACAATGTTATCTACCACAAAGTACTAGAGATAATTTCTGCAATTCCCGTACCAAGTTGTGTTCATCCCAGCACTTATCTGTGCAATAAAATGTGTGCTTCATTGATCTGGTTCTGGTTTAGAAATGATGCTTGCAACATAATTTCCTTCGTAATTTTCCTGAAACACATGAGCATCCTTTCAGCCTTTCTTTTTCCAAAGACTATTGAGCTTCGGTTTAAGATTATAATATAGAAAAAAATATATTTGAAAGAATTCCAGACATTGAGAGCTTCTTGACTAGCCTCAGTCCTGTTAGCTGAGTTGCTGACATCTTTTACAATGACTGCTTGAATACTTCTTTACTCAATGCTGGCACTAATCATACTGAGGGACAGTTTGATGTCTGCTACTTTCTGATTGTAAAAGGATGATGATTCTGAGACTGGGCCTGTGATATAGGCAGATATCCATGAAAACCCCAGGACTACTGGCATTGAGTTGCTTACATTGAGGGCTCTGTCATGGGAAGGGGGGAAAACCCACTTCTTCTGGAAGGAAACCCAGAGCATGTGTGTGTGAGTGAGGCTCATACAACTGCTGGGATGTTTTGTAGTGTTAGGAGGCAGAAAGTTCCTGAACAAGCCACGGTGCAAAGAGGGACAGGGGCTGGCAGGGACCACTCAGGAAAAGATCGCCTCCTGAACAAGAGGTGGAAACAAGACTCAGTTCAAAAATACTACGTGCTGCAAGGAAAGAAAGATGGAGTCTGGATAAAGTAAAAAGAGCTGCTAGACTGGGGATTCCAGGAAATTGTATGACAGGACTCCTTTTAAAGGAATTAATCCTGAAATGAGGGAGATCTTTGCTTAGCTACTTCCTAGGAAGGGGTGAACACATATTCTGATGGGGCAGCTGCAGCCACATTCCCAAGGGGTCAGCAGGTCAAATGTAGCATAACAGAACAAACAGGTGTTGCTCAGAGCAGTGCCCAGCATAGAACAACATATTTAACAAAATAAAAAAGGGCTCAACCATGGCCCAGGGCCAAATCCAGCCTGCCACCCAATTTTGTAAATAAAGTTTTATCAACTCATAAATTTACGTTGTTGATTGCTCTACCAGCCTTCCCCATGGAGACCTATGGCATTTAACCAGAGTGACTGCAGGCAGGAAAAGGAAATAATTAGACTTCCAGGGATTATTAGACACTGGTTTGAACAGACATTAATTCTAGGAGACCCAACACGTCACTGTGGTCCACCAGTCAGAAGAGGGGCTTATAGAGGTCAGGTGACCAATGGGGTTTTAGCTCAGGTCTGTCTCACAGTGTGTCCAGGGAGTTGCCACAGGCCTCCTATGGTTATATTCCCATTTCCAGAGTAAATACTTGGAGTACACATGCTCAGCAACTGGCAGAACAGAACAGAAACACAGAGGGCTTTGCGTAGTGTTGCAAAGTATACAGAAATTATATCCCACTCTATACCCTCTTTTTACCAGTATAAGAACATAGTAATTCCCTTCTCCATGCCATGGGTAAAATGTCTTTTTAAATATTTAAAATTTATATCCATATGTGGTTTAAAAAATTAATAATAATAATCCTTGTTTAAAGCTATCAGAATACCATAGCATCACCTGAAAAACTTGTAAATGTGGTAGCTTAAATTTCTGAATTCTTTTGAGGGGAAGAGCTAAATTGTCAGGGAGCTTGAAAAAGTAGTCAAGGATGCCTCAGTTTTTCTTTAACGCAAAATTGCATCTAGGACAAATACAATATGTGCCTAAATAATATATTTAATACAATAAGCCAGGGCTCAACCATGCCCATTGGGCCAGGTCCAGCCAGCTGCCCAATTTTGTAAAGAAAATCTTTTTATTTTCACCCAGCCACACCCATCAGTTATGTATTGTCTAATGCTGCTTTCACACTGCAACAGCAGTGCTTGTGACAGAGCCCGCCTGGCCTATAAACCTGCAAATGTTATTATCAGAACCTTTGCAAAAAGAAATTTCCAACCCCCACATAAAACCATCAAAGTGTTTTGAGCCATTCATAGAGCTATATTATGAGATAGTGAGTTGCTGGACATTGGAAGTATTCAAGTCTGCTTGACTATCAGCTGAGAAAGCTAAAATCAGGATTCCTGCATTAGCCAGAAGCTGGATGGCCTCTAAGTGGATCTCAGGTCTTCAGTCTTCCTGGCCATGCTATAAGCATTTTACTCTATTGTCCTGAATGACTAGATATGCAAATATGCAATCATCAGAAAACTCTGACCCACTATCAGCCATAACCAGACCAGGAAATTCTGGCCTGCCGCCTGCAGCAATCAGTCCAGAGAGCTGGATGCTATCTACAGCAACCATTCCCAGGAAGTCAAACCATATTCCCTATATTTATAGCTCCAAAATACCCAGAACTTGATCACTAACCTACAGCCTCCCTAATTATTGTCTCCCCTTCCAATTTAGGACCAACGAGACAAGCCAAATATGCTCCCCTCATCATTCAATGAGTATGCCTCACTTCTAGTTAGCCTGCCGGAAGCTTCCCCATGCCCAACTGCCTCCAATCAGGGCACACCTGAAGTCTTTCCTTTTTTCAAATATGAAGCTTTCCAACCCCTCAGCCTGTGATTGAGTCTCTGCCAAACATAAGTGATGGTGGCTGACTCCCTTGCCATAGCAAGTTCTGAATAAATAGACTTTGCACTGACTGGGGTGTACTTCATTTATTTCCACAGTCCTCAAAAGTATCATATTAATTGTCCCCATAATTATCTCCTACTTGTTCACCCAAGTTTCAGAAACAATCACCATGACATTGAAATGCACATGATGAATTCATGTTACATAGTAGGATACTTTATCCTCTAAGTGAATTTATAATTGCCATCATACTAGAAATTCTCAGATGCTGAGGAATCTGAGCTCAGAATGAAACCAGAATTTATTGGGTTAGGAGCCAAGTATCATGAGAAGCAATTTCATAATATTTTTATTATTCCACAAATCAAAAACAATCCTTTCACTAAGGGAAAATTGAGGTTCAGAGAGCTTGGCAAGTCTCCCCAAGTTGCCCAGCAGTAAAGGGCATAGCTCTGTCATTGGAACACAGGGCTGTGTTTGCAGAGTCCACATGGCCACTCCATTCCAATAACTTTCTGCTCCTGGTCAGGCCTGACTCCTTAACTAATTACAGTCAAGGATTCCACCTCATCGTTCCAGCAATGCCCTGGTGCTTCTTGGACACAAAGACAGAGTACTTAAAGGCCTTGGACATTAATCAAGAGCCTCCCCCCATCCTCTTCCTGACACTGAGCTTGAGACCCCTGCAGCTGACAGCAAGCACGAGTGGCTTGATAGAAGACCCAAGCGGACTGTGGTCACAGTTGGCTCTGCCAAGCGGAGACACCAGCCCTAGCTGGATAAGAGCGATGATTTTTAAAAGAACCTTATTTGAAGAGAAACAAAGGGCATTTAAGAGCCTGCTTTCTGATCCCGATCTGTCACAAAGAAGGCACATTATAAACACATTAGCAGTCAACCAAGGCTCTAGCAATCCCTGAATGGATGGTAGGGACAGTGATGGTGATTTATCAGAACCCAGAAGTGCAGCAGGTCACCAGTAACTCTCTGAAATCCTGAAGCTTTGTGCACACAAGGACCAGAGCCCAGCATCTCGGCACACACCAACCCTCTCCATGTCAGGGCAAGTTCCAGGCCTGGCTCGGGCACAGGGTCTGGGCTCAAGATTATGTTTCCAAAGTGAGCAGATGGTGCAACCCCTGTTCCATGCGCGAGAGAGATCACGCCCAGCTAACACGAGCATTTTGACAGAGCACCAAATCACGCATTTATCAATCCTGACATGGTATCTGACGGGGGCTGCCTGCTGGCCCCCCACCTCATCACAGCGTGGTGAAACCTTCCCAATTACTGAGGTCACAGATGTCAAAGCTTTCCTAGCACATATTCCAAAATGTCAAAAATTACCCTCTGTCTCTCTTTATTTCTTTCTCAGAAATAAAATCTTAATCTCTCACTACATATCCAAACGTACAACTGGAGCTTTGGAGCTTTTCTGGGAAGATTATTTGTACCTGACTTCAGCTGAGTGTTAAGTTGGTCTGTGTGTTAATTCCCTATATTTGCATATTTTTCCTAATATCTCTTCTGGTGAGCAAGATCCTATTTTAAAAAAGCAACGGACCCCGGACTTAGAATTAGAAAACCAGAAACTATTTTCTGCTATCCCATTAGTTTAAAAAGTCTTGGTTGTTCGAGCTTTAAAATGGAAAAAACAGACCCTGATAAAAGTATACCACAGCTATAGAAGGAATTTCAAAAGCATCTTGTAAAACACGAAACAACCTTTACCATGAGAAATTTTATTTGATTAGTAATAAATTAAAATATTCCACTGATTTCTTTTTGCCTTGTTACTAGATGAACTTTGTTTTTTTCCATGCCCTCCTTCCAGAGGTGGATCAATGGGGGTGATTTGTAGGAGCAGTTAATAAGGAGCCTGGGTTAAGCCAGGGTCAGACAGCATGGGGAATTTTGTGAATATGTCTAGGCTTCATGGAAAGATGAAAATGTAGGAAGAAGAGTAGCAGAAAAGAGGAAGAAGCAGAGGAAGAGAAAACACAAATCAAAGAGAAGGGATGATAATTTGGGAGTAGTAGTTGATTGCAATGCAATGTCTGTAGCCAATGGTGTGGAGAGAATAGAAAGGAGAGCAAAACGCTGGTGAATTAGATGCATTCAGACAGCTGAGGAAACTAAATATATAGTCCTGTGCCTGGGGCAGGATGTCTTTTTATATGGAGCTCAGTCTGTGCCGTAGAGGCTGAGGTTCAGTGACAGACCAAACACCTCAAAACATATAGTTCTCATACATCTCATATTCCTATAGCACCAAATTTGCTTGCACTAGTACTAGTTAGTCATCATCTGTGTCCTCCTCTTGTTATTGCCTAAGTTATACCCTTTACTTATAAGTTATTTCTTTTTTTTCCCCCTAAGGAGGTGATGTTTAAAGAACTAGAAGTACAATCCTAATTGAACAATTAAGTTGTAGCTGTGTTAGTGGAAACTTTTCACTGGAGCTGTTTCTAAGGAATACTTTCTGGTTGCGTGATACTAAGATGAGGGAACTTTATTAATTCACATAGTACTAATTTATATAGAGAGGAAAGAGAAAAACCTCCCAAATTCCCACTACCCAGAGATAATAATTGTTAATATTTTTATTTTATTTTAATTTATTTTATTTTACTATTTTGGGGAGATATTGGGGATAGAACCCAGGACCTCACACACGGGAAGCAGGTGCTTAACCACTAAGCTATGCCTGCTCCCGTAACTGTTAATATGTCGATATTCTTCCAGATATCTCTAAACACACACATTCTTAACTCACACACACTCACAGACACACAGAGATGCTCCTACACATTCTCACTCACACATACTCATGCATACTCCAGTTATTGCCTAACTTCTGCCCATTACTGCTAACTTTCTTAAAACCAGATTCTACTTTCATTGATTTCACTTCACATTTGATTCCTCTCCTAATCAGGTATCCATACTCTCTCTAGCAAAGCTCAGCAATGAGTTATCACGTGTACATCCAACGGGACTCTTTCAGTCCTTAGCTAGCCTGACTTTACTCCCTTATGGGGTACCCCTGCTCTTTGCATATCTCCTTCTATATTCTGGATTTGTTTTCCTTTTACTCCAGGTTGCTGTTCCTCAGGAATCTACCCTTGCCACTCTTTTCATATAGTTATGTTGTGTGTTCTTCCTCATGAATCACACAGAAAGTCATGGTTTCCATGATATATGTGCATACCTGTATATATAAATATACTTATGTGTATGAATGCATATGTGTGTGCATGTATAATGTGTGCATGCACACACACACACACACATACACAATGGAGACTTCCAAATCTATATTTCTGACCTATTCTTTCCCTTGAGATGCATCATTGAATACTAGGTAGGGGCACCATCTACCTTTTTACCCCTGTGTCACTCATGTTTAGCACATGTCTACTAATTTAATTACTTTAAAAATCTTTGTGGAGGGAGGGGGGGAAGGAGGGAGGGAGGGAAGGAGGGATGGAGGGAGGGAGCAAGGGAGGAAGGAAAATTATGTGAAATTACTTCTTGAACAACTCCAACAAATGTCTCACAGGAACCTCAATCCCAATGTTTTCCTGTCTGAACGCCTTTCCCCACACCCCACCATCACACACCTCTCTCTTTCCCTCTCTGTCTCTCATATACACATGATCACCACCATTCCCACCGCCATCTGCAACATTACCCCATTCTACTCCCTCCAATAGTCTCCATCTCATTAAATGCACGCCAGTTCACACAGCGTCCCAGGCCATACATCTGGAGTCATCCATTTACCTCCTCCCTCTCCCCACACCAGCAAATTGGTGCTCAATTGCTAACAGTTTATTTCTCCCCTGTAATCCCTCTATCCCCTCTGCTTCTGCCAGAAGTCCGGCTCTCATGACCTTTCTCCTTGATTCAGAGCTGTAACCATTATTTTCTCTACCCATGCTCAATAACTCTCCCAGGCCTGCCAAAGTCATAATTCTAATATTCAAATCTGATCCTGCCATCCCCTTTTTAAAACGATTTCAGTGGCTCTAAACTGCCTAGAAAATAAAGCACAAAATTTCCAGCACACCTGCAAGCGTTGCCCTGCCCTGGACCATGCCTGATACAATGCCCTCGCCTCTTATCACCTTATTTTAAAAGGTTCACCTGTACATAACTGTTCTGCAGTCCCACAAACTCTTGTTATTTTTCCTACCCCTATTCCTTTCCCTGGATTCCCTTTTCCTCAAATATCCTTTCCTCTACTGCACCTGCCTGTCCAGCACCCATGCGCTTCATTCACTGTGTCTGTTGTAGACCGAATAATGGCCCCTAAGATGTCCACATCTTAATCCTCAGAACTTGTGACTGTGTTTCCTTGCACAGCAAAAGGGATTTTGCCAATGATATTATGTTTACGATCCTGAGATTGGAAGATGATCCTAAGTTATCTTGGTGTGCCCAATGCAATCATAAGGGTTCTTACAAGAAGGAGAGAGGATTGTGATAGTGGAACCAACCAGAGTTTGGTGTGATGGGCTTTGAAGATGGAGGGAGGGGCCATAAGCGAAGGAATGCAGGGAACTTCTAGAAGCTGGAAAATGCAAGAAAAAAAGCCTCCAGAAGGATGTGGCACTGTTGACACATTGATTTTTACCCAAAGTGAGCTAGTTAGGGCTTCTGACCAACCAAACTATAAGATAACAAATATTTATTGTGTTAATCCACTAAGTTCATAGCAATTTGTTATATTAGGAATAGGAAATTAATTCAGAACCCTCTCTCATGTGCACCAATAGTTTTAATTTCAGGGAGTTGCTCCTGCAATACAGACCCCTGTACATGTAGTATGACCTCTAGCTCTCATCACAATAGCCTTCCTTTACTAAACTGGATATTCCTTGAGGACTGGAGACAGTATTTTGTTTATCTTCAGTTGTTCACTAAATTTGGAAGACATTCCAAATTATAGATATGAAAATCATTTTTAAGGTGTCTAGGCCAACCCTTGATTTTGTGTTAAGGAAACCCAGGCATGGAGAGAGTAAATGTCTCTTCTCAGGAGGCCCAGCAAACTATTGGCCAACCTAAGTATACTGCCACTACTGATTACATTAACAAATGGTATTTTTATAGAGCAGCAAGAATCACAAAACACTTTCATATATATTTATGAATTCAGCTGTAACCAGGAGTGCAAGAGCTCAGCTTTGGGCATCATGTCACCGAAATCTTCTCCTGACCCCAAGTCTAATCACAGTCTCCTTATCCAGGTACTCAAAGTTCTGCATATCATTTCATCATTGCAGCTACCAGACTTCATTAAATAGGTCTGACCATGTCCCTTTCTCCCATACTGATCTGTATGAGTATTGAAAGAAGGAACTTTATTATTATTCCTTTTAATATTCTCAATTTCATAGCAGATGTGAAATAAAAGTTGGTTGATACCAACTAGCTTTCATTTTCAGAAATACTACCAGAGCTCGAGCATCATAATCACTTGGTTCCCTCAGTCTCCCATTCATTTTGCAATGAAAATACTGCAAACACTTATTGAACTCATGAGCACAGCAGCATTGAAAAGGCCCTCTTGATCATGTCATCGAATTTCACTTGGAATTCTATTTCTTATGCTGTTTGTAAAGAATGTCAAAATATGATCGGTAATACAATGTAGTGATTAAAATTGTATTGGTTAGGGAAGCAGATGTGGCTCAAGCATTTGGGTGCCTGCCTATCACATTGGTTCCCAGTGCCTCCTAGAGAAGATGAGCAAGACATGAAGCCGGCGTAATGGGCTGGTGCGACGGGCTGGTGCGGCAAGCTGACACAACAAGATGATGCAACAAGGAGGCACAAAGAGGAAACACAATGAGAACCACAACAAAAGCAGGGAGCTGTGGTGGCTCAAGTGATTGAGCACCTCTCTCTCACATGGGAGGTCCCGGGTTTTGTTCCCAGTGCCTCCTAAAGAAAAGACAAGCAGACACAGAGAATGCACAATGAATGGACATAGAGAGCAGACAGTGAGCACAAAAGATGGGGGGGAGGGGGAGAAATAAATAAATTAAATTAATCTTTTTAAAAAATCATATTGATTAAAGTAATTATTTTGAAAAAAAAATTAAGTCAGAGTTTGCCCAGTGAAAGCATCATAGTCTCATGCCTTAACCTTGATTTCAACCTCCAAATCATTCAGATAGGCATTGCAAAAAGAACCCCATCACTTCTGATTGTCAACTGCCAAGTCAACCGTCTACTTTCCTAAAGAAAATTTGGACTCTTGGCAGCATTTAATCACTGCAAACCTTCACAGCTTTCTCCATGGCTGGTTTCCTGCTGCAAATTTCAACAGATTGGACCCACGATGTGTCACTATATTTAAAAGTTCATGCTGAACATTTTGCTTGGTTGGAAAAGATGAAGGGCCCTGAATGATGCAGTGCTTCTTTCAGCATCTTTTCAGGGAAACATTGGCATTACTGCTCCTCCAATGTGCACCCTGCAGGGAAAAGATCATCCCAACCCTTTCTGCCCACATCACAGGAAACAGTTAAAGTTGAGCCATATAACATCTCTGAATGGGCAATTTCTCTACTTTGAAATACTTTTTAACACTATCCCAAGCTGCCCATACAAGACAAACAGAAACTGATTTGTTTTACTTCTGCAAAAGGAAATCTCCTCTTCCTCTAAACAATAGACCTTTTGAGGTAGATTTTGTCGAAATCTGTGTAATAGAAATATAAGCTTTGAGAGACAGAACAAAATTCCGTCTCAGCTGGTTATTTAGTCATCTTCTTGCCAAATCATTGGTTCAACTGGTGTTTTCACTGAATTGACTAGATTGAGTGGTGTTTTTCTCTATGTCAAAGCCACAAAGAAGCATAAATTCAAGATGAATGCCTCACTTCCAAGACACCATTATGAAAAGTCCTGGAATGGACTTTCCCTATCGATTCCACCTGATGAAATTCTACATATTTTCTTGCCAGTTCTTCCAAGGTCTTTCCCCAACTCCCCAAGTTATAATTATTTACTTCCTTCTGCTTCTTCAGTCCATTTGTTATGCCTCTGATATAGCCTTTATCTCATCCCACACTGTATTGTAAAAGTTGCCTGTTTCCCTCTCCTCAGCTGTAGAAAACATGGCTTATTTCCCTTCATAATAGATGCCCAATAATTATTTATTACACCGAATGCCACAATGCTAAATAGTAATAATAAGGATCAAAAGAGTCATTTTGCTTACCTCTGAAAAGCAAGTTGCCCTGGGCTCTTTTCAAAAGTTTTTAATCCCCTCCCTTCCTCTGCTGGGTTCATGCATCTTGCTCAGCAAAATGTAGGCACTTGGCTTCCATCTGTCCAGCCTCAATGAATAAGGAGAGTTGGAAACTCCACCAGGACTGATGTTCACCAGCTGTGAGGGATGGCTACCTGAGGAGACAGTGATCAGGAGTCCAATGACTTTGGGGCAAGTCATTGGATGCAATGTGGGGGCAGATGCCGCATTTTCAGGACAAGGATCACCTAAGTTTCTGGGGATTGCTAAGAAGGAAAAAAAAAAGAGGCAGAAAGGACCGCTGTGAGTGACTGAGGCAAGGGAAACTGGACATAAACAACTTCCATCATGTAAATGATGAGGATATTTTTCAAAATACCCTTATGCTTTTTCTCCATTTTAAATCCAACATCCTTCTTTCTAATCCTTTATTTTAGTTTGCTAGATCTTTCCTAACAAAATACTACAAACTAGTTGGCTTAAAGCTACAACAATCTATTGTCTTAGAGTTCTGGAAGCTAGAAATCCTAAATCAAGGTGTTGGCAGGGCCATTTCTTTTCTGAAGACTGTAGGAAAAATCTATTCCATTACTTTCTCTTGGCTTCGGATGGTGACTGTGCCTCAGTTGTCACATGGCTTTCTCCCTTTTGTCTTTCTGTGTCCAAATGTTCTCACCTTATAAGGACACCAGTCGTACTGAATTAGGGCCCACCCTACACCAATATGATATCATGTTAACTTGCCTAGTTTTGTCTGTAATGACCCTATTTTCAAATATGGTCACATTCTAAAATATTGGGGAATAGGACTTCAACCTATCTTTAGGGGAAAACAATTCAATCCTAACACCCATAAATTAGCTAGGGAAGGCTAGTTTTATCTCTTTACTGTAGTTTTAGCTCATGTAGCTTACTCTCCCACTAAGACCCTCCATGTCTTCCACCCTTGAAATCGGTAAAGGCTAATCAGGCAAAAGACCCCTCAACCACCACCAGAGAACTGATTGTAAAACATTTGCCAGTACACAGCTGTATTCTTTTTCATTGTATATAGCATTTCATCATATTAGTCATGAATCTTCTATTCCCAAACAATTAGATTACATTCAATTTGTATTATTACAATAATGCTTCAACAATCTGAGGGCATTGCTTCTACACATAGAGTATTTCTCTAGGGTAGATTGCCTAGAAGTAGGAACCCCACTTCTAGGTAATCTACCCTATGCACATTTTGAATTTTAGTAGGTAAGACCACTATGCTTTAATCAATAAAATTTGTATTATAACAATTATCAATTGCTTACTAAACATCTCTACCAGGATAAGCCTATAACTAATTAAAATCTAACATTTTTAATACCACCTATCATTCCTTCTCTTTCTCCTCTTCCTACCATTTCTGTACTCTCTACCTCTGTTTTGGAACCAATATCAGCCCAGTCATTCAAGTAAGAAACTTGGACATCAACCTATCTTCTCTCTCTTGCTTTCACCCCATCTTCAATGATCATATCCTAAGGATTCAATCAGATCAGTGAACGCTTATTCATTCCCTTCTGTCCATGAACCTTGGTACTCATGTATTTCAGTCTCTGATGCTTGCTCATTCAGAATTGTATAATAATTAATCTCTCCCTCCAGTCTTTTCTCTATTTCCTCACTAGAACCATCTTTTTATAACACAGAAGCAATCATGTAATTCTTGTATTTTCAACAAACCACTAGTAGCCCCCTTTAGCCTATTGTATTAAGTTCAAACTGCCTGGCAGGATATAAACAAGTCTGCCTCATTCTACACCATACCTATGTAGCTGGCCTGTACCCAACAACTAAGTTGTCCTCTTTTATGTCTCTATGCAGTTACATTTCTCTCTTCTTTTGGGTTCCCAGAGGGCTTTTGCATAACTCTATTTTATACAAAGTTAGAAATACGTAAGATATACTCATGAGGAGAGCTGAAGGCCTGAATGAGATAGAAGCAGTGGGGGTTGTGAGAAGGGATTGGCTTCAAGCAATATTACAGGCATAAAAATGCTTAGAATTTGATAACTAATTAAGTTACTCATGGAGGTGAAAAAAGGGATAGGGCGTTTAAGATAACAACAAGAGTTTTCACTTGGAAGACTGGGTGGATAGTGTTGCCAAATGGAACAAAGAAATCCAAGTGAAGACCTAAGTATTCTTATAGTCATTATTCTCTTTGCTGTCTTCCTTGACATATTATAGGTGTGAATTTCAAAGATGCTAGGAAATTCCTGCTCCACTAATAAGGAAAGATATAAGAGAAGGAATGATATAGTTATAAACTTCATCTGCCTCTGCTACATAGCTTCTTTTAGTTTAAATCACACAGCCCTTGCATTCTGGCTTTTAGAACTGGTGCAACACCCATCTGTTCAGTCAATCATGGAGCAGATGGAAGTGGGAGGATAAGGAAGTGTATGACCACAATCTTGGATAATAATAAATATTTAAATGTGTATTTGTTCTTTGTAATGGATTTAGAACCTGAGTGATGAACACACTTAAAAAATCAATAACAACAAAAATAATGAGATGCCTTCAAAATAACCATGGACTACGTATGCATCTGAGTTCATCATAAATGCAAGAATTGAGGGGCATTAAGTCTAGACGGTTGTCATGTGTGACCCCTTTCCTAGAAAAATGTAAAACTCTCCTTGATCTGTGAGATGGCATAGTGGGGTCCTGAACCTCTGTGTTTCCCCCCTGTGAACTGGAATATAAATATCAAAATGTAAGCTAGGAGGACTCTTAGAGAATGCTCTGTCCAAGTCCCTCACGTTGCAGGTGAGGAAATTGAAATCCAGAGAGAGGGATGTCAAGCCACCCTGTTAATAATGGGAGAGCCCAGTCTGAACCCCAGCTCCAGGTGCCCTCTCCTGCTCAAAGGGGAGCTGAAAAGAAAATGAAAGCACTTGGAGAGAACATTTCAAAGGAACTGGATTAAAGGAGGACAGGCAACATTTTAAGCATATGAAGTACCACATGTAAGAGTTTAGTAATGATTTTAGGAGTTGAGGGATTTGAATAAATATTGTGCGTTGTTCATATTGGGCTGTGAAATACAAAAAGAGTGCTGCTTTTGTTTTATTAAACTGCATCAATGATGCTTTTTAAGTGCAGTCTTCTGTTCTGCTGAGGGCCAGCCACTGCAAAATCTGCATCTGCAAATCTGCAAACTAACTGTATGGAAAGCACAATCTCCTCTAAGTTCCAGCTCGCCTGCGATGAGCAGTTCCTAATTAGAGGGGGAAACTCACTCCTTTGACATTCTAGTTTCTGGAAGAACTACAAGAACCAAGAAGAGCAAAAAAACAGAATATTTGTCCATGGGCCATTAAAGTATAGATATAGGGACTCATTCTGTTTCCATATATATAGGATGAAGATGCATTGTACACCCAAATTTTGTCTTCCAGAATATAATCTACATAGTATAAAAATTCATGTGACATAAGGAGTTGTAAAATGTGTCTTTCTTTTGCCCCTGATCCTCATTTACTAGTTCTCCTCTGAGATAATGTTACTAGTTTCTATATACGTATAAGTATCAAAAAGCCATAAGTGTGTATCCCTCTAAAACACACACCTGTGCACACACACATATTCACAAACACAAATGGTAAAGAAACCTCAAGACACTTTCCCCTTCTTACATTTATGACTGCCATTCAGAGGGAAAAAATCATCAGACACTATTTCAAGGGAAAATGAATATACGGCTTCAACACTACCATAGACTATATTAAAAATATTTGATTTTTAATTAAATAGTAGAATGGTTAATAGACTGCTGAAAAAGTATATCATATTTATTTTATCTCAGACTGACTTCCTTTCATAGTTGTCTGACTATAGGGAGTTTTTAAAACATTTTGTTTTACATTTACCTGTCCTTTTTCCCCCTTTAGGAATCAATGTCTTATAGCAAGTCCACAAGCAGGCATGCCTTCCTAACTGTGTGACTTTGGGTAGGTACTGTGGCCTCTCTGACCTCAATCTCCTCTTCTGTGAAAGGGGAATAGTACTTCTAACTCATAGATTAGGATTAAATTACAGGAGGTCCTATGAGATAACTCATTTCAAGGATGCATTAAGTAGGATTTAGTATTTCCACCCTGGAAAGTCTTTGATAAATTAGTCTCCCAGTTTTGGCCTCTCAGACCCCAACCCCTCCTAAGGCAGATAGTGGCTGACAATCTATTAATCCATCCTGCCCCTTGTTTCCTTCAAAGTATACAATATCTGGCAGTTGCCCTGAAATTTCAAGCAGGATGGATAATGTTTGGAAATAAAGTAGAATCCTGTTGGAACATGGCTCAGAATCACCTACAACATTACAATTATTATCAGCACCTCCCCCCCCCAAAAAAAGAATCATATTAAAAACTATCCACAGATATCCATTGTGAAAGAAATGTCTTATTCTACCATCATCAAGGTGTTCTGCCATTTAGTAATTTTAAATAGAATTCATTCTTTAATTGAGTGCTGACAAAACAGGTAAGTGCAGCTGGAAAAACTACCAGTCAGCGAGAATAAATATCACTGCAGAGAGAGAGAGGGAAGAAAAGAGAAGTGTTTACCCTACCTGAGAAATGTACAACAATTTAAGGTTATTGGAATTCCAAAAACGTGATGGAGGCACAAAATGCTACAAACATGAATTTGGAAACAAGCGTTTAGCCCAAGGACCACCTTCAGTATCACCTGTGAGATAAATTGGGCCTTTTCTACCTTCATCTGTGAGAGGACAGGATGCCAAGGGCCTACAGATGTATGTGGAGGCTGGAGGACCCGCCTTATAAAACAGGCACGGCGAGGCTGGGGAGCCTGCTGGAACAATCCCCGTCTTGCCTGATTGACACCATCACGCTATTGCTGTCAGGGCAGCAAGCTTAGTTATCAAGGTGTGGCTGTTTTACCAATAATCCCTTTTGCTACTTACCTATTAAGTATTAAGAAAGCCCTGGTATCTGTTTATTGGAACAAGAAGAGTCAGGTAGATTTGTGCTCTAGATGGTTGACAGCATTCCTTTAGTCTGAAACACAGCATGAGGCGACTAATCCCATAGAAACCAGGAGCCAGGGCTCCCTCCCAGCTTGGGAGAATGCAAGGGACACTTAGAGTGACACAGAAGAGAGAAGCATTTCACCTGTATCTCCTGCCAAGGTTTCCAAGGTGCCTGTATGCTTGGCCTCCCTAGGAGTATCATGTCAAGCTCTTGCCATATCTCCTACCACCCACAAACATCAATAGCTGGAGGCAGGGAGCAGAGGGCACTCTGGGTGGCCCCATGGGATGCCTGCAAGCTGTGTCCCACTTTGTTCTCATCCCTGCTAAACCTGCAAACCCAGGCTGAGGTGGGGGGGGCACTTCCACAAGCTGGAGCTCTTTGTGAAGACATCCTGAAGCCAAGAAGCAGGGATCTCTCCACCATGCTCCACTTCCTTTTGTCCTTTTCATTTTCCTGTAAATTTACACTCTCCTAGTAAGTTTCCTACATCTCATTCTAGTCCACACACGAAGAGAAAATCTGTCTCCCTGAGGAAATGGGTAACAGCAAGAAGATTGCTTAGTGACCCCAATTTTACAACTCTGCTTGCTGCTCTGCAGTTTCCTTATTGAGACTATTTTTGACAATTTTTAAAACTATCTAATGGGGTGTGAAGTCTATGACAGGGTTACACTTTTTTTTTCTGTTATATCCCTCAAATGAATTAAAAATAAATTCAAATTATATCTGTTATTGTTGCTTATTGTTTCCCAGATCCTTTGGGATTTCTCAAGACTAAGAGAAAAATTAAGGTTTTGAGCTTCACCCTAAGGCTTAATCTTTGCTAAGAACTCAGTTAATAAAAACTGCCAATGGCAAGGATTTTGTGCAGTTTTTCCACTAGTGCCTTATCCAACTCCCCTGCCCTTCCAACACATACACGCACACGCACATACATACATACTAGTTGTTGAGCAGTGACTGTCCAAGTCTGAAAGTGGCTTTGAGGCTGAGGCTCTGTGAGTTTCCTATGTGTCCCTGTGGCCTCACGGCATCCCAGAGCTGCCAGAATGTCAAAAAGTTAGGCTGTGGGCAAATATCAGGGCAGAGGGGGTGGCCTCTGCCAACAGCTCTTAGACTTAAATTTCCTTACATTCTTTCCTTATCAGGTTCCCAAATGGAGAAAGAGTCTCCTCTTATTTTGTTGGGGCTCTCCATAGCACTGGCTCTCTTAAAAACCTCTCTGTCTCTTTCATTCCATCTCACCACCACCCTTTTCTTTTCTTAACATGAATTTAGTTCCATTGCTACTTAAAAATAGGCCTGATTGTCACATTCTCTTTGCCAGTTGGAGTGAATGTCACTGAGTGTCACAGAGCCCTTGGCTACAGCTTGTGGATTGATTGCAGAGAGAAACTGGGTCAAAGTGGAACAAAAACAAGATGAAAACTTTTGGAGTTCCTCTGATGACTTCACCCAAATTTATGCTGACAGAGAAAGCATTGATTTTTCTTGCCATTGTCTTCTTTTCCATTAATTTCTTTTTATAACTTAAAAATCACCATCTGTTCTCTTCTGGGGAATTTCAGTCATTTGAGCACAATTTTCTGATTTTTTACCCCAATTATAGATAAGCCATATATGGGAAGTTTGGGTCAAATGCCAGATATTTAAAATGAGGTAAAAGGAATTATGCAAATGATTTGACAGATTCTTTGGGGCCTTTCATCTGTTGCTGCAGATTCCTCCAACAAGCAGTGACTGAGCATCCCCTACTTGACAGGCATAGTTCTGTGTTCTGGGGCCACAGAAATGAACGACACCTACACAGTCCCTGACCTTATGGAGTTTAGGATAATGTAGGATATAAGCAAATCAATTAACCAGTAGGAAACAGCAAGGGAGAGTCTAGATCAGAGGGATGCATTGGGTGTTGGGTTGGCATAAAGCAAGGGTGATAAATCCAGACCAGGGTCTGGGATATGGAGCCTTTGGGGGATTTCTACCTTAAAGTGAGGTTTTGATTTATTATATTATCAAATATAATACATGAGTGGACCAGCTCTGTTGGCCCAAGGAGATCTTTTCAGCCCAGATCTTTGCTTCCATAGTTCTGCCCTTGAAGTCATTGTTCCTTCAATTTGTCCCTTCTCTGTCTTTTTCAGTCCAGGCAGTGGATCTATGCATGCAAATTTTGCAAAAAAAAAAAAAACCTTGTCACCTTTGCATGCAATTCAAATGGGCCCAAACCATCACACAATATAACTTTCTACAGATCCTTCTAAGATAAATGCGTTGCCAATTTACACTGAAATGGCAGACTGAGTCCATGTTCAGCTACAGCTTCTTTAGCAAAGTGTTGTTCAGTTAAACTCTCACATGAAATATTTTTCTCTGAAATTCACTTCCCAGCAGCTCAGGGAGGTCTATGACTGATCCAGTCCTGGCTCTATTCTCAGAGCATGCTATCTGAATAGACTCAGAATTTTCCAAATTATTAATTGCTGGTTTCAATCCTCAGTTTATCTTTTCCCCCTTTCATTTCACTATATGCTGTGAGGATAAACGAGTGCACCTTCCATACTTAGCTTGCAAATCTTCTTAGCTAAATATCCAAGTTCATCGCTCTCAAGTTCTGCCTTCCATCCAACATCAGAACTCAATTTTGCCAAGTTTTCTGCCATTTATAACAAGGGTTGCCTTTCTTCCAATTTCCCATGACACATTCATGATTCCCTTCTAAGACCTTGCCGGAAGTACATTTACTGTCTATGTTCCTATATATATTCTTTTCAAAGCAATCTAGGCTTTCTCTATCAAGCACCTCAAAATTCTTCTAGCCACTACACAATTCCAAAGTCTTTCACATTCTTGGAAATTTGTCCTAGCATCACCCACTTTCCAATAACAAAAATTTCCCAGCTGGTATAACAAATATACAATGGGTTGGCTTAACCACAGCAATTTATTGGCTCATGATTTCAGAGACTAGAATGGCTGCTTCCTCCCAGAGTTGGTATCTTCTGGCTGGCCAGCAATCTTTGGGGATTGTTGTTTTTTATCTGTCACTCAGCAGTTCACATGGCAGTGTCTTCTCCTGTCTCTTCTGGGTTCCACTGACTTCCAGATTCTGGCTGTTCCCCCTGGCTTTTCCTTCTGAATCCAATTTCCTTGGCTTATATGAACTTCAACCATATTGGGTGTAGGCCCACCTTCATTCAGTTTGGGCACACCTTAATTAATAACATCTTCAAAGTTCCTATTTAGAAATGGGTTCACACCCACCGGGAACAGGGGTTGGAACCTGAATATGCCTTTTGTGGAGGTCAGGATTCTAAAAGAGATCAAAAGCCATCATATGATGTAAGTCACACTGTAGGCTTAAATTTTAGATTTAGCTAGTGAATGATATTTTAGTTTTAACTATGTAAACTCACTCTCGTCTCTCCTAGCAATGTAGCTGTATATTTGTTACCTATTACCAAGAGACTTCCTTTAGTCACAAAGTAAATTCCTGTTTTCCTTTCCCTTATCTGCACCTAGCAAGTTCCTGTCTTACATTCCTTTCTCTTTGTCTGAACCTAGAATTTACAAATTCCTAACAAATAATCAGGATCATTGAATTATGAACTTTGAAAAATAGCTAGAAACAAATATTTGAAACTTATTCCTTTGATTCTAAATGCTACATTTTATTTTTATAACTGTGTAATCTTTAACTCATGAGGAACTCCCCCCTCCATCTCACGGCCTGTGGATTTTGTCACTCCTTAACTGCCCCCATAGCCTGCCTTGTTTAGCTTAGTCATGCTAATTAGGTGTTTTACAACTTTCTGTATTACCTCCAACCAAACTTTGTTTAGTTTAGCATTATTTTATGTGAATTGAGCTATTTACAGTGTTATGTGTTACTTAACTGAACTTTGTTAACCCCACCTAATGGGTGTTAATTAAGCAATGTATGACCTGGTTTGTGACCTGTAACCTGGTGCTTATCCCAGTCAGCTTCTAGGGCCTGTGCTTACACACTTCCAATTAAACAAATCAACCAATATCCCTTGGCATCCCAACATCCCTATCGCAACCTCTCTTTGTCTGAAAATAATAAAAACCCTAGCTTTCTTTACTCTAGGAGACAGATTTGAGACTTTGTCTGTCTCCTAACCTCCCCGAGTTTAATAAATTCTTATCCTTGCTCAATCAAAACTCAGTGTAGATTCCAATTCTCTGTGCTGGGCAAAAGAACGCAGGGAACTCATGTGGATCCCCATCAGATCAGTCCCCAACAATGCTCTTCTGTACCTAGAATGATTAGAAATGTCTCCAAACCAATGCTAAGGGCCATCTTATGCCACACACATAAACACGATTAGTATATCAGTTACAGCAAACTACTTGCAGTTCCTTGGATTCATCACATATCTGCCTTGTCACTTATGCTGGTTCCTCTGCATTGGATGGTATCCCCCACCCCAATCTAGCTGGAAAAGTCCTATTTCAAAATATGGTCTGAATATTTCATTTGTAAAGCATTATCTGACCTTTGTGAGATTTAACCTGCTCTTCCTTGATGACTCTCATGCTATTTATATTTCAATGAAATTTGACCCACATGAAATTTATATTGGTTTACTACATTATAAACTCCTAGAAAACAGAAATTTTATTGTACTTAATTTTATAACACTAGTGCCAAGAAAAGTGCTACCCAGAGTAAATTCCTAATACTTCCCTTCATGTAACAATTTACTGAACACCTCCATTGCATGAGATGCTATGTTAGGCAAGAGTGTGGGGGAGGGGGTGCAGAGCAAGGCATGGGAGCAGCTATGTGAAGGTAATAGCAGAACCCCTGATCTCATGGAGCTCACAATCTAGTAAGTGAAACAAGTAATAGATATTACTCAAGTATCTATTTTTTCCCGGGAGGAAATCTTAAGATATGGTGAGCAATATTTATAAAAATATAAGGAAATATCTGCGTCTCGTTTCAAAGTTCATTTTTAGTGTTCTGTTCTCAAATTCTTTATCCCAGATTGTTAATTTTGCCTCTGCTATGAAAATAATATTTGACACATAAAAACAACCTTCTTTTGACTCTCTTTTTCCATCTGTGGCTCTTGCTGTGAAGGGTTCGGGGTTACTTTCATTATTGGGATATTTCTTTGATAAACTACTGTTTCCATTTCTGTATTTTCCTACCTTGAAATATATTTCACACAGACTCTTCCCATCATTATCTGGTGCCTTTAGGTCCCAGTCTCTTCCCCTAAGTGGGAAAGTTGAAGCACAATATCTCTAAGAGGTTTCTATCACTAGAATTCCACATGTCTAAGATAAAGTCAATTTGGCAAATACTTTCCAAGCACCTACTTTGTGCATACAATTGTCCATATTCTGAAATGGATTCCAAGATAAAAAGAAGGGTGGGTGCCAACCCAGGCTGTGGGAAATAAATGTTCTCTGAAGGAATACAGTGCCTTCCCAGAGAAACAAATATATTGCCTTATGGATGAGTGGAAAAGAGAGCTTTCTGTTTTCATTTTTCTGACCTGAACGCTGGATTAGGTTACACATTTAAACTGGACCTTGTAGAATAAGTAAGGAAAGACCTGAGCAGGACATGGAAAAGGATTAACTAGTCACAGGATCAGTACAAGTAAATAAAGTTATTTATAAATGGTAATTTTATTCATGAATATAACCATGAACCTTCATTTTAATGGGCAAATTCCTGCCTTCTAAGTCCTTTTGGTGAAGTTCAGGAAGACTGAATGCCTATTTTTCCCTTTTTACAGGTCTTACTTCTCATCCAAGGTCATCATGCATATCTCATTTTTTTTTGTTCCAAGCTCAGAGCCACCTTCTCTCACCCAGCAACTACAGCTTCTGTTCTGAAACACGTGCTAGAAGAAATGCAATTCTTGATGCTTGCTGAGAATTCACAAGGGTAACACACAGAGGCTAATATTATCAGGAATTCTAGTGTTAACAATCCCAAATCCCAGGCTACAAACGACTCCTTCTCCTCACTCCCGCCCGAAGTAGAATCCTTTCTGCAGTAGCTGTCTGCAAATCTTTGATAACATTGCACTCAGCTAAGTCCTTTGTTTGGAGGAGAGGCTGAATAGCAGTATGCAGTGCTCCAAACAACCAGCTTCTTTGCCCTTAGTGGTATATCAAAGCAAATTAAGCCTTAGCTATTGTGGGATTCAGTGACACATGAGTAATTGTAAAGCAACTGAATCTCAAGGAGAATCTTCTGAGCAAATGGTGTCCTGAAACACCTTCTTAGATAACAATACCCCACAATAAGCGGACTAAAAATATTAACAGTGTAAATAGCAGGCAATAGAGGTGCAAAAGAATATGCATTTTCAGATGGAATTCAGAAACATTCGCTTCTTGGAAAGCAGATGTTATTTTTTGGTATTGCAAGGAATATTTCAGTTGCACTGTGTACTGTACTATAAATATTGAGAATATCATGCTTGATTCCAGGTGAGAAAGGCCTGTGTTGAAGGTAATATTGGGAAAGCATGAGAAGAGGATAGAAACGATGGGGGGAAAATGTAGCTAAGGATTCATGATGAAAGAGACCCCAATTATTTTGGGATTTATTGTCTCTTCAAACTTACAAAAACAAACAAATAAAAACAAATATGCATATCATTATACAGGCTCCCATACATCACCCCACCACCAACACCTTGCATTGTTGTGAAACATTACTACTAACTATACCCAATATACTAAATTTGGTGTATTTTTCCCCAACTTGTTGTTTATGGATGTTCATATATGAATGATAAAGTTCAATTTTATAAAAAATATGTCTCTTCTACCTGGTGAAGAGTATAAAAGGCAAGACAGAACAAGCTTCCCACAACTCTGTATTGCCCATAATAGGTGCACAATTAAAGCTAACAAATAATTGGTTGATTGAAGGATTTGAAACCTAGATGTCTTTTACTGTTGGGTATAAGAAAAAGAATAGCATAAAGCATCTTGAATAGTATTAATGCCCCTAGGGTTTTTATCAATACCGATATTACAGGCAAATAATCCAGAGCAAGGAAAGGAAGTTTCCTATTTAAATGTGTTTAGAGTTAGAGATGATCTAGCTTAAGGGGCAACCCCTGCCTCTACTCTAAGATCTGCTATAACCTTATTCTGAACTCTATTATCTATTTAGAAAGTAATGAAAAATTTCATAACATCTGACCAGGTCCGTGTGTTGACTTCAGAATGAATTATCTAGTTCAATGAAATAGTTCCTTGAAGGTTATTCCTCAGATGTCCTCAGCATTCATTTACACCATAAGACTCCTTGCTCAGGATCTGAAAATGTGTTCTTATATTTAAACTTACTTTCTCTTCTGTCCTTTCAATTACCTTAATTCCTATTTAATCTCAGTAAAGCTATAGAACTTTTGTTTAACACACTCCATCTGGAAATAAATTTAAAAACCCTTGGTCTATCACTGTGCTTTTAACCCCTTATTTGAATTGTCCTCAATTTTTACAGAGATTTCCAAGTAGTTTCTTAACCACTGTTAGCTCCTCCTTCACTAGCCAAATAGTCCAGCAGAGAAGAAAACAAGACTCCCTGCATACATCACACTGACTGGGCTCAGGGCTATCCCAGGTAAGGACACAGGTGGTTTATCTTCTTAGGGAAGCTGATAATTTCAGAGAGGTGAGCCT
The DNA here is from genome assembly GCA_026826555.1 of Tolypeutes matacus. Taxonomy (NCBI): domain Eukaryota; kingdom Metazoa; phylum Chordata; class Mammalia; order Cingulata; family Chlamyphoridae; genus Tolypeutes; species Tolypeutes matacus. The sequence goes on along the minus strand of JAKSZT010054462.1, from coordinate 17,247,973 downwards.
AGCAGGCACTCCAAAGCTATAGAAACCATGTACACAGTGGGCTGTTCACAGTGAATTGAACCTCAATGTTTTATCACTGGGCATAGAAAGTTCACTGTGATCCAGTCAACAGGCCCTTTTCAGGAAGCAGGCTGCATGCACCTTTGCACATCAAAAGCCTCCTTGCCACCACAGTTGATGAAGCACCATTCCCAGGACTGATGCCTGGGAAACTCCTCAGTATGCATTTGTAGGCAGAGTAACCCGATAAAGCCACATCCAGGTCAAATGTTTTAAAATTGTGTTTAACTGTTGGATCTTGACTTTTAAAAAATTAGTTCCAAAATCCAGGTTTATATATGTGGTTTTTTTTTTTTAAGTTCTACTTTACTTTTCCATAAAGATTATGGTTTTTTTTTTTTGGCTGGCTTGTATCCAACTAGTGATCTCAAGTTTCCAAAATTCATTTGAGTATTCTGATGAGCGTTGAGTTCCCTTCTTTTTGTACGGAATTTGCAAGTTAGCTCAAGGAGGACCCCTCAGGATTTTTAAGACAGAGACGGTGTGTGTGGTGGTTGAGAGCTAAGCTTTTATAGACAGAATTAGCTTTAAATCTTTGCTTTCCTGCTAACTAGTTATTGATCTTTGACAAATCATATATCCTCTCTGAGCTTCAGATTCTCCATCTATAAATTTGAGATAATTGTAAAAAGGATTACTATCATATATTAATATTATTGTCTCTATTTAATTTTGCATTGTTTATAACTATAAACTTCTACATCATTTCATAATTCAACATCATTTATAAACTTAGATTATGCCCTCCTTTCCCATAAGACAAATTACTAGTAATGTTTTTAACATTCCACCTCTGCTCCCTGCTTCTTGACTCAACCCTTCAATTATGTCACCACTAACTGTTTGGGTCGTTTAGTGCAAATTTTTTTCTACCCACAGAAGAGTATAGGAAGTAAAAGCAAATCGAAACTTCCCTTTAATGCAACTGGATATTGTCAATTGGTTATGCTCAGTGCAGGTTCATAAATCAAATGGATATATCTCCATACAATCCTATGAATTTATGAATGTTGGAAAATAAAATATACTCTTCCATATATTTCTAAGTATAGACATAAAAATGAGGGTTCTTTAAAACTCTTTGCTCTGTCTCATTTACAGAGTCCACAAAAATGCACATTTAATACATTAATATTCCCTTTGGCTTGGAGAATTCAACTAAATCCCAAATGGTCTCAAAAAAGACTAGCCAATTTCACACTAATGTAATCTATTCCATGACTATCCCAGATCACTGGAAGCTTCATTATAAAGCTCTCCTCAAATTTTATGGATCATTATAAAGCTGTCCTCAAGATATTTTTTTGCAAGTTCTTCCTTTTATAATAACAATTTCACCTTTTGGGATTCAAAACAAATGTTAAATATGAAATTCGCAAACAGTTCTATATTAAATGCTCTGTTAAACATTTTCCTGAAACATTTATTTCCCTAAACACTTGCAAGTCCAAACATGCAAGTCCAACATATGACACTATTCCCTTTTTTAAATATATATTTTTTTAAATGTCTGTAGTACCTTTTTTAAAAATTTGAGAAGTTGTGAGTTAGAAAAACAATCATGCATTCCATACAGGATTCCCATACATCAGCCTACCACTAACATCTGACATTGTTGTGACACATTAGTTACAAATGATGAAAGAATATCATCATGATATTTCAGCTCTGTATATTTCGGAGCTTATATTTGGTGTGTTTTTCCCACAAACCATCCTATTATTAATACCATGTATTGGTATTGTATATTTGTTATAGTTCATGAGAGAACATTCTCATATTTGTACTCTTAACAAAAGTCCATCATTCATCTCAGGGTTTACTGTATTTTATGGTCTCCTACCTTGTTCAATCCATACAAAGTGGATACTCAGTGGCTCTCAGTTTCATGAGAGACTTTTTTTTTTTTTTTTTTCTGTTTTTTTTTTTTATTAGAGAAGTTGTGAGCTTACAAAACAATCATGCATAATGTGCAGAATTCCGGTACATCACTCCTCCACCAAAACCTTACATTGTTGTGGAACATTGTGGATAATTTTTAAAAAATACTTTAAACAATACAGAGATTTATGCAGAATGGTAAAATATGGTAGAGAGGGCTTTTTAGTATCCCCAATAAGAAATTCCATTGACTAAATGTCCAAAGGTCACGTCTTTGTCAAAGATGAGCAGTGTGCCATTTCCAGAAGCTCCAGAGGAGAGACTAAGGAGGAAAGATGTCAGACTTGAAAATCACTGTAAAGTTCTTTTTGTATCCTTCACTGCCATTGATTAAATGTTTAATTCTAGACAGAATCCTTATTTTTCAAAAATTAATGAGCATAACTCATTATATGTTGAGTTTATTGGTGAATTCCAGATAAAATAAGGAACAAGAAATCTGAAATGCCAAAGTAGATTTCCTTTAAGAATACTCTCCCTTTCGTAGATACTCAGAAATTAAACAGAGGGAAAAAAACCTCCTAAAGCAAAAAAAGCCAAATTTGAAGAAAATACTAAACTAAAAATGATCCTACTTTGAGATTTTAGAAACATCAGTTTCCCTTTATTTTCATTCACCATACCAATTTGAAATCCTTTGCCTCTTTTACTTAGGAATGCAGAGAACAAGTAAAAAGAAGAGTAAGTTTTCTTTCTGCTCTTTGGATGTTGCCTCTCCCATGATTTAGCATTTAAATTTAGTGTTGCTTCTTGGTCCCCAACTGGTCCTGGAAGTCCAGATCATCCTGGAGGCCAAGAATACCTTCTGCCCTCTGATTTTTGGCACAGCGGTGTCCACTTCACTCAGATGTGCGCCTCCTGGCAGTCTTCGTGCCTCCAGGCCTGCCGACTGGCATGCTGCAATATGCTCTACCTGGGGCTACACCTGAGACCATATGGGCCTTCAGCTGCTGCACCATATAGGGGTCTGCCTGCAGAAAAGCGGGGACCAGATGGAGCAGACGATACCTGTGTTAGACCGTCTGACTAGGCGCTGCTGGGGACGTGGTGTGCGGAAAATGGCAGACTATAAACATTTAAATAATAATACCATAACACATGCTGATTCTTTTCCACCAAGCAAGGGAAAAAAAATCTGGATAAGATAAACCTGAAGACTACTAAAGAGTAGGAATGAACTTAATTTTTTTTTTTTCTTAACAAAGCTAAGAGTCAAATGATTAAAAGCAAATATGGATCTACAAAAGTAGTTCTAAGGGAGAGCGTGGTGTAGTAGAAAGCACATACGGATGGGAGCCGGGAGTCATAGGTTTACGCGTGGTAAATTGCAATGTGACCTTATACAAGTCACTTTACTCCATCTGTGCCTCAGTTTCCCCATTGATAATACAAAATCTGTGGCCGATTCTGCACAAAGTGTCAAGATAAGGAGCTTGTGCCAGGATGTATATAGACACATGAAAAATCACCAAGAAGTTCTGGTTACAAAAAATATATATTTCAGCTGAACTAAGCAGTCTGTCTACGGATGTAGTTGATATACATTCTGGGACAAATTCCTTATCTCAGAGCAGACAGGAAACAAATGGTTCACAGCCTGACAGTGATATATAGACCAGTTCTGAGCAGTGGATACTTCGAGTATCTGCCAGACTAGGACTAGACTATCTCTTGAAACTTTCAAGACTTGCATTCTCAGATTGCTTGAGACAATGCTTTCGGTGCCATAGTTAAGAAACCACTACCAAACACAAGGTTTTGAAGGGTCCATCTATGCTTTCTTCTCGGATTTCTACAGCTTTAGCTCTCATGTTTGGGTCCTTGACCCATTTAGAGTTAATTTTTATATAGAGTATAAGATAGGGGTCTACCTTCAATCTTTTGCATGTGACTATCCAGTTTTCCCAATGGTCTTGTTGAAAAGACCATTCCTTCCCACAATTTATGTAATTGGCACCATTGTAAAGATCAGTTGACTATAGCTGGATGGGTTTATTTCTGAAGTCTCAATTCTATTCCATTGGTCTATGTGTCTATCATTATGCCAGCTCCATACTGCTTTGATTACTGTTGCTTTCTAGCAAGTTTTGAAATAGGGAAGTGTGAGACTTTGACCTTTGTTCTTCCTTTGCAATATTGATTTGGCTCTTGGAGGGCCTTGCAATTCCATATGAATTTGAGGATTGGTTTTTCCATTTCTGCCAAAAATGCCACTGGCATTTTGGTAGATATTGTATTGAATCTGTAGATAGCTTTGGGTAATATTGATATCTTAATAATATTAATTCTTCCTATCCATTAACATGGGAGACTTGTCATTTAATTATATCTTCTTTTACTTGTTTCAGCAATGCTTTACTGTATTTAGTGTATAAGTCCTTCATCTACTTAGTTAAATTTATTCCTAGGTATTTTATTATTTTATGAGCTAATGTGGCTGGGAATTATTTTTTTAATCCTATTTTAGAATACTCTGGTGGTAGATAGAAACAACTTATTTTTGCATGTTGATTTTGTAGCCTGCAACTTTGCTGAATTTGGTTTTCAGTTCTAGGAGTTTTCTTGTGAATTTTTTGGGATCAGCTATATAAAGTATCATGTCATATGTGAATAGTTTTATTTCCTCCTTTCTGATATGGATGCCTTCTTTTTTTTTTTTTTGCCTTATTGGTACAATGTTGAAGAACAGTGGCAAAAGCAGGCAACTTTGTCTTGTTCCTGATCTCAGGGGGACGTCTTTCAGTCTTTCGCCATCGACTATAAGGTTAGCTGTGGGTTTTTCATGTATGCTCCCTTTTTTTTTTTTTTTTAAGCAAATCAATTTTATTGATACGTATTAACAAAGCATACAATTCATTCAAAGTGTACAATAGATGGTATTTGGTATAATCACATAGCTGTCCATTAATCACTTCAATCATTATTAGAGCATTTTCATTATTTTAATAATAACAATAAACAGACAAACAAACAAGAAAATTCCTCACCTCTCAATCTCTCTCTCTGTTCCCCCTGCTGTACATAGCTACTATTTCTGGCTATTTTGGCACAATTATTTATTCATTTATTAAGCAGTTTTATTGAGATATATTTACATACTGTACAATCTATTCAAAGTGTACAATCAATGGCTTTTACTATAATCCCAATGTTGTGCATTCATCACCACAAAAATTTTAGAACAATTTCATTACTCCAAGAAGAAAAACTCCACACCCCTTAGCTGTCCTTCCCCAGCCCTACAAAATCACAAATCTAATTGCCTCATTATAAATTGATTTATATTTACATTTTATATAAATGGAATCATAAAATAGGTAGTACTTTGTGCTGGCTTCTTTTGCTTAGCATAATGTGCTATCATGTTGAGGAAGTTACCTTTTATTACCATTTTTTTTCAGTGTTTTATAATGAAAGGATGTTGGATTTTGTCAAAAACATTTTCTGCATCAACTGAGATGATCATCTGACTTTTTTCTCTTCATTCCCTTAAAGTGGTGTGTTACACCACCCTTACATTTCTGGGATAAATCTCACTTGGTTTTGGTATATAATTCCTTTAATACCATGTTGGATTTAATTTGGTAGTACCTTACTGAGTATTTTTGCATCTATGTTCATAAAGGATATTGGTCTGTAGTTTTCTTTTTTGTGCTATCTTTATCTGGCTTTGATATTAGGGTAATGTTGGCGCCTCATACAATGAGTTAGGAAGCTTTCTCTTCTCTTCAAGTTTTTGGAAAAGTTTGAGAAATGCTGGTTTACTGATTGTTTTGGTTTCTTGGGCTGTCCAAGCAAATACCATAAAATGGTTTGGGTTCAATCATGGGAACTTACTAGTTCATAGTTTTGAGGCTAAAAGAAAATCCCAATCAAGGCAATGCTTTCCTCATGAAGACCAGCATTCCAGGGCTGGCTGCTGGTGATCCTGGGCTCCTCAGTGACATGGCAGGTCACAGGGCACTGATTTCCAGTCTTTCCCTTTTCTTCTGGGTTCCACCAATGTTGAACCTCTCACTTCCTGTGGCTTTCTCTTTGTCTGAATTTCATTCCACTTTTAAAAAGTACACCTGTAATAAGATTAAGACCCATCTGGAGTGAGGTGGGCCACACTTTAACTGAAGGATCCTCATCAAAAGGTCCAACTTACAAGAGGTTCACACCCACAAGAATGGGTTAAATTAAAGAACATGCTTTTCTGGGGTACATTCAGCTTCAAACGACCACACTCAACCCTCTAGGCCCTAAAAAGACATTCTTTCTATATGCAAAATGCATTTATTCAAGCACAATATCCCAAAAGCCTTAAGCCATTTCAGAAACAATGCTTAGAACAAAGTTGTATCAAAATTGGTTATGGGTGTGGTCTGTCCTGGGGCACAATCCCCCTTTGTCTGTGGACCTGTGAAACCTAAAGAGTAAGTTATCCTTATTGGCTTCCAATATCCAAAGAGGGGCTGGCATAAGATAAGCATTTCCTTTACCATAAGGAGAACTTGAAAGGAAAACAGGGGTCACGGTTCCCAAACAATTGTGAAACCCGGGAGGACATACTCCATTGGATTTCAAGGTCAGAGGGTCATCTATGCAATGAGGTTTTGTCCTTTGGGCCTAGGAAGTGGCAGCCACACCCCTTGCAAGTACTTGCGCAGCAGCCATGCTCTCCCTAAACACTGGGGTGAAGGCTCCACCTTTTTCTAGCATCAGGATGGCAGTCAGGCTCTCCACAATGCCCAGGTCGCAGGATCCACCCTCTCTGAGCACTCTTTCTGCACAGTGGGGTAGAAGATCTACCCTCTCCAAGCACTGGGGCAGACTCTCACTTTTGATGCACATGGGAGGATCTGCTCTCTTGGCCCAAGATATCTTCAGTCCAGAGCTCAGCTTCCGTGATCCTGCCCTCAAAGTGATTTTTCCTTCAACCTGTCCTTTCTCTGTCCCTTTTAGTCCAGACTGACAAATTATGTATCAGTTCATACAAATTACACACACACACACACACACACAAAATGTTGGTTTTGCATGTAGTTCACAGGGGTCCAAACCATCAGACAAAAGAACTTTCCACAGATCACTCCTGGATAACTACACCTCCAATGCTGTCTTACAAGGAAATTGATGACTGGTCTATATTTAGTCAAACCCTCACTTGGAGCACTAATTCTCTGGGGACTCCCTCTCTAGAAACTCAGAATTTTCCAAACCAATTTTTAAAAAAATTTCTTTGTTCAGTTCTCAGCTTATCTCTTTCCTCTTGCATTTTACTATATGCAGCACAGTGAAACCAGGCCGCACTTGCCACACTTAGTTTGGAAACCCCCTCAAATAAATATCCAAGTTCATCACTCTCATGTTCTGCCTTCCATCTGACATCAGAACTCAATTTCTCCAAGTTCTCTGCCACTTTAAAACAAGGACCATCTTTCCTCTAATTTCCAATAACACATTTATCGTTTCCATCTAAGGACTCATCAGAAGTACCCTTAGCATTCATTTTTATACCAAGAGTCTTTTCAAAGCAATCTAGGCCTGTTCTGTTAAGCACTTTACAAACCTTCCAATCTCTACCCATTAACCAATTCCAAAGACATTTTCACATTTTTGGTATTTGCAAAAGCAAGTTCCCACTCTCCTGGTACCAAAATCTATTTTTACCCATGAAATGGGTCACTTAAACAATGGGAATTTATTTGCTCATAGTTTTGAGGCTAAAAGAAAGCCCAAATCAAAATGTCAACAAGGTGATGCTTTTTTCCCGAAGACCAGTGTCACTGGCTGGCTGCTGGCAATCCTGGGCTCCTTTGTCACATAGCAAGGCACATGGCGGCATCTCCAGGTTCTGTCAATAGCCAGCCTCTTGCTTCCTGGGGCTTGCTCTTTTTTTGAATTTCACTCTGTTTAAGAAAGTCTCCAGTAATGGGATCAAGACCCATCTTGATTGAGGAGACCACACCTTAACTGAAGGCACCTCTTTGAAAGGTCTTACTTACAATTGTTTCACACCCATAGGAATTGATTAAATTTAAGAACATGTTTTCCTGGGGTATATACAGCTTCAAACCCTAAAACTGATTTAATCTACTTACCTGTTATAGTCTGTTAAGATCTTCTACTTTTACTTGAGTCAATTAGGGTAAGTTGTATGTTTCTAGGAATATGTCCATTTCCTCCAGAGTATTAATTTTTGGTGTACAATTGTTCATAGTATTGTCTTTTTTTTTTTTTTTTTTGAAGTACTGGGACTGGGAATTGAACCCAGGACCTAGTATGTGGGAGGCTGGTGCTCAACCACTGAGACACATCAGCTACCCTTAGTTGGCTCTCTCGTTGGTTTGCTCATTGTTTTGCTTGTTGTTTTGCTCATTGTTTGTTTTCTCTGGGAGGCACCAGGAACCAGGAACCTGGGACCTCCCATGTGGGAGGCAGGCGCTCAACTACTCGAGCCACATCTGCTCCCCTAGTACTCTCTTATAGTTCCTTTAATTTCTATAAGATCAGTTGTGATGCACCTCCCCTTTCATTTTGGGTTTTAGTTATTTACATCTTCTCTCTTCTTTAATTAGTTAGCTAGCTAAAGATTTGTCAATTTTATTGAACTTTTCAAAGAATGAACTTTTGATTTTATTGATACTCTCAATTGTTTTCTGCTCTCTCTTTTGCTATTTATTTTTAACAAATAGTTGCAATTAGAATGAAAACAAAAGAAAATTGGTATTAGTAAAAGTGAAGAGGTATCTGAAGGCCAGAAAGATGTGTTCAAAAGCTATTGCTGCCGTAGCCTTTATTGTTCTGAGGGCTCCTTGGACTTGCCTTTACATGCCCAAGCACAAATGGGAGTCAAGGCCTCAAGCCCACTGGATGTGGAAGTTTGGAGATGACATTCTTGCATAAAGCCAGAACTCCCAAAAATGCTACTAATTCAGAGGAAGGGAAACTAATAAAATCTCTCCAACAGCCTAGAAAGAAAAAGAAGATTATCTTCCCCCCAGTGGAAAAACAATGATTTCATTCTCATCAGAAAATGAACCATGTGCCTTATCTGGATTTGGTCTCCAGAAATAGAGGACCACATGATGAAGGAAAGTTAAAATTATCGATTACTGTTTTAAAATAGAATGACGTAGTCTAGGATGGTGATTCCCTTGACATAAAAAAAATGGAAATCCCCTATGTCATCAGATTTCCATGGGAGCTGTGAGGCAGGGACCAAGACCTACCAAAGATGAGATTACAAGCAAAATTATACAAGTGAGAAAATCCTACCAAGAGTATAAGGCAGCAAGTCCATAAAAAAAAGAATTAGCACTTTACATATTTAATATAAAAGAACAACAATGGGAAGGAGTTCATAAACTAAGTATATTTGAAATGATTAAAAAGATAAAAGAAGGTTTAAAAAACACCTGGAAAGAATGAGTCCGTTTGCAAAACAAATAAGCAAACTTAGAAAAAGAACGAGGTAGAACATCTAGCAATAGAAAAATATAATTATGAATAAAATATGTCCTTTCCAGGCAGCGCTTGAACCCACCCTAAGTGCTGTGGTTAAAAAGGCATGGAATGGTAGGGACTGTGTCTTCTAATGTTCCAGATAATTAGGGTATCTGTTTAATTTAGCATCCAAATGGGAATGCTTTAGAGATGAAGAGGGCACTCTGTTAATTATTCTGGGACCATTCTAAACTAACTAAGACGTGTGGTAACCCAACCCAGGAGCGACCTAATGTGATGATGGTCCACAGTCATCGTGGCTCTCTGTATACCATCGACCTTCACTCTGTCCCCTGTATGGGGTCACTGCAGGTTTATAGGATCTCATTGTACAGAGCACGGAATGGAGGGAAAGGGACTTACAAGAAGGGTCCTGGGATAGTTGATGGGTGCTGACGCAGCCCTGAGCTCACACCCACATCCCACCTTGCTGATAAGAAGTAGCCCTGATGGCAACACGGCCAGCTCTCCTGCAAAGGTCGCAGTGCCCTGGCAGTACCCATCCAGCACTGCCTTTCTGGAAGCTCAGGCTACCAGAGCCTGGCAACGTCAAAGACCCTGCCCAGCACAAAGGGCTCAGCCCTCAGAGCCCTGCTCACTTGTGTTCCTAAATGCCTACACTCATAAATGCAGTGGAATGTCCTCTCCACCTACTCACACCACAAAATTGATTGTTTTTTTTTTTTTTTTCTGTCTAAAATCAATGGACTTTCTTTTTTCCTCCAAAAGGCACTTCCCCTAAGTTGTTGCCCTATTTCCCCCTGAATTCCAATGATGTGTAGGGCATTCATGTCCCTGGAGTCATTTTCCAAACAAACAAAATGTGTTTTCTTCTTCCTTGAACCTGACATTTGATCCCCAGTCTGTGCATCCTTTTTCCTCCTCATTGTTTTGCTGACCCAGAGCACAGTCTGAGACCTACCGTAATTATCAGACCTCTCAGGTCACTGGGAGTGTGTCTGCCATTAACAATTAGCAATTTTGTCAAGCATGAAAAAGAAAGGGCCCCAATTCTGGGTCTCTGACTCCCTTTTAGATGTTGGTTACTCACAAAGTCATCATCTTATTGCTGAGTTAGAGAGAATTTTCCTGAGTTCCATGGGAAATCGCAGACCAGGCTCCACTCAGAGTGGCTGAAGCTCACTTATATCTTCTGCTCCCTTCTCCTGAAAGAGCTAGTCATTCCCAGCTGTGGTGAGATGACACAGCATCCCTAAAACACGTGCACACCACAGCTGTCTCTCTTGTTATAATTGCTTTCCCCATGTTCATCAACAAAGAGTGTGCCTGCCCTTGGCATGTGAAGGGGAAAATTGGAATTACTAGCTTTAAAAGTAAGCCCCAGGGGAGCGGATGTAGCTCAAGTGGTTGACCTCTGGTGTCCCACATATGAGGTCCTGGGTTCAATCCCTGGCCTTGATACATCCAAAAATATATAAAATAAAATAAAAGTAAGCCCCTACCAGGTAGAAAGGAAAAGCTGTGGCAGAGTGGAAAGGGCCCAGAACTGGGATTTCCAGTGTTTTCTTCCAGTGATGCGTAAAGTCTCCTTGGGGACCCCAAAGCCTACTAGGGCACCTGGAATTCTGAAGAAATAAAAATTAAGCTAAGATTTGTAAGCTGTAGACTTAATATCGTGGATATGTATTGAGATATCAAATCCTCATCCTTTGGGTGGTAGGTTAAAGACAAATCTGATCTTTAACAATAAAAACAAAAACAACAAAAAACCCCACAGTGAAATAGGTAGGCAAATCCCTGGCTTGCTCCTCCTTGCCCTCATCCATGTGACTGTAGAAGCACAATGACAGTGGCTCAATAAGAGGGAGTAGAGGAACATAAGAGGGGACACACTCAAGGAATGCCAGAGGGAAGCAGATGTGGCTCGAGCAGTTGAGCTCCTGCCTACCACATGCGAGGTCCCAGTGCCTCCTAAAGAAGACGAGCAAGATGTGATGGGCAGGCGTGATGAGCTGACACAACAAGATGACATAACAAAAGACACGAGGAAAGCATAATGAGAGACACAACAAAGCAGGGAATGGAGGTGGCTCAGGTGATTAGGCACCTCCCTCCCTCTCGGAGGTCCTGGGTTTGGTTCCTGGTGCCTCCTAAAAAGAAGACCAGCACACAACAAGCAGACACAGCAAATGCAAACAATGAGGGGGTGGGAAGAAATAAATAAAAAATAATAATTCTTTTTAAAAAAAAAAGGATTGTCAGAGATAATCTAGTGACGTAAATGGGTATAAAATTGAATGCAATCATGTGACCTTATTTTATAATCATAGATGAAGCTGCTACATGTTGCTTATATAAATACTAGTCCATATATTTTTTATATTAATCAGCAAGTATTTACAAAGATAAAATAAAGTAAACAGAATGCGTGGTTTAAATAGCAAATTAAATACAACTTAAGAGGGTATTAGTAACTGGAAGGTAGACTTTCAAAAATTACCCAGAGAACAGCAAAATGCAATGATTAATAGAGGAAAATGGAGAGGTCCCAATATGTGGCTAAAGAAAATTCCAGAAAAAGAGATTAGAACCATTGTTGGGAAATCATAAATAGACAATTCCAAAACATATCCAGAATTTATGAAATACAGGATTCTGCAGTTTGAGAAATAAAATGAGCTCTAAGTGGGATAAATAAAAATGTACTTTACCTTATTTATATATTACTGCCCTTTTTTGCAGTACTTACTTTTAAAAGATAATTTATGTTATGGGTGATAAAATGCCTGGTTCAGTATTCAAAAGATACAAATAAGTAATCAGGAAAAATAAGTTTCTTCCCTATCCTATCCACCTCATCCATCCCTGTGTACCCCTGTTCATCCCTTACCATTTGTGGTACTTGGGAGCTGTATGTACCCCAGAAAAACATGTTCTTAAACTTAATCTATTCTTGTGGGCATGAATGTCATTGTCAGCAGGAATTTTTGATGAAGTTACTTCAGTTAAGATTTGGCCTTTCTCAATCAAAATGGGTTTTGGGGGGCGGATGTGGCCCAAATGGTTGGGCGTACGCCTGCCATATGGAGGGACCTGGGTTCGATCCCCAGGACCTCCTGGTAAAATAAAAAAATTAAAAAAATAAAAATAAATTTAAAAATGGGTTTTAATCTTATTACTGGAGTCCTTTAAGCATAGATAGGAGAGAAAGCCATAAAGGGAACATCAAGAAGCTGAAGTCTAACAGAGCCTGGAAGAGAATGGAGAAGCCAGGAGAGGCTGCCATATGCCTTGTCAGGTCACAGAGGAGCCCAGGACGACCGTTGGCAGCCAGCCTCAGAATGACAGTTTTTGGGGAGAAAGCATCACCTTCATGATACCTCGAGTGGACATTTTCCCTCAAAACCATGGGCTAATAAATTCCCATTGTTTAACCTGACTCATTTCATGCTATTTGCTTGAGCAGCCAAGGAAACTAAAACACCATTTTTACCAGTTTTTTGCATAACCTTCAGAATTATTCTATGAGTATACAGGTATGTACATCTGCATCATGTATATAGATGCTGATTATATACAGTATAATTATTATAATATCCAATTTGTTCCAGCTGAGGGCTTATAAAATTATTTTTAATGGATATATAGCTTTCTATTAGATAGTTGGATAATAATCTATTTATTATTAATTAAAGGATATAATGCCTTATTGTACATTCAAGTTGTTTCCAGTCATTTTTTTTATAAACAATGGTGCAATAAATATTTTCATACAGATATCATTGCACATAATTATACCTATAGGATAAATTTGTAAAGATGGAATTGGTGAGTCACAATTGGATGAACTTTTAAAAATTTCGATAGACAATCCTTTTATTTTCTTGTGCAAAAACTCTACATGTTTGCTGAAACTTTAAGCTTATTTTCTCAGATTTCAAAATATTCAAAGGCTCGATGTTAACCAACTCTCCATTTTTTGCAAAACGTTAAACACAAAATACCCAATTCTCCATGTGATTTCTACAGGTCATATATTTTAATATTTAATCCAAGAGAAAATTTTAGTTCATTTGCTCAAAGACTGTTGTTGAGTGACTCAGAAAAAAATAAAAAACAATTGTCATCTGCAGGATTTTTCCTCCCCCTCATCAAGGAAAAAAAAAACAAAATCATTCTCCATAATCTATTTCTAATGTTTTCTTCTCAAATTCTGGCTACTCTGACCTTCCTTTCTTAAGTCAGAATTTATCAACTCTTCTCTTTATTTCCTCAGTCCTTTTCCATGCAGATTTTGTTTATTTATTTATTTTATTTTTTAAAGATTTATTTATTTACTTTATCCACTTTAAACACCCCCTTCCCCATTTTCTGTCCATTTGCTGGGCAGTTCTCTGTGTGTGTTTCCTGCCATCTCTTCTCCTCCTCCTCCTCCAGTCTTCCCCAGGATTCTATCCTGGAGACTTCCAATGTAGGAGAGAGGTGTTCTGCCACCTGCGCCACCTCAGTTCCTGGTTTTCGGAGCATCACGTCTTGACTCTCCCCTGTGTCTCTCTCCTGTCACGGTACGGCATCATCTTGCTGCATGGCTCCCGGGCCCTGGCTGCTCACAGGCACACAGAGCCTGGCAGCCCATGTGCCTTCTGTATATATTTTTTTATTTTACCGGGAGGTCCCGGGGATCGAACCCAGGTCTCTCCATATGGCAGACGGACGCCCAACCACCTGAGCCACATCCGCCCCCTTCTATGCAGATTTTAAATATTGACTTTGTTTATGTACAATTTGCCTCACCCTTCAAACGTAAGATTTCTTGAGGTTGGGACCATGTCTGTCTTACCTGGTGCTCACCTGACTGTCTGAAGCTGTGGTAGAAGCTCAGTACGTTTTTATTACACTAATCGGAAAAAAAAAAAAAAAGTATAGATATATGGCAGTTTGGCATTTAAAACATCAGATATTCTAAAATTGGTGAAAACCAAGAAAATAATAATAAAAAAAATAAGCTTAGGAAAAAATAAGCTTTTTAAAAAACATTTTTGAAGCTTCTGGTGTCCAAGATGAACACAGAAATTGAAAACAAGTTGCGGTGAGAGAGTAATATTTTTATACATGATCATCAAATTCTCCCCTCATATACTCCTGGCACAGAAATAGTAGAAATCACCTTGGAAAATTCTGTAACTAAATTCTAAACAGATTCTCTAACAGAAATTGTAAAAATGCAGGGTCTTTGGGCTCAAGAAAACTCAGTTTGCCTGATATGTTCTGTACAGTGGGTTTATGCAGAGGACAGATTATAGAGCAGATCTAGGACTGGAACAGAAATGCCCACCAGACCAATTATGCATTTGTGACAGCTCTGAGTTTCCTAGAACTTCTGCAAAATTTACATTTAGATTAAACTAGGATAAAATAAAAAATAAAAAGTGAAAATATGCTGAGAACCATATGGAATTTTCTTCAAATATTGCATACACGAATAGGCTTACAGGATTGTGAAGATGAGCTGGGACTCTGGGAGCTCAGTGCTTGTCTCCTGGTAGCCCCTATGTATGTTCAAGGAGCGAATCCATGTATCTGGCAAAGCAGGTAAGCAGTTCTCACTTAGCGACTTTATCTTCTCTGTGTCTACAATTCTTTCAAAACTGAGGCATTGCACAATGCAATGAGCCTATAATATTCTTCCAGTCTACACAAAGCAAGAGTGGGAACCGCGACTTCAGCAGGGCTCATTTGTGGCTCTGCGAAAAAGAAGCTTCTAGATTAGCGAAAGTCATTATCATATTGTCTCAAACGATGCAAATTCATTCTGACACTCAGGAGTCTCCCAAGTAATTAAGATTTTCAACCTTTAATCTTGTAAAGGCTCAGATGGGTAGTATTGAATTTTTCTATTTAGGAGGAAGTTCTTTTTGGTGAGATGACTCCATCGCACCATGAAAGTTTTTAAAATCTTACTTTAAAAAATAAAACCTTGCCTAGGCTTTATTTTACCCAGCTAGAATTGGTAATTAATTAGGGCCAGAATTTAGGTCCATAGAATAGCTGTGTTTCCATCCCCAATAAAATATAATTTCCAGGGAAAGCTATTCGATTAGCAAGAGTGAGATAGATTTGTTCAGCAGTCATTGTTACTTGCATTTAAAGTTATATGATACATACATGTTTAAAAAGTACTTCTCAGTTAACATTGCAACTTCCCAAGTGGTCTAATCCAGAAATAGAGCTTCAGACCATAAATTTCTATTTCATCTGTTGACAAGCATTCTAGTTTATTGTAAAGCAAATGAATTTCTTCCAAAACCCTAACTTTCTTTATCAAATACAAATATATTACCACTTGAAGTAATTAGCCCAAATGTTTGATTTATACAGCCTCACAAATCATAAATTCCCAGGCCAATAAATCACTTTGCATTTGGTTTCAACAAAGATAAACCAATTTTTTTAAAAAAATGCTGACTAAGAGCTTTGTAGGATTTGTTTAAATGCTTCACACTTTATTAAAATATGTATCGATATGTTTCATATCCCTGAGAGCAGCAGTATATGGTAATAAGTTCTTAATTCAAATCTGTGCTATTTCATGATGCATTTCACAATTCTATCCTACATTTTTTTTTCCTTTTCTAATCAGTAATCAGCACTTTTTGAGGTTTATGTGTACAGTATGTAATTTGATTTTCTTTCCTGGCGGGCTGTTACATAGACTGAATACAGAGATTAAAAGTACATATATTTAAAATCAAGGAAAGCATAATATATGTTTCTGCTTTTCTTCAATGATGAGCCCTATGCATTAATCAAGGCAATAGGCTTCAAGCAAAGCATTACACTTTCTCCTTCTCAAAGCAATTCTTTAATCAGCATTTCAATGTCAGGTATGGAACTGGGGAGGGAGTTATAGGCATGTGGTCTCTTGCCACAAATAGCTTTAATTTTACCATAAAAGGGCTCTTCTTTGGTTCCCAATTTTAAAGCCTCAGATAAATTTATGATAGGGTAGTTTTTATTCCAAGATGATAAAGACATTTATACTTTTTTTTTTTTTTTTTTACGACATTTATTCTTACATTCTTAGTTGATCAGCTCTATACAGGGGTTGCCTTTTTCTTTCTTTTTAATATGACTGTAGCTTTAAATGCATACTCTAGAATCTGTCTTAATAGAAATCACCTGTTCGGGGGGCGGCTGTGGCTCAATCAGTGGGGCTTCCGTTTGCCATGTGGGAGGCCCCGGGTTCGGTTCCCGGGGCCTCCTGGTGAGGGCGGCCCGCCTGCACGGTGTGGTTGGCTGACCCGGCGAGCACGGGGAGCAAGGGGGGGATAAATGAATAAATAAATAAAATCTTTAAAAAAAAAAAAAAAAAAAAGAAATCACCTGTTGAATGGCACCTAGGTTGTGGGCTGGGCATTGTGCTTTCTCTTAATTGTGCTGAAGTGCATCTGGGTTGCTATGACATTAGAAAACATTGTGATTTGATTCGAAGTTGGAGATTGTGAACAGGATTCTCAGAATTATAGCATTTTATAATAATAGACATGGCTTAACCTGATAGTTATTTATCTCCAGTCCCCTTGATTTACAGATATAGAAACTGAGGTCTGGGTAGTAAAGAGAATAGACCAAATATATCCAGCTGATTGGTTAACAAGTCAAAAATGAAAACAAAATTCTCTTGATCGCTAAAACTGTGTGATTTCTTATACAACACAAATTCAAATGATTTATATATGCCTTTGGACACATATGTATATTTTTACAGCAAATTTAACTTCTTGATTTTGAATTTTTAGGGGGAACCAGATTTGTTGCGTTTTAATAGTGAAATATTTTTAAAGGAAATTAAGGTTTTTTTTTTCTTTTCTTCCCCCCTCCCCCCAAACAGTCATACAGAGGCACTGTTTATGTGACCTAATGGTCTCTTTGGATCAGGAGAATGTCAATGTACTGATATGGAAAAGAAATGGTGTCATTTAATGCCTGGGAGGAATATAATCTGTGACTGAATTGAGAGGTCTCAGTATTTTGTATTAGCATGGTACTGTTACCAGAGAACCTCAAATAAAGCTGATTTTTTGATCCCCAGTCTGTCCTGTGCAGTTCCTCTGAAATGCAAAAATTTAGTGTTACCCCAAACATACTAACACTTTAGACAGAGTGTAACTACTTATCCCTTCCTGGACTATGAGTTGATATCATTTGGATTTCTTCTTTTTAATCTACCTGCTGGAGTTCTGACTGGGTTAAGATAACTCCTCTGGAGTGGACATAGCTCAAGTGGTTGAGCACCTGCTTCCCATGTATGAGGTCCCAGGTTCAATTCGTGGTACCTACTAAAAACAAACAAATGAGAAAACCAACTCTCACTGGGGGGCCAATGTAGCTCAGTGGTTGAACACTTGCTTCCCATGTATGAGGTCCTGGGTTCAAGCCCTAGGACCACCTTAAAAAAAAAAGATAGCTCCTTTCTGAAAATGTAAGTAATCACTTACAAGGTTAAATCTAGTGGGAATCTATACTTCCTTGTGAGTTCATGAGTTTAGGTTGTCATCTTAACTCTCCTAAGGCCTTCTTGAAACTTGGTGAAGTGAGGGTTAATTTGTGCATTGGAGAAATTTGGGGCCTAGGCACTTACCTCTTTGAGCTTCTTCTCCTGCTGGGAATCACCCCAGGACCATCTCTGCCCACTCTGATTTAGCAGCTCCAGGTTAGCGCCTAGATAACATCTTTCTATCAAGCTCCCAGGTGACTGCACAGCCCTGTCCTGGAGAAAGGGGACAATTGGACATTGACTGGGAAAGATGATTCCCGATGTTCCCAAGGTTCTGTAGAGCCTGACAGTTACTGAAATGAGTCCCTACCGCCACTTTCTCCAAAGCAGCTGTAGATATGCAACCTAAACCTAAAAAAAAAACAGTCTTCTAAAAGTTCTAATTTCTTTAGCAAAGATGGCTGATGTCTATTTTACTGATTTAAAGAATTTAGTCTCATGTAAATTAAGAAGTGGTAGTTAATCTAATTTCTAATCAAATTCCATTGGTTCCTAAGGAGGGACTATTTCTAACCCGGCATTTTAGAAATCCTACACAGAAAGCTCTCCCAACTCAGACATGCTTGTTCTAGGCAAAGGAATGCCACAACACAAAGTGACCTTAACCTTTTAAACTTAGTTTTCACCTGACCATTAACAA
Source organism: Tolypeutes matacus (assembly GCA_026826555.1). Taxonomy (NCBI): domain Eukaryota; kingdom Metazoa; phylum Chordata; class Mammalia; order Cingulata; family Chlamyphoridae; genus Tolypeutes; species Tolypeutes matacus. The sequence goes on along the minus strand of JAKSZT010054462.1, from coordinate 17,229,323 downwards.
AAGTATCATCTCTTGAAGAATAACTTACCACAAATATATTATTATGCAACCCATTTTCTGAAGGAGTCACATAAAGTATATTTTTGTCTCTTGGTTCAAAATTCGATTATTATAATTTTCAATAAACCAAAGTCTTGCTTTCATTTACAATTGAGGAAAGAAGCAGAGAAAGGTTAAGTGGTTTATCCAAGATCTTATAATAATTTAGTAACAGAATCAAGGCAAGGACTTGGGAATTGACTTCCAATCTAATTTTTTGTCTTTGCTGCTGTAACATATAACTTAAAATCTTCCAAACTGACCAATTCAGGCATTCACTATGTTACTATTTTTTTTTTTTTTTTATCTCTTTCATGTATATTCCAAGGAGGTACATGCCAAATTATTATTGTAATTTTTTCTGGGTAACACAGAAAGGAAAATCAAAGAAAGACCAAATAAGTAATAGAAAAACGAAATAATTAACCATTTTCTCATCAAAAGTATACCTCAAATTACATAACAGAAGGAATCCCTGATATCTGGAGAATTTTCTATCTTGCTTTTGACTTCAGACAGATTTGAAAGAATTAAAAATACTTTTAATGGTTATCTGTGATGGTTAAAAGTTTAATGTAAGAGGCATTTTTTTTTAATCAAACATATTAATTAAAGCATCATCAGATACTATAGAAAAATACCTTCCTGCTGACATAAATTCTTATAATCTTTGCTTTCTTTATTTCTCTATATGTCTTTTTGGATTCCCATCAACAAAGTATGACTGATTTTTTTAAAAGATCCCCTCTCTCTTTATGCTGCAAACGTAATCACCCTCAATGCTAGAAATAGGTCCATTTTACCCTGTTTTGTCCTCTGCCAAAATAGGGAGCATCTTATTACCAGTCTTAAGGCAATAATAACCTTTCAAATACTTAAAATGGCTACTATTGCCCCTTGGTCTGAAGTTGCAAAAGTCAGCATCATCATTCTGTATGTTTCTTTCTATTTAATTACGGGACTTGTTTCTTAACAATCTAATGTTCTCTTTTCCTTTTTTTCTGAGCTCTCCTCAGGGCCTCCCCGCTTCATGCTTCAGTTGATGGGCCAGGTAGTTGGCTCTCATTCTCTTGAAAGGGACTGAGAAGTGGATGACCTGAAATATATAAATTGAATAAAGACCTGGGAGTTATTCCTTCCTGGTAGAATCCTTGAAAAGTTGCTGTGATATCATCCCAAAAAACAACTCAAAGTATTATTTAAGTAGATGACTGTCAGAAAACTGTGTCCTGTCCTCAGGACTTCCTATCCCATCTTGTTTTATCCTTATCCATGTATAAGTCTTATCTGCTCTCAGAAACCTCAACCCCTAACCAACCTGAAAGCAAGGAAATAAGCAACCTTACGCACAAGTAGTATCCATTATATCACATACAGGACTGAGGGCCTGAATGCTGCTTAGTTAATAATTCTTAAGTAAATAATGAGAATCTGTACTTTTAAAATACTTTTTTTTAGACAAAAGAATCTAAAAAACCTTATGTTAATCTTGAATAATAAGAAAAATTGCTAAAGAACAGGACTTTCTATATGCTAAGCATGAAGCAAATTATTCTGCTAACTCTTTATCATTTAATCTTTGAAACTGAGGTGTAGTTCAGTAACTAGCTCACAATTTTGTAGTTACTATGTGGCAGAGCTGAAACTACAACTATTTTGTTTGTTTGTGTGTATTATTGTTGGACTTCTGAACTTAGGTTCTTAAAGAAGCAGACTCCAAAGGTAGATACTACCCTAAATACTGGGTCCCCTGAGGGCTACAGAGACTCCCAGGTCCTACGGTCATGGCAGGTAGCTCTGGAGTTTGGTGCCTTTCAGTGGGCCCTACTTTGGAGTTTGTGCCCCTGAGTGTGACGGAGTTGGACTAGATATGATTTCTCTACACATGCCTCCTCTGTCCCCTTTGTTTGAACCTATAGTTGGTGCTGGAATTGGTAAGTGTACATCCAAGAGACTTTAATCTCTGGGTTGTCCATGTGCCAGCTGGGACCTGAGCCTCAGCAGAGTTGCTACACCTACTCTCCAGTTCATTGGACTCATCCAGGACAATTAACAAGGAGGTGAGGATGGACAACCACCACACCAAGGGACTGAGAGAGTCTATAACTGCAAGCAAGAGAGACCCATCCATCAGTCATATGAGATAGAAGCCCCCTCTCAATTAGAGGTGGAGTGGGCATCACCATCCCAGAATCCTCAGGATTGGGGAATAAAATATGGACTAAAGTGGATTTACTGGTATTCTACTATAGACTTGTGATTCTAGCAATGAAAGAAATTATATCATTGATGTGGAGCCAGTGGCCACTGGGTGTGCTGTAGTGAGGGAAAGGGAAAAAGAGGTGCAATATGGGGGCATTTTCAGGACTTGGAATTGACCTGAATGACATTGCAATGACAGATAGAGGCTATTATATATCTTGCCATAACCTACAGAATTGAGTGGGAGAGAGTGTAAACTACAATGTAAACTATAATCCATGCTTAGTGGCAATGCTCCAAAATGTGTTCATCAATTGCAATGAATGTACCACACTAATGAAAGAAGTTGTTAATGTGGAGAAAAGTGGCAAGTATGGGGAGTGGGGCATATGGGAATCCCTTATACTTTTTTATGTAACATTTTATATAATCTAAGTATCTTTTAAAAATAAAGTAAAAATATATTTTAAAAAAAAAGCAATCTCCAGGAATGGAACTTTCATACCCAATAGATACATTTACATAATATAACCTAAATCAGGTTCTGGCATACCCAACCAGTGTTTTAAGACAAATGCTGCAAACTGTAAACTAGAAGAGCTCACATTAGCTGGGCTTGACCCACTTCTGAAGTTGCTGAAGACAATATTGTAGATTTCAGAGAAGAAATCTCTTGTAAACTGAGAAGACAAGGATCTCAACCCAAATGCCCACACCCATTTGAAACACATAGAAACTATGAATAACCTTTTCTAATTTTTCTAAATGTTAAAAACAAAGCAATGAAACCTTTTCAAATAGAAATAAAGATGAAATACATTGCCATGTCAATGAGTGGGATTTGAAGCTATGAAACCCATGGGGTTACAAGGCTCAGGTGTGCATCCTGTGAACTGGATTTTAAAGCCACAACAGAGATCTAGGCTGCTGGCCCTGGGGGAGGTAGAACTGGAAACCCCCCAGGTTCTGTACCATTCATAACCTGGGACAAGAAAAATAAGATAGTCTTGGATCACAGATATAGAATCAGAGACATCCTCAAAAAAACACTGAATCCTGTATTAAAATATATGCAAACCCAAAATTAAGAAAAAAAGTAGAATAAATTGATCAAAAACTGGGTTGAAACCACACCACAAGGTTATCTCCCAAATGCAGAGCACATGCAGAGGGAAATTCCTGTGGAAACAGTTCCTGCTGAAAATAAGTTTACTAATAAACATTTTGAAGACAGAATCCTGCTGCCCAGAAGAGACAGTGAGCGGAAACAAGTGGCATGGATTACACTGAAGTAACTGGAGACGTTAGAAAAATCTAATAGAAAGCTAAGTATTTTTAACACATTCAAAAGAAGCAATAGATATGTAAATAAAGGATATGGTATGTTTAAAAAATTGTAAAACCACCTTAAATAATGATTTTCTAAACAATCAGTTATAACATTGAAAAATATGACCAATTCATAAGTATTATTAAAAGCAAATCCATACATTGACACAATATTGTGGAATTGTGCATAATATTATGAAGGAATCTTTTAAAACTATCAGACAATGATTAGCACATTTATTGACAGAGGAAAAATAGTTATAATGAAAGCAGTCTTCTCATTGGTAACTATAGATAGAAATTATTTACATATTATATTTAAAGTGCTGAGGGAAAATAACTCTCAATTTCGGATTCTATATCCAGATTACCTCTTGTTCACAGTAGGATAGAAAACATGGTGTTTTCAAACATACAAGAGCATACATGAAGGCCCACAGATCTTCATTCAAAAAATAACAAAACAAAAAATTTAAAATGTATTTTTCCTCAAACACATTAAAAGAGCAAGAAGTAAACCTGTTTGCTGATATATTGTAAATATAGCTTTAGTTTAAATAAGGTATAACTAAAATTCTAAGCAACAAAGTTATAGTGAATGGAAGTTAGAGTTAGGAGTGAAGTTGAAGCATGCCAAGATACTAACATCGAATAAGAGGAAAAGAGTTATTTGTTGGCTCTAGACCTTATTAGAACACATTGATATTGATATACATGTTAAAAATACTAGGGTAGGGGGAGTGGGTGTAGCTCAGTGGTTGAGCACCCGCCTCCCAAGTACAGGGCTCCAGGTTCAATCCCCAGTATCTCCTTAAAAAACAACAACAACAACACTAGGATGGCCAGGGTAGAAGGTAACTACTAGAAAAAAAAAGTATACTTTCAAAAGAAAAGTACAGACAAAAATGGATGAAATTTAAAGAGGAAAAAATAAACAAAGAGACAGTATTATAAGAAAAAGAAAAATATCCTTCTGTAGCACTATCACATTGCTATTTGATATTTAGCAGAGATTTCTCAATCTCTGAAGTCATAAGAATCTTCCAGAAGCAGTCAGTCTTCTGAAGATAATTGCTAAGGTGAGATTATCCAGATGTCAGAGTCACATGTTAATATGCTCTCCTTAATCTGCTTTATTTTAAATTTTCACCTATTTCCTTCCACTTCGTTAATTTACTCTCATAAATTGCTAACTTAGCTCTTGCACTATGGTCTTGATGCTGATAAATTCTTTCACTACCTACATACCACTTTGCTCTCCTCCAAGAACTTTTTATTAGGTGAACTAGGGTGGGAGCAAAGAAAATCTAGAATTTGGATTTGCAATACTGAAAAGAAATGGGGACTAACTATCCCCTTATTAGCTCTTAGGTCCTGATTGAATCTGTAGCCTCCTCCTTTGGCTATTTATATAAGCAAGGTAAAAGTATCACGAGGGCTAGTGCAAGGTATAATAAGGAGCTTTTTATATTATATTCTTCTACTATGGGATTTATTCCTTTCTTTATATTTAGTTTCAAAATATAACTTGCAAGATTGAGTAAAGATTTTGACAGGTCAGTCTGAATGTAGATGGGCTCAATCCCAATAATCCTTCCACTTCTGTGGAATTTTGGCTCATTAGGAGTCTGGTATCTTGAAGAGCTAGTCAAGTTTGGATATGATTTAAGCTCAAGAATATTGATAAATCTCCATCCAAATTAGCCATTATCTGATTATAAATAGAGGAGAGCTCAGGAATTTCAAGGAATATAATATGTCTTACAAGGGGCATTTATTCTAGCAATTCTATTTACTAACAAAGATCTCCCCAATTAAGTTGTTCTGTACTGTAAGAATTATGGGCAAATTCTTTGTATTTTGTAAACGTTCGCATTTCCCATAGTGCCCAACACAGTGCTGGGGCAGAGCAGGTACTCAGTAAGTATTTCTGGTGGACTGAACGCTTGCAAGTCTCATTGGCGAGGCACTCTTTGGAATTAGATTCAGAGCCTGTTCCTGATGAAGAATAGGGCCTGTTCGTTGAATGGGTTTGTAGTTGACCTTCTCTCCCCATCTGCCTATTCCCTGGAGAGTTCCCCTCCTCCTGCCTGCTCGCCTGTAGCTGGGTAAGTGAAGACCCTTCTGTTTCTGTTCCCACTGCTTCCACTTCCCTTGTTTGCAGGTAATGCAGAGCCTCCCCAGCTGTTGCCACACATGCTCCCTATCTTTATTTCAGCTCCAATTCCCACCAGTCACAGGATAATTTTTTCCCCCAATTGCCAATGATCCTCAGCTCAGGAAAAAACACAGTTGCTTCAATAAAGAAATCACTGTATTTTACAGCCAGGGCAGCCATTTTCCAACACAGGTGCATTTAATAAATTAGAGCCACATGCTCTAAAAGTGAACCAAGTTCCCCCCTTTTTAATCTGAAATGAACAAACCATGCTTCGATTTAAGGCCGGTAAGGCTCTGTTCTGCTAATTAGTAGAATGGATTGACATAGTTCTAGGAGGTAAGAAATATGGGATGCTGGGGATGGGAAAGCAGGTAGAATCATAGTCTGCAAAGATGACACAGTTTTAGAGCTGACCACAAAAGGGTATATTTAGTCCGATACATGCAGATCCAGGAGATATGGTCACAGGAGTCTTTGATATTCAAGGGAAACCTTATAATGAGTGGGGGCACAGCTAAAGGACTCCAGGTGACGGGTGGCACCTGTACTGTCTTTAGCACCTAGCACAGCATCTAACAAATAATACACAGGCAGTAGGTCCTTCTGGATTAAGGACAGGCAAGAAGACTCCATCCCCTAAGGCAGGGGTTCTTAACAAGGGGTCTGTGAGCTTGAGTTGAAATTCAGAAAAACATTCTTGTGGGGACGTGCTGGTGCGGTTGTGATATATTTTTTAAATAATACACAGTATAGTGTGGACTTAGTAAGGGCTCCACGGTTTTCACCTGACTGGCAAAGGAGACTGTGGAACAAAAAAAGGTAAAGAACTTCTGCCCTAAGGGGAAAGTTTATCAAGAGGTAGGCAGAGCATCAAGGACTGAAACAAGGAAGTTGGATATCAGGGAAAGTACTGGAATGCTGATAAAGCACATCAATACAAAATTTAGCATAAAGACTGAGCATGGGGTGAGACTAGGAGCAGGTTATGCTGCAGTGAGAAGTAGGGTGTGCATGGTTCCCCTCAGGTACACAAGACATGGGCTGATGCCAGAGCCTCCCTCCTTGTCAGATCAAGCTTGCCAATGCTATATCTGCTTGGACAGAAATGGCTGAGGCCAAGGTGTGGCAGCACCTACAGGTACTAGATGCCATTGATTACAGATTACATGGGCTAAGCAAGGCAAGTTTTGACATTCTTGTGTTACCATGCTTCCCTGAAGTAGCTGTGGTGTTTTGAAGCTGTATGTGCCCCAGACAAAAACATATTCTTAATCCATCCCTGTGGGTGTGAACCCAGTGCAATAGGACCTTCGGATGAGGCTACTTCAGTGAAGCTATGACCCACTGCGGTCAAAGCTCTCAACCTGGACTGTGTCAGCAACATTCCAAATGACCTTGCCGACCTACTCTTACCTTCTTTCTATTTACTCTTCAGACTGCAGCAGAAGCTAGAGTTTGCAAATGCACATCTAATCATGCCATTTCCATGTTTACAATCCTTTACGTGATTTCTATGACGTTTAAGGTGAAGTCCAAACTTGTAACATTCCTTACAAGGTCTTCCACAGGTGAACTAGCACCTGAAGAATTCATCTGGCTCTGGCAGATCCCTCTGAGCCCGCCCCTGCGCCCCCCTCCCCTCTCCCTCTCCTCCTCCCCTCTCTTGCTCTCTCTCTCTCACAAGCTCCCTTTTACTTTCTATGCTTTAGCCATACAGGCCCTGCTCTATGGCTTTCTTTCTGTTTCTTTCTTACTTTACGGCCTTTGCACATAGTAATCCTTTCAATTGAAGCATTTCTACCCTTCTTTATCTAGTTGATAACGAATCATCCTTCAATTCTCAATTGTTATATCACTAAAGAGACCTTCTCTGAACCCCAGATCAGTTTAAATTCTCCTGTTATTTACTCCCATAGAGCCTCACACTTCTCTTTCTAACGTTGGACAAACTTATACATGATTATGTTTCTTTTCCCCCCGCTAAATTAAAGTGCCATAGATACAAGGATTTTGTTTCTCATTATCAGCCTTGAACCCCAGCTTCCAGTGCCCTGCCTGGCACATAGTAAGCTCTCAATAAATATTTGCAGAAAGGCGGAAGGGAGGAAGAAAGGAAGGCAGTGAGGGAGGGAGGGAGGGAGGGAGGGAGGGAGGAAGGAAGGAAGGAAGGAAGGAAGGAAGGAAGGAAGGAAGGAAGGAAGGAAGGAAGGAAGGAAGGAAGGAAGGAAGGAAAGATAGAAGGAAGGAAGGAAGGAAGGAAGGAAAGATAGAAGGAAGGAAGGAAGAAAGGAAAGGAAGGAAAAGAAAGGAGGGAGGGAGGGAAGGATAGACATGCAATATTTCAAAGGAGCTTCTTTCACTACGGGGCTATAATAATCCTAAGAAAAGTGCAGAGAACAGATATTTATATATTTATTAAGTGAGCAGGCATTTTCTGGAATTGGTGATATAACAAAATATTCCCAGTAAAGTAAAAGTAACTTGTAAATGTTTGTGTTATATAGCTAAGATAGTTTTCATATAACAGAAAAGCAAAAAAAAAAAAAAAAAACACACACAAGACTTAATTCTCTCACATGAAAGAAATGTGGGCATGGGTAGTGGAAGGTTGATACAGTTACTTCTCAAAGTCTTCTAGTACCCAGGGGCCCTAGACACTGTTTTTGCCACCACTAAGGTATAATCCTTGTCCTTTTGGTACAAGCAGCACATTTGCATGTGGAATATGGGAAAGAAAGAGATAAAAGGGCATCTCCCTTCCATCCTAGGATATATTGTCAATGTCACACGTAAGATTCATGTATATCTCATTGGTAAGAATTTGGGAACATGGCCACAGTGAGCTACAAGAAAGTCTGGAAAATACAGTGTTTCAACTCACACATAAGAAAATTTGTAATTCTGCTATTAAGTGAGGGAAATAAATTATCTATCTATTTATCTATCAGTTTTCTGCCACATTAACAACTTATTTTGTGTTTCCTTTCTGCAAGTCTACAATAAAGATAATCTTGGGTGTTAAAATCGACATCACTCTCAATTGCTATGCTACAAGAAGCAAAACAAAGCAAAAACTAAAAATGAAAAGAGCGCAATAAACAACATAATGGTGAATAAAAACCTGACATACTGAATCATACAAAAATAGGAAATGTTTTCCTTCAGAACCTACACTCACCCACAAACACACCTCCTTCAAATTTAGCAGCATTTAAACAAAAACAAAGTAGTGCTTTGCCGGGATTTTTAAGTCAATATACATTGTGCCAGAATTCCAAAGAAGAGGCAGGGCTTTGATAAGTGGCATTGCACAGTCAATTTAAAGCATCCCAATCAACTGTGAATTCAAAATGTTGTTAGGCTCATGAGGAATTTTTGCTAAAGTATTGTCTGAGCGAAAAAGAAATCTGGTCATTGAGGAATGTAAGTGGTGTTATTTGGCTCTGGCAGCTCCTCTCTGAAGCTGGACTGACAGCTGCACGGACTGAGCCCTATCATACATTAATGGGGATGGATGATGGAGTAGAGACAGCGAGAGTGTCGTATGTGCAGATTCGCTGAGGCCAGAGGTCTGGGAGATGAAGTGTGATGAGGCCATCTGTCACCCGAGGCAAAGATGTTCTCCAACCTGAGGCTGTGCAAGGCACCTAGGTCTCCACCTGATGTTAGACAGCCTGTTTCTTTATTTAAAAGAAAAATAACTAAGGCTGGGTGCCAGAGTGGAGGCATTGGCCCCCCACTATCAACAGCAGGAAAGCTCATTAGCTTAATCTTCAAGCACTTGCAATTGAAAACAAGGCAACTCCAGAGAGACAAGGGGGAAGGCTGGGCTCACCTCCTTCAGAATTCAGGAAAGACAAGCAGGGAACTCTGCCTTGGCCCTTCTAGGAATGTCTCCTTCTTGCATCTATTTAAATCCTGCCCCTAGCACTTTACTCAGATGCCCCACTCCTGTAAACCCTTCACTGATTTCGCTCACCACGGTGGCCTCTCTTCCCCACTCCCAACTCTTTTTTACAAAAGTTCTTAACCGTTCATTCGATGGACAACACATCCTGCCTTACATTGTTTTAATGATTTTATGTGCATATTCCAGCTATATTATTTGAACTTAAATATTTTTATAGTTTTTGTAAACGCCATGGAAGATATTTGGCATGTAATAGGGCTTTGCTTCAGAAAGTTAGGTGTGAGGCTTAGTGGACCAATATATTTTATACCTGCCTTCTTCAATCCAAGTCCACAAAAAATCTTTTGAAGCTGGACCTCCAGTAAGCCAAGTAAGAATTTCCCTTAGCCAAGAGATTTGATCAACGACAAGAAAACTATGATTTAGGATATAATAGTCCTGCCTAGCAACTTCTCTCTGGCTTGAGAATGGTCCAGGGTAAGATCTTGCTTAAGATTTAATCAGGAATAACGAGTCCCCAATGCTTACTATAAGTTGTTTACTATTATATTCCGGCAATTTCTTTAGTACTCCAGAGCGTGCTTCGTCCATGGATAACCCTGAATCAATTTAATCAGTAAAGTTATGCCTCGACTTCTGATTCTGTCATGATGGTAGAACTACATTTCATTTAAATCCCCTATGAGCTTTCTGCTCAAAAGCTCTATTGTGGCATCTAAATTCTACCCAGCATCTTCTTGCCTCCTATCTTAGTTTGCCAGGGTGCTATGCCAATGCCAATATTTTAAAAAGGTGATTTTGAGAAGCTAGAGCTCCAAAGTCAAGGTATCAGTGAGGCTCTGCTTCTTCTGGGCATCTCCAGCATTCTGGTGCTGGCTGCCGGCAGTCCCTGGGGTTCCTTGGATTTAATTGCTGCCTCCCATCACATGGTGATGTTCTCTCCTTTCTCACTTCTGTGCCTTTCCAGTTCTTTTAATAAAGTCTCCAATAATACAGATTACCATCCACCTTCATTCAGTTGGACCATACCATAACTAAAAATAACATCTTCAAGAGGCTTTATTTACAACAGGCTCACACCCAAAGAATGTGGCTTACGATTAAGAACATGTCTACGTAGTGCTACGTTTAATCTGCGACGCTTACTCTTGGTAAGAATTGAGATCACTTTCTTCTGCACAATTTACCATTAGCATAATAAGATTCCATAGCAAGGTTTTGGGACTAAATTTGGAGGAAAATTAGGGCAAAAGGTAACTGCCATCATAATATGCTAAAGAAATATTGCCATGGAAAATTCCGTGGTCCCAGAAGATTTCAGCAGAATGCTCCCTTGCCGTGGATTTGGATAGCTTGGGATCCAGAATTTCTGACTGAACCCACATGGCCATATCAAAACTAAACATCAAGCTGGCAAGATTTCTTGTTTCTTTTCAGTGAAACTGTATTGCTTGCATATAAGGAGATTTCTGGTTTCTTCTGATTGGCCAACATGATTCTTTTGAGACAGCCAGGCAGAGTGATTTTTTGACCGAAATACATGACAGCGGGCCCACCAAGGACTATCTGTCCTGTGCTTATTCGTATCACAATGCTCAAGACAGTGTTTAGAAAATAGGTGGCTGGGGTGAGGTTTGGGGGTGGTGCTTAACATTGGCTGCTGTGGGCATTCCCAGCTGTCAGCAAATGAAATGGGCTGACCCAATGCAGAAGGACATGCAGAATTGAAGGAACTGGCTGGAATGTAGCAGTGATCAAGCTCAGATTGTGACACCGAGGTTTATTCACTAATTTTTTTTTTTTTTTTTTTTTTTTGCTTTCCTTAACAGTGGGGCCAGTTCTCTTTTTCTGAATGTGTGCTAATTAGGGGGAGGAGGGAGAAGAGGATGCTGCAGAGACAAAATGATAACAATAAAATGCACTAAATTCCACAAAATTATCTTTAACATTAGAAAAATTAACAACAGTTAAAAAGACTATCATGTGGTAGAGGGAGAAGACTGTTTTGTCCCAGAAGTTGGTATCAAGGCAGATTTTGGCGATGTTAGAAGGAAGATTTCTTCAGAAATTAAATATAAACCATTTAAAAGTAAAGTTTTCCTGTGTTAAAATAAATAGCACACTGAGGCAGTGAGTTCTGTAACTCTGCTAGCAAGAGGCTGGGCTATTATCTGAATAGGCCCGTGGAAAGGACTCCCACGCTGAATGGAGTATTGAGCTCAAAAGTCCATAAAGTCTCTTCCTCCTCTTGGGTCTGTGTGATTGTATCAATACATGGAAAGTGAAGGAAAAGTAGGCCTTAAGGGCACATGGCTGCTGTCCTGGGATGGTCCTTGGATCACAAGCTTATCAGTTTAGCTTTATTGTTAATGATGATAACTAAGAAGGGAAATTAAAAAAAAAAAGAAATAGCCAGAATTTATTAAGCACTTACTTTGCATCACCCATTTTATGCTAAACGTTTAATACGCTATGTCATATCCCCCTGGGAACTGTGGCTCATAGATACAATTTTTAATGTTATACAGCTATTAAGTACAGGAGCTGAGATTTGATTGCAGTTTTAGGATCCCCAAAAATCTAACTCATGACATGAGTCCACCATATTTACAGCCCAACAGAAACATCCTGTAACCACAGACCAGACAATCTTCTCTAGCTTCCTTCTATAACACAGAAGCAGCCAAAAGCTGCCTTCTTTAGGGAAATTAACTTTAGTTATTTAATAAAGATGTATTGAGCAACTAGTATTAGCAAAGACCTGGTACAGAAGGGAGTGGCACATAAAAATGCATATGGCATCGGCCTTTCCCTTAAAGTTGCTTATCAGTATGGGAGAAAAACCCTGGACTGGGGACTGACTTGTAATCTGATACACTCTTCATAACACACCCATGGTGTAGATGTTATCCAGTTTAGATATGAAGAAACTGAAGCTCAAGACATTGAACTCAATTTTATGGACTCCTAAGTAAAGTGGAATAGAGATGTGTATCTCGGGCTCAAGCTACTTCCTGTGATTCACTCTACTGCAAATGCACACAGAGGAGAGGAAGAGAAGAAGGGCATGGGGAAGGACTGGGAAGCCAGGAAAATCCAAAGGGTGAAAACATCTTTTCTTTATCTTCCAGAATAGACCCCTGGTGCTGATGGGGAGAAGGGTCACTTCTAAGCCACAAATGGGGGTGGTGATTGCTCTCGGGGAGCCTGATCCCAGTGCAGTGGCTGGTTCGAGGACTGCCTATTTCTGAAAGCTCACAAAGGAGCATACAAAGCTCTCACTTTTCCCTTCCAAGAGAAATAGTCTCTGTGGGCCAGTCCTTTGTAAGTAGGAAGCGCCCCACTCTGTGACTGCCTACAACCTGAACTTCTTTTTGCAGATTGATGGCCATGCTCCTTCTGAATGAACCCATGACCAGTTGGCTTGACTCTGCCCTCTGCTTGAGAAAACAAACATACACTTGCCAGGAACTACCAAACATTTTCTCAACAGAGTGTTATTTGAGAAACTGTTAGGGCAAGTTCTGTCTGGCCCTTCCAGTGATTTAACATCTCTGGGTAGAATCTGTGATGGACTTATCATAACTACTTATATTTATACTCCATGCTATGGGTTTCAACACCCTTTCGTAGTTATCAACTCAATAGATTGCCCAAGACCCTAGGAAATAGGGTGGATAACTATTGTCCCATTTTATAGTTGGGACAATAGAGTGTTAGAGTGTTCAAGTGGCTTGCTTAGCTAGTTAAAAACACAAAAGTTTTTATTCAGTTTTTCTGACTTAAATCAAGAGGTCTTTTCACATGTCCTCCCACCAAATACCAGGTTTGAATGCTTGTGTAAATAAGTAAATAAAAATTAAATAATAAATAAATGCGTGTGTATGCATCTATGTGTTGCCGTTGTTTTCTTTCCTTTTGCTTCAGATTTTCTTGAACTTCAAATTATTCCATTTTTTAGCAACTCTTCAATTTGGGCTCTGAAGATGAATTAAGCAGGAGCTACCAAGGAAGCTCAACCCTTCCCCTACCGCTGGTGGACTTCTCTGGGTGGCCTTTCTTTGTTGATGAGTGTTGGCATTACATGCTTCTAATGCCTGGTGTATACACATACATCCACTCTCATGCCTTCTACAACCTTGCCTGATAATTGGCTTTGCCCCTTCTCTGAGCCCTCCACTGGCTTATCACCTTTTCTGTAAAAGGACTGAAAACAAGGCATGTCATCCTCGTTGTTTTTCCCATTAGGTACAGCACTGTCCCTAGAATCAGCACTGCCAGAGACGGACCCTTTTATGCTGGCAGCTTCACAGAGATGTTGGCTAAGGGGACTCTAAGCTGGAGGGCAATGTGTAGGTGACTTCCCATTGTGGGATGGAGAGGAATGGTGGTGAGATCACACCCTGCCTCTGCCCCTATTCCTTTGCTCCCAAGACAAACCTGATCCTTTAAACCAGGTTGGGCCCAAAACCTATTGTTTTAATTACTATCTCTCGAGTTTGCTTTTCTCGAGTGAACAGTGACACTCATCAGACTCTGAAGGAATGTGTGTGCCTCTGTGTATACGAGCGTGAGTGTGTGAGTTGGGTCTGGTTAAAGTTAAGTTCCCTTTGTAGAAAAGACCAGAGATTCACTAGCCCCAAAAGAACTCTAGGACTCGGCCCCCTGACCTGTGAAGACCTTGACAGTGGGACATCAATTAAGCTTGCCCTTTTTGGTGGGTTATGTCACTCCTCTTGAATGTGGCAGATTTACATAAAATTAGCAGGCGTTTTTTATCTGTTCAATCTTTAATGATAGAATCCAGAGATTTTTAGAAAATTGTCAACATGGAACTAACAGGAAAATGTTCATATATGGAAGCATTATAAAAATAAAAACCTTAGCAATCTGGGACCCTATAAATAAAGCTCTTTCCATGTGGGATACCCTTGTGTCTCTCACCCTCTATTCACCCCGCCCTCCACTCTCACCTCCTCACTCACAGCCACTCAAAAGCCTTGTTCCTCTTCACAATTCAACTCAGGCCCTCCAGCATCATAGACTTCAGAACTAGATGCACCTGGTTTCCCATTTTAGCTGCCCCACTTCTGAGCTGTATGACCTTGGGTAAATTACTTAACTTTTCTCCATCTCAGTTTTAATCTGAGGACTCTGAGGAATTTATGCTCATGATCTGCAGGGTGCTTCAGAGGGCTAAATGAGAAAATAACAACAACAATAATAATAATCATGTGTCTACTGGCTGCCGGGCACAGTTCTATGCAGTTTATATACATGCTTTCAATTCAGCCTCACCATATTCTCATGCTATAAAGCTCATGTCTGTATAGGATTTAGCACAGAATTTGACAACTGGTAAACCCTCACTTATGGCAACTCGTTGTGTAAAACGGAGCTAATATGGTAACACCCCCTAGGGTTGTCTTGATGATTAGGTGAACTAGTGGGATCATAAAACAGCTGGGCTATCCCTGCACATGCCAAACCTCGAATCCACTTGAACTCTTATGGAGGCTTATTGTATGCCAAGTCCTTTTCAAGCACATCTCATGGAATCCTCCCAGCTTGGTGAAGGACGTTTGTTTGAGCCCCACTTTGCAAATGAGGAAAGTGAGGATCAGAGAGGCTAAGGATGTTTTACTCTGGATATTTCACTTTATCACAACCATTCCTGTCCCGTCTGCCTGATTAGACCAACTCCATAAGAATAAAAGGACCAAGTTTTTCATGCCCAGCCTTCCGAACACCCACCGTAGTTGGCAGCACTGAGAGGTTACACCCTTTGTTTAAATCAATCAAAACATAATGCATACAGAAGCAAACAGGCAATGGTCCCTTAGTATGTTTCAGGCTCTGTCCTGGGCACAAGGAACACAAACTGAACAAGGTATGTTCCATGTTTCTAAGGAAATAAACATCTAATAGTTAAATGTCAAGTGATTTATATTGGTTATGTCTTCTTTGGGATTTGTGTTTAAAGATTTTTTAACCTTTCTTAATGCAAAGCAAAGACATATTTATATACACACAGTCATTTGATCAGCATCAAACCTAGCACATAACAGGCATTTGAATTTCGCTTCCCATTAACCCTTTGCATGTGAGAAGATATTGGAATAAAAACAACAACAACAAAAACTATAATAGCCTGGATCCCATCTTATAAATTACATTTATATGTATTTCTTTGCAGTAAAGTTATTCGTTTATATATTGAGACATAGTAGAGATGGTCTGATCCAGTCTGTATAGATTTTGAGTACATTTTCAGGACAGCAAAATTCACTAATGTTATTGGCTTTAAGGATTAAAAGAAGCTAATTTTGCTGCCCTTCTCTACCTTTTTTTTAAGGCAACAGAAAAATATGTTCAAGAATTTATTTCATGCAAAGTCCTTTAAGGAGATTTCCTATTGCAGAAGAACTGTATTAGTCAAGGGAGACAGATATTTATATTAGTAATCATTCTGTTGTAAACTACTAAGGGTGCTGCATTTGTATTTCTGGAAGCATCCGCCCTCGTTTGAGCAAGTTCACCTGTCAAGAGTAACTACAACCAGTGTTAGATTCAACAAACACATGCTGATTCAAAGGCTTTTTGAAAATGTCATTATTTAAATAAATCTTTCTAAGTTTTAGTTGAAAGCTTTACTTATATTTACGTGGCAATTATTTTAATGCCACGGCTTCATCTTTTGGCTAAAATTGGTAACTTTGCAAATCCTGTTTTTCAGAAGCTGCTCGCCACCTTATCTGTGTGATGAATAGGCTCTCCCATGATAAAATTCAGAATTTTAGAAGGAGTATATTTGATTTTCAAATGGGAACACTTGGAATACAGTACATACCACAGAACAAAGAAGAAAAGTATTCTAAATTTAAGCAACTACATTTTTTTACATAGAACTCAGTGTTTGAATATTATTTATTCATCAAGGGTTAGCTCATTTTAAGACACAGTCAATGTTTTACCACTGCATGTGATGCTGAAAGAATAAAATGTTAATAGATAAATCATAATTCACAAATAGTTCCTGAGAGCATCACAATCACAAAATTGATTTTTTTTTTCCAAAGCAGAAAAACAGAGCTTATATTATTTTATTCTTGGTATGCAGTCTTAACTTTGGGGGGAAGGTTAAATTATTCTGAAAGTTATGAACCATCTACATATTTATTCTTTTTAAAGGTTCTGTGGTGTGTTAGCATCTGTATTGCCAGAAAACAAAATTTTCTTCAAAGTTATTCTTGGGCAGGCCTGGGACTCAACCCATATGTCTCACAGTAAGTTGAAGCTCAAGGCTTTAATTTATGTGACTTGTTTCAAACTTGTCACGTTATTTGGTTCAGCGAATGTGTGGTGCCACCTCTTGGTGGAAACGTAGAAGTTCACTTTCCTTTATCACAAGGTAGCATGTTTAACATTTCATAAAAATTACATTTTCTAAGGACCTTCAAGATCTCAGAACACATGGATGAAATTAAACAGAATATTATTTTGATTAACTTATTTTTCTCCAATAACTGAGGCTTTATTCTTCTCCATAAGTCCTCAGGCTGGGTGATTTAGTAGAGAAAGACAAAGAACTTTTTTTTTTTCATCTGCTCTTGTCTGCATTTAAAATATTTCCTTTGGTTTTTCTTTCTGAGCCATCTCTCGGGGAAATCAAAGCTATGTCCATGTACCAGATCTTAAGGAACTGAAGAGCATCATGTTGTTTCAAGAAAAATAATAACCTAACATAAAACAGTGAGAAACAGGCTTTACTGTTTTCTTTCACCATTATGTCAAAATTACAGACAATTTAAAGATCAAAAAATTCCTTTTTGGAAAGAAGCAGAGGGAGAATTTCACAGTACATTATTCTCATGCAAAAATAGCTTGCAGAAAACTCTTAAAGCTTATGGTAACCGAGATCTTTGACATTTGTTCAAACCACTCTGACCTTGCTATATTATTGATTTCTTTTTACTCCCCCATATATAAGGTAACTGGAAGCATCAAATTGCAGAGAAGCTTGGAGTTCTGTCGCTCTCATAAAAATTAGGGGGAAATCGACAGAAGCAAAACTGCTATTACAGGTGGAATTAAATAACCCCAATCTTCTTTTGCTTCATTACAAGAAAAAATTAAGGGTTAGATGGCAGAGTGAAATTACTTTTACTATTTCTGTTAATCCATCTGCCCAAATGATGGTCATTCCTTCATTTTTTAATCTCAGTATAACAAAGAGCAGTTGGGCAGCTATTGATGGTGAAACTCAGCAGTCAACTACCTTGTAAATTAGAAGCTGTGGTTGTAAAAATGGATCTGTATATCATGGGGAGTAGAGAGTGTGCCTGCCTTGTAAATTTAATTAAACAGCAGGTGCAAAATCAGGTCATATGGCTTTGATGTGCCCCGTGTGAGGATGACAACTAGACAATGATTCTAATATGAAGAAATTTGCATACATTTGCATTGGATAGCAGAGAGCACTGTAGCTCTCACCCACTTTCATATTTTATTTCTAGGAAGTTGAATAAGATTTGAATGAACGGTTTCTATTTAGATATTGCAGAAAAATACAAGAAGGCTTTAGCAGTAAAGCAGGAGATCATGTGGACTGAAGGTTTATTTCCTTATGCATGCTCTGAAATGCAACGACACTTAAGGAAAAAATGGAGTATGTGTAGAAATAGAAGGAAACAGAGTGAGGAATGAATGAGGAACACATATATTGTATTTCTCTTTTCTGTCTTTCACAAAGAAATGCGTCCTGAATTGAATATCACATTGATTCTTGGAGCTTTGTCCTGGGGGTGTCACAAGCAATTCTCTTTGCTGCTATCGTCAGCATTATACATTCTGAAATGATAAGGATTGGAAAGAAGCCTTTTCAGATACAGCGATTAGCATTGTATAAAAAACATTTTTTAAATAACGCATTTTACTGCTTTACTGGATAGACCGTATCTTTAATAATAGCAAACCAGAATATTTAGTATAAACACCATCTTTCCACTGCCTGTAATTTCTTGCTTGGGTATGAGAATAGAGTAAAGAATGACTCTCAGAGTAGGAGCAATAAAATGGGCTGGGAGGATGAGGTTGAGAATACATCTGGGAGACGTCGTCTATCCACGTTATTCAAACCTCCCTTATAGGTTCCTCACCCCTCATCTAGAATTCTTCTGACAGCTTTACCCACATCCACCCTGCCTCTCAGGGTGGGCAGAGGCCGATGAGGGTCGTGTCAGCCCCCGACACAGATACATGCACAGTGCGCTTTTGAATTCAGTGATGAACCCCGTCGGTTTTCCTGATAGTTCTGAGATGTGATATAAGAAGAAAAGATGTGACTTTGGGTTTTCAGTACCTTTATTTTTATGATTATTGATTGAAACCAAATTCTACCATTGTGTATATTTGGGATACCGCAGAGAAAGCCAGCTTTTAAATGCACAATTCTTTGCTTATGCAATTACTTATAAATTCTTTTCTTTATCATTCTTATTTGGTTCTAATTCACTTGCTAAAAACTCATACATATAGTAAGGTATCTTAAAAAGACTCTATATAGAAAGCTGGAAAAAATTGTTCTTTATCTTAACATTTTTTCAGACGTGCCACATGCTGTATTATAATTGCTACTGAATTACTTGTCTTCCTCACTTGGGTGCAGACTGCATAAGGGCAGTCACGACTTCATTTTTGTCACACTCAAACCCTTAGAATTTAATAAAGCATCTGGCTTACGGCATGGGTTGATATATATAGGTGCCTAAATAAAATAGTAAAAAGATAAATGAATAATATATATATATATATGAAATGTCTGAATATGCAGCACGTATCAGGTGCTAAGAATAGGGCAAAAAGTAAGTCAGCTCAGTCCTTGTTTTAAGACGTAAATAGCCTGATCATGTGCTGAGACTCAGGCCTGAAGCCGAGGCACCCACAGGCATCGGATTCTGGAGTCCAGTTTCCATCAAGGAGAGAGTGGACGCTATGAGGCCCCTCGCAGGAGTTACTGCTAATGAACAGTGACTACTCTCTAAAAGCTGTGACGGCAGTTATGTTGAAGAGTTCGAAGGGACATGCCTGTCTGTAATTGAGCTTGCTATCATCAACTACTTTCTCAGGGTAGGAAGGAAGGTCAGGCCAGTGGTCAGTTAGCACACACCAGTTAAGTGTGGAACACTAGATTTAATGGCTCCTCCCTTTGCGGCCTACTCCTTGACCACACAACCCTGACAGCATCTAGCTCCACACTGCACCACAGTTCTTTGTTTATTGTCTGTCTCTACTAAGAAATGGCGAGTAATCTTATGGCAGGAAACTATATATTTTCAAGGCCTAATACAATTGCTGGCATGGAATGCGGGATTTGTTGAATGAAAAACTAGACTGGAGTCTTCAGAGCAATGGCTGAAAGATATCCTTTAGATACCAAGGTTACCCAGCATGTATCCACAGAAGACTCCTTTAGAGCCAGGCCATCTTTCTTTGCAGAATCAGAAAATGTGCCCCATAAGCAGCATTTCCTTCACTGATCACTCTGTTTTGTATTCGCCCATTGTACCACACATCTATCTCCATTACACATTTTTACTTCCATTTCAGTCTTCAGCAATGAATTGCAGGCCTCTTGAGACCAATATCTGGGTATCATCATCTTGCAGCCTCAGCACCTACTATGAAACCCAGCACTTGCTAGGTGCTTAATAGAAGTTGGTTGAATTAATCAAATAAATTGAATAGGAATGATCCAATAAGCAGATGTAACATACTGCTCTGCTTTTCAAGAGGATACTGAAGAACAACAATCAAGACTTCATACCTGGTATACAGTGTAGCTCAAAAGTACTGCAGGTGGGTCAAATTACAGATCACCTTAGTCTTCAAAGAGACTGGGAGGGACTTCAGTTGGCAGAAAACACCTGGTGACTTTTACCACGCGCAGTCTCTTCTTTCCCCTGCAGAATGACATATACATATTACTTTTGTGTGATTCATGACCTATGGACAAGGTTGAAAAGTTTGGGAGGAAGTTTTTTCTCCCAAGAGTGTCAACTGCAAAGAAATGATGTGAACTTAGTGCTATGCCTTCCCAGATGCAAACTCTCCCTAGACAGCAGTTCTCAAGACCACTTCATCCACACAAGACAAAGACATTTGACCTATTAAAACTATAACCTTTTCTGGTTACATAAAAGTCCTCTCCAGTCAGAGACCTGCTGCCTAGAGAAACAACTAATATCTCACCTAAGAAAGGAAAAAAGGCATTGAAAAGCTTGGTCTTAGTATCTATCTTAAGAACCTAAAGCTGATTACATAAACCTAAACACTATTACATAGTGTTTCCTCTTCTTGAAGGATGAAATGCCACACAATCAAAGCAATACATTTAGCCAAAGATCAAATAACTTTTTACTCCTCGCAATACCCCAAATCTTGAGCATGATTTAGAACAAGCTAGTCAATAGAGATGTCTTCAAGTCTCAATTTTCTCACCTGCCAAATAGAGGGAAGTTGTAAAGCTTCTAATACAGAAGAAAATGATGAGAAAGTATCAGGAATGCTCAATGTAACCTTTCCCTAAAACATCCCTGGGCAACATCTGCCTGGTACACAGTAGGTGCTTTGAATGAGTGAATGAATGAATGACCACTGATTCACAGTGCATTGCTCATCATCTTTTCCCTTGTCGGGCAGATCCTCTTGACTTTCACTTTCACGGTATAATTGAAGCTAAGCTGAGCTCTTCATCGAAACTTGCCTCGAGTCCCAATTTAAAGACAACCCTACACAATTACAACTAGGCCACTGCTTCCTAGGGCTGTCATGAAGCCGGGGTAACATCCGGAAAGTACTTGGAAATGCTCACAACAAGGCCTTCTCCATTGTGACAGTAGAGAAAATATATATTGTGAGTCACGCACATCGATGATAGCTGCAAAATTCCACAATGGAGGCCGAGACAATTGAGAATCTTTGGGGGGTACAGGTTTTAATGAGCTGAAAAGTCAGTGTATTTCTAGGAGGAAGACAGCTTTTGAAAAAAGGTGTCTAATACTCTAAAGAATTCTGCTAGAATCTTGCTAAACTAATGCTACTCACAGGCTTCCTTGCCAAATGCTTGAGTTGACAGCTGCATTTTTCAAGACAAGTCATACTGTACAATCGTGTTCAAGTTCAATATTTCCTTTTATCCTCTGCTTTTAACAGTCTCATAAGAAAGCAGGCTCACTCTGCAGGCTCATTTTATTCAAGCGACAAAAATCCTTTTGTTTGTGGGAGCTATGTGTTGTTCCCCATCTTTCCCACAATGATTTCAAACAAGTTTTTTTTTTTTTTTTCAGGTAAGCAATTATACAGGGAGACCTGTGGCCATTTCCTTCTGTAACTCTTCTCTCACTGAAACTCCATTTGCTGTTTTAAGACCTTTGAAATGAAAATTATACGATGCAGCAATTTTCCCATAACTTTGTCCATAATTAGGATTTCAAAAGTGGATGCAAAAACAGATATATATATATTTTTTATCATCAGCTAAATTTATAATCAATGCTCTAACTCAGCGTGGTTGGGAGTGGGATAAATAGGGTTGCAAAGATGTTACAAATTAGGAAGTCACATGTGGGTGGGGATGAGAAGATGGGCATCTCTGCTGCTCAGCCCGCAGAGGTGTTTCCCACACTGCCCTCTTGTGCTCTCTGTCACATGCCCAGCAACTCAGGCTGCCTCCTCCTCTCTTCAGGTGTTGTCATCCTCCTCTGGGACTCACAAAGTCCTTTTCACAGCCTTTTAGCTACAGGTTAAGACACTACAGGTTTGAACCATTTGCTACTGATTCAAAACACCAGCCCATAAGCCTGTTTTATTTCCAGAGCTTACTTATTGTGAGCAAAACACCAGAAAGTTGCAAAATATTGTCAACGTGAGAAATGCTAGCATTTATGTGTCCTTGATCTCGGATCCTCGACCTTTAAGTTGACCTCCTCCAACAGGGCAACTGGAAATCTTCCACCTCCTGCTTTCCTCTTCTTGTGTGTGGGGCTCACCCATCTGTCCCCCCCCCCTTATTTTTTTCCTCAGACTCATACCTTCCATCGTGATGTAAATATGCTAACAAAATAGAATAATGTGTGTTCAAAATGGTCGTTTGCACTGTCAAGCATCAGTGATCTCAGCTCATAGAAGAGGGATCTGCTAAGGAGGGTCGACGTTGACATGTTCCTTGCACACAGCTTAGTGACTTTTTCTCATGATATAAACAGTCATCATTTCTAACCCTACATTGCTATGAAAGACTATTTGATTGCAAACATCACACTTATGCTTGCACATTAATACTGCTGTTTGGGAAAAAGAAAATGTTCAGAAACTATAAAAAATAGGCAAAAATGTACTAAATTTGTCTTGGGTTGGATTCCGCCAAAAGCCGACTCTGAGACAAGGCTGTGACTACCAGTGATTTACTTAAAACGTGATCCCTAGAAGCAGGAAGAAAAAGTGGGAAGTGAGACAAGGGAAGGAAAGAAGTCAAGAAAGCATGTATTAAGAAGCAGGTTACCACTGTGGACAACTGGGGCTTAAGCCCACAAGGAAACTCTGGGAGTTCCTTTCAGTTACTTTTAGTACATGTGAGATTATAATGAAGTTAAGAAAGCTCACTGTGCTTTCCATATGTCATTTTAAAGTGTCCCATGAACTATGATATTAGAGCATTCAACTCATTTCAAACAATGCTTCTTCAAACTCATAAAGGGAAATCTCTGATAAGTGTGTCCCCATTTATTTTCTTTGTCCTTTCCTCCCTCTCTTTCTCTTTCTACCTCCTCTCCCTCCCTTCCTCCTTTCCTCCCTCCCTCTCTCCCTTCCTCCCTCCCTTCCTTCCTCCCTTCCTTCTCTCCTTCCCTCCCTTTTTCCTTCTTTCTTACAGTTTTTCCCTCCTCCCTCCCTCCCTCCCTCCCTCTCTTCCTTCCTTCCATTGTTTCTTTAATACAGTCATTGTTCTATTACTGGACTTCAGGAAAAAGAACTAATATTTACATATTAAAAGTCCATAGAACATTAAACATATGGACTGGATTTTGTAGAACTGCTCAAAATTAATTCTCTCTGTGTTTTTGCATGACTTTGTTTTCAGCTCATAAAAGAGATGCTCGTTCTCAGTAACCTGAAATAATTTGACCATTGTTTGATAATCGTGGTTAATATTTGTTAGATAAATATTATAACATAGGCATGATTCTAAGTCCCTTTAAAGAAGTAATTCTTACAACAACCTATGAGACAGATATTACTACTACCTTCTCTTATCAGTGAAGAACAAAGGACAGAAAAGGTCAAGTACTGCTCAGGCTCCTAGAGCTACTCTGTGACAAAGCCTGGATCTAAGCCCAATAGCTGATACCCAGAGTCTCTGTTCTTAAACATTTCACTCTGGTTCCTAATTGATGACTAAGCATCCTTGTGATCAGCTATTAGCACAACCTGTTGTAAACAAAAAGTCTTTGGGGGATGTAAGATTTGTTTTCATGTGCCGTGAGCTTTCAGCAATCACTTTCACACATCCATACCTGATTAGTGGTGTCAGTTTTCTTTTTCCTCCTACCTCTTATACCAGAATATCAGTGCGGACACTCACCTTTGAATATACATATATCTATAAATATTTCCATATGTAATCATCTATATATTCAGGCAATACTTTTGAATAAAGGTTAAAAGGGGAAATTTGAAAAGTTAGGTAATAAATAAACAGATAGACAGGGAGGCAGGTAGGTAAGTAGACAGATAAATAGAGATAGATAGATAGAAAGATAGAGAGATAGAGAGACAGATGGATAGGAAGGTAAATAAGCAACTCAACTTCTAAATGATAAAGTAACATAACAAAGCTAAGGAAAAGAACGAAATTTGAGAAAATGCTGATACTATTGAAAAATGCAAATAGTTCAAAGTAGTAAACTGAATAGCAGAGTATACTCTATATCAGGAGCTGAGTACTCTACTAAAAACTGACATGAACCTGAGTGTCTTAGAAGGGCTAAGACATACCAAAACCATGAAGTCACTCTTCTGCTTAATCCGATTTAGTGAATTCCTTATGTCTATGAGGGCTAACTGTAGTCTTTATTGTAAAGCAGATGTACAGAAAGTGGAGAGACTCCAAGAGAGAGCAACTGCAGAGCACAGATTTTTATGTGCAGACACAAAGCATGAAAGAACGAACAAACCTCAGGCAATAAATCCTCATTACAGAGAAGAGAAAAGGGACAGAGAAGTAAAGTGAATGGCCTATGCTGACAGAGCAAGTAAGAGCCCGTGACTTCCATCCCCTTGGTTCTTTTCCTTACACTTCTCAAATTCTCATCCAGGGGCATAAGACCCATTCATATGTGCATGTAGCACAGACTGCCTCAAAGTCCCTATGTAGTAAGACCCAATGGTCCATAGAAATGATCCGAGACAGCCTCAATGGCTTCCAGTACAGAAGGAGATGACTAGAAGAACATGAGGAAAAGGACAATTTTCTTCAGAGAATAGAGAAGATCACAGAATAACTTCTAATTAGCAGGCAGACTTTGTGGCCATTTTGTACAGAAAAATAAAGTGTGAGATGCTCAGAGGGCAAGCAGTCAGCCGAGCAGAGGCCATAATGGGGAAAAAGATGAGAAGTGAAGAGAGACAGAAATCTGACTTTTACAAAGGTAGTGGCTTAAAAAGCAGCATATCTCTGTCTACAAAATGAATACATATTAACAATTTGGTCTTTGCAGAAAAAAAAATTCTGAGAAAGCATGCTAGTGTTTGAAGAGTCAGATAAATCCAGGAAATAGAAGGTGCAACTTTCATGAAATTGGTGTGTTCTCTACAAATATCTTTAAAGTAATGTCATGCAGATAACCTCAACTTATCTTTTTTAGAGTGGATTGAACCAAAAAGTATCTCCCCTGGATAACAGTTTTGATTAAGGCAGATTGTAATGCTAATGTCTTCCTCACTGCCTGTTAAACCTGGAGAATCTGTGATAATATATAAGGCACATAAGGGGAAGTTAGAATAGAAATCTAGCTACTGGTACAAATGAGGAAACAATGCATTTAGGGCCATTTCATTTTGTTTCCTCTATACCAGTTCTTTAAATCCTATAGTGACACATCGCTTGACAGATGTGTCTCTTTAAGTGTGATTTTTTAAAACATGGTGTGATATTCAGCATAATCCTTAGAAAAGACCAAATATGCTCTGAAGCAAATAGAAATACCCAAGTTTACAGTCATCCTTATCCAAATCAGCTACAAGGACACATGATTAATGAGATAGCAAGAGGCTCTAACTAGATATCTAACCACAGCCGAGTGCCTGGAACAAACCCCATCTGAAATCACAGAAATTCATCTCACATGGCCTCACACAGGGAGTCCTTTTCATTTAGCAATAACCAAGAGAAGTCAGAATCAAGCAAAGAAATGAGCTACATTGTTGGGGGTAAGGGAAGCATATTTGCTGATCATCTGCTCTATTCTACTGAGTGCTTTGATACATATTCTTTTCCTAATCTTTATAACAATCTTGAAAGGTATATATTATTGTTCTCCATTTCATAGGTGAGGAAACTGAGACTTGAGGAAGTGTAAGGGGCAGAAACAGGAATTCCGTTCCTGGTCTGTCATCCCAAAATTCATGCTCTTTGCATATCACTCCGTTGCCTTCTATGTCTTTTTCTCTTATCTACCATCTTTCTTAATTTTTTTTTTTTTCGGTGAAGGAAAGAAAATTCCAAAATAGGAGGCAGCAAGCAAGTGAAAAGAGAACCATTTGGGACTCAGAACATCTCAATTCTAATTCTATCTCCATTATGACCTATGTAAGCTGTCTAAAATTTCCATGTTCATTCCCTGATCTGTCAAATAAGGAGGAAACAATAAGCCTGCCCTTTCAGCTTCAACATTCTAGATTTTCTGAAGAATTATTGCTTGCATAAATGAATGCAAATTAGCATCAATATCCCATAAATGATATTAAACAAGCTTTTTCTTTACAAACAAAAAGGCCAAGGAAAAAAGTGACACACTTGGGTTTCCCCTATATTATCAAGATTCTAATAAAAAATGTTGAAGAATCCAAATATCTGCCCATTCTTGTCTAAACTTCAGTCTCTGAACTAATGTAAACTATTTTAAACTAGGGTTCAAACACTTCTTCATACATCCTACATTTCTCTTCATTGCCAAAGCCAGTTGCTGGCTCTGGCATCAGTGCTTATTTTAAATAGGTTATCCTGAAGCCTGAAAAAAAAAATGCTGATTTCTTTATATTGAAGAAGCCTCCTGTCACTACAATGAATTAGCTCTTCAATTTAGTACTCAACTGATACTAAAATGACATCTCGGGCCACTGGTCCCTTGATGATTTAAGCTAACTGGACTCAACCCCCGAGTTTCATAGCCTGGTGGGAAAACCCAAGTTCAAATCCTTTCCCACACATTCTGTGAATCATTAAAGAACATAGTTTTGTAGATCTCCTCTGCCTCCAGCTCTTTGTTTCTGTATATTTGTCTTTATTGCAATTCAGAAGTGTTCTTAACCCATTCACTAGTTTGCATGCACAAAACAGGAGTTACATCCAGCTGTAGAGTTTTCACCCTTTCTAAACTTTTCTGGTTCATTTCTCCTTTTATATCCTTGTCCCTGGTCCCCTCACTCTTTTTTTACTACCTTCCCTGTATTAGTTTACAAGAGCTGCTACAACAAATACCACACAGTGGGCTGGCTTTCACAGCAGTAATTTATTGTGCCACAGTTTGGGAGGCGAGAAGTCCCACATCTAGGTATCTGCATGCCATGTTTTCTCCCAAGTTTGTAGAGTTCTGGTGGTGGCTCCATCTCTGTCTGCACCACATGGTGTGTTTCTTTCTGTTGCCTCTTCTGGTTTTCACTTCTACTGCTCAGTGATCTCCTTACAAGGACTCCAGTCATTATGGAGTAAGGTCCACTGTTCATTCCATTTGGCCTCATTTTAATAACATATTCAAATGTCCTATTTACAAATGGGTTCACACCCACAGGACCAGGGGTTAGGACCTGAACATGCCTTCTGTGGGGAACATGATTCAATCACCTATAAGCCCCCATCCATGCCATGCAGAGCAACTTTTCTATCCCAACCACACTTTTGGTAACTCATGGGTCACTCCCTGTGATTTATCAAAATGTCTCTTCCAGATGACATCAGTGGTCTTCCTACAAGAAATCCTGATGAATAAAATTAGGTCTAGAGAAGACTGATGGGAAAATACCTATCATCAGAAGATGATTAAAGATGGGTCTCAGCAACTTTTCTAAGATTTCGTATTATCACCAACCTAAAATACCACTGATATTACATAATATCCCCTAATCTCCTTCCTCCCTCACTCAAGTAGCTGTAATATCTTCTCTTGTCTGTCACAGAGTATCAGGCAGAGTCCTGGCTGGACACTGAAGGCACACTCAAACTGGGTCATATGAAGAGATTTTAAAAAAGAACTATTCATAAATTGGTGAGGAAGGTTTAGGGAACTGAGAAGGGATAGTGGGGTAGCCTGGGGCTAACAATAGGGGAAATCTTAGCATCCCTAAACCTGAAGGGGCTGTGGAGAGGAGTGGATTCTAGACTGCAAAATGGCTGCATAGAGAGAGACGCACTGGTGGCAGGGGGTAGTAAAGGAATATGTACCTCACAAAACTCTCCTTTCATTTGATCTCTTGCCAGTGCCTCCCACTAGCAATACCCAACCACAAGCCAGCCCCTGGATGCAGTCCATGTGCATCTGAATAAATAAATAGAGATAGCCCACACAAATATGAAGGCCAATTTCTGCTTAATGATTAATCCCTGCTTCCCATATCTGACTCACCCACATCTTCCCCCTCCACAGCTGCCATCGTTCTATATTCATGACCTCTATTCCCAATTCAGCAAGAGTCCAAGTTCCATACACTCCCCTATTTGCAGGTGCTCTGACCATCTGTTGAATGAAGCAGAGGGGGACAATTCAAGATTTGTATTGAAAATAAAACATTTTTATTCTTGTTAATGAGCATAAAACAAAGTTTTTGCAACTATTACATCATGTGTAAAAGTCTCAACTTGGCTTTCCTGCTTCTTCTTGCTCTCATTAACTGTTATTATAGACTTAGCTGCCATATTTTTGGTATGACAATAACAAAAGTCATACATCAACAACATTTTTTAAATGAGGGGAAGAATGCCTAACCTTCCAGCTTCATAAAACTTCATAGTTCAACACTTGCTTTTCTGTTTGTTTGTTTTTTTTCTTGAAGATTTTTTTTCAATGCTTTTCAGTGATTTCCCCAATAGTTATCAAATAAATCCAAACAATATAGAATCATTCAAGGCCTGTGTCAATTTTTTCTCATTATTCTTTTCATTAATTCTCTATACCCACCAATCTTAATGACCTATCTTTATTGGATCTGCACCTCCCTTTCTCTTTCCCACCTAAATAATACTGCTTCCTGTACCAAATCTGTCCCCTTTCATGAAACTTTCCAAGACCACAGTTCAGATTCACAGTGTCCATTTTTCCTCATCAAATGCCTCATGCTAGTATTTGTTTATCATTGCTGCAATTATTATCACCAAAAGTTAATATTTAATGAACAGTTATGTGTGTCAAACACAGTAACAGATATTCTATATGCATTTTGTCATTTAATGCTCAGAAAAAACAGGAATAAATTTTAAAAAATATATTATTATTTCTTTTTATATGTGAGGAAAATTAGGCACACACACAAAGTATGTAAATTCCACTAGGCCACAGAGCTAGTAGGCCAGCACTCAAACCCAGATCTTTCTTACTCTTAACTACTTTTCTCTACTGTTTTTTAATACATGACATTGTTTACCATATTCTTTCTTGTTTATGTTACTAATTTATAAAATACCTTGTCGCCTTGCTTATCTCACAATATATTGTCATTAAAATGTACACCTTGCATCTAATATGACTGCAACTTCCTTAATGGTTGGGAACATGCTTTCTATTTGTTTGTGTCACTTATACTGACCAATGTAGAAATCTTCACCCAAAAAGAAGATAATATGTACTTTGATTGTTACGCATATGTTGATCATTTTGCAATTTCTAGGCTAAATGCTTAGCAGTCCCTCATATCCAATTAATTAGAGAGAATAATGGAACAGTAAAATGTTATAGTCTTTTGGTTGAATGAAAAATTTTCAGACATTAAGAAGAGTTAACTCTTTCACATTCTTTAAATATACAGTGAGCACAAATGTGGCAAATGGGGAACTGACAGGGCAAAAATGCCAATGTAGAAGCTGCTTTAAATTTCTTTCCTGTCTGGTTTGGGAGCTAAGACAGGAGTGCAGACAACAATGATGACCACATGGAGTGTGATGGGAATTATACTAGACATCTGATCACATTAATGGAAGTTGAGAAGATACACATTCAGTGGCTGAGAAGGGGATTCAGACTTCATGCAACACGTGGCAGTGTTGTTGGGTCTTGAAACATTGGTAGGATGTAGCAAGCAGAGATAGGAACAATTTTACTTGGTCTTCAGGTCTGCTTAGTGCAATTTCACTGGCAATCGACTCCTACTCCCTTAACTTGAGAGAGAAACCCAACTCTCTACTCCTATTGGTCTCTCTCTTTTTTATTCCACCACATCAGATAACTCACTAATATGACATTGCCTAATTTGAGATTTCTGATCTCCTTTAGTGGATGGGAAGCTACTTAAAAATGAGAAATCTTTAACTCACTATTGTAACTCACTGTTGTAATTATAATACCTAACATAATTCTGTAAATATATGTGGAGAGAATGCTTGAGAAATTAAACTACTTTAACAGAGGAGGACACCAAGTCAGAAATAAGGTGTCAGGATTCCAAGAGCAACTTACTAATTGATTGAAAGGTAGAATACATGGAAGGGAATGAGGAGAAATGAACCTGGAAATGTAGACAAGGCTGTATAAGGCTTTGACCCATGAAACCAGAGAATTTCTTGAGTGACAGTAAAGATCATTTCAGCATACCAAATAAACTAAGCTCTGTGGGTAGCCAGACCTGGTTCAAATCCTGGCAGTGTACTCTGAGACAAGATAACTCACCTCTCTGAGTATTTGTCCTCAGTAAAATGGAGAGAAAGACATCCACCAGGCAATTAAACAAACAACTTGTCGCTCAATGGAGGAACATTTCCAACAACAGAGATAAGATGATGGGGGCAAACAGAGTCTTCAGACATCTATACAAAAATATACACATTAAATTGAGAATGAAATTTTCAACACTTTCCATAAGAATATTCCAAGCGTATACATTTATATTGATACTCCAATCCTAAATTCGGATAGATTCTCTAGCCTACAAGAAGAAAAATGTATTCCAAATAAGAAGACTAACTTCCTGCCACCCAAATGGATGAAAATTGAAGAAGTTAGGAATTTTGTTTCTATATCTAAAAGCCCCAATCCTTTACACTGAAGGACATAGTGATTGAAATAAGTCCTACAGAGAGATGCCAATTTATAGAACATAAAAAGAATAAGGTTTTATGTTCTATAATGCTCAAAATGGTATGGTATTTAATTATACCTACAGGATGGTGCACTTAAGATTTGTGTAGTACACAACCTACACAATTAAATGTGGGAAGGAAGGAGGACTGCCATATTCTGCCTCGATATTGAACAAGAAAAACTATTTATGCTTCTCAAATAGATGCTGAAGGCAATGTGGTACAGTGGAAAGACAATAAACTGCAGATCGGCAGACCCGATTCAAATGCCAGCAATGTACTCTCAGATAAGAAAATTCACATTCCTGAATATTTGTCTTAACATCTGTATTAGCCAGCCAAAGAGGGGTTAAGGCAAAGTACCAAAAATCTGTTGACTTCTATAAAGGGTATTTATTGGGGGTAAAAGATTACAGTTAAAAGGCCCTAAAGAGTCCAACTCAAGTTTGTTTTTTCACCAAAGTCCATTGCCATGTGTTGAACTAAGATGGTGGAAGATCTCTGCCTGGTATCTCAGGTTTCCTATATCAGTCTCTGTCAAGGGCTTGTTTCTTTCCAGGCCTTCATAGCTGCTCAGCTGCTCTGTTCTCTTCCACTGCAAACTATCAGGCGAATGGCTCATCTTTCCCCGGGAACCCAGGATCAGACATGACAGAGCTATCTCCTCTTCCGTGTCTATGGAGCTCTCTCTCTTCCTGTGTGTCTTCTTGAGTGAGTGTCAATTTCTCAGCCCATCAAGGTGAAGGGACTCTACCCTGAGTCACACCCTACTGATGCGGTCAAATCAAAGCCCTAATCTTTTATCAAGTAAACTTAAAACCTTAACCTTTGAATTTAATACAGCAAAGGGAATCACACCCACAGGAATAGACCAGTTTTCAAAGATATTTTTTCTCCTTTTTGAGGATTCATAATAATCTCAAACTACTAAAACAACTAAAATGGGGATGATGGAACCAAAGGCAAAGAGCAATTATGAGAACAAAGTAACTTATGTTCATGTATTGACATAGGAGCAACATATTATGCAATTGATTGATATTAACATCCAGTGTTTAGCACATTTTGACAATCATTCATTCACTTAGTTTTTTAAGTTTCTTGACAATTTGTTGTGAATGAGGTGGACGCCATTCCAACCTCTATCTGGTATACTTCCTTGTTATGTAAATGCTAGAAAGCTAAAAAGTCACTTCCAAGATTCCCTTGCAGCTAAGATGCTGGTTGTGAATTAATTCCTGGCAAATGGATGCTCTGGTGCAAGGATTGGAAGGCGGAGGGCTGTGGAGTCCATTCTACTGCTGCCTTAGCTCTGGTTGTAGTAAGCATAGCCATGGAGACCTGGACATTTTCTGCTGCATTGTTTCAGTGTCCAGTGACCTGCTCCAGAGGTTTTGAGAGGCTGCTGAGGTAGTTAAGGTGGTGGTCCCAGGATTGAAGCTATGCTTTTGAACTCCACAGTCTCACAAGGAGCTGGCATTAGAGAATGGCTTATAGATGACTCAGCTACTGCAACAGCTGAGGTTGAGGCAATCCCTACATAATGAATGATATGCTTCAAGTCAGTGATAAATATATGGTACTGTATTCCCCACAGCCAGAAAAAAATGGGTCTAGAAACTCAGGGTTGAAATGCGAGTTGCACTGTAATTAATTCAACTAATGTAATTAATTCACTCAAAAAATTTTGCTGTCCCTCTCCAGGGCTTTGAGCTCTGCCCAGTTCCTTGTGTTGAATTCCTTTCTGTTTCAGAGAGCTGGGATGGTCTCCATTTCCCACAACTGAGCTTTGGGTTTTACTGGTGGCCTACCAATGAGGACCAGCGATGGAAGCCATCCACAGCATTTTATCACTGATATTATTAAAATTGCTGATGCCTGGTGATAATAAAAAGCAGACTAACTTTTAATTGGTTTTACTATTGGTTTTAAATTCTTCACAACATACCCTTATTGCCTACACCTAGGACAAACTGCTCCAACATCCCACCTGGATATCCCTCTGACTTACACAAAATCCATTTAAATTCATATCTTTTGCTCACACAATTAAGTCCCAGAAGTATCTAAGCACACTCAGGTCCTATGTATTCTTAATTTTTATAAGAACTTAAGAAACTTGATTTTCCGATTTTTCAATTCTCAGCAACAGCAACTTCAAAGGTCTAACAGGGAAGACATACCAGAGATATGTATGATGAAGTGGAATGGCAATTAATATCAGAGTTGGAAGGAAATGGCATTGGTGTTCAGAATAGGTAGGTTATAACCCCAATTCTAATCCTATATAGTTAGATGTACTTGAGCAAATTAGATTCTTTTATTCTACAGAAATATGTTGAGTCCTTGTTTCGGCAGACTACCATACTAGGATAAGAAAGTCTTCCCTGGCCCTCCTTTTAAAAAAATCCTCCCTATCAGTTAAATCCCTTGTACAGTGGTACCTTGGTATTCCTGGTTTATTGGTTCCAGGAGGTGCAACGAGTACCAAACAGTACCAAACAAATTTTTCCCATAAGGAATAATGTAAATAAATTTAATTTGTTCCCAAGCCAAAGACAATATGCATTTTTAAGGCAATATGTAAATAGATAGGGTTGTATATCATTACTTTACATAGAAATAAACCTAAAAATTAATAAACACTTAGATTAAATAAAATAAAAGCTTCACTTTACCTGTACTGAGAAGAGCCCATGGCCTAATGGGATGGTAGGAAGAGAGTGGTGAGGAGGAGAGGTTACATGGAGTGCTGCTTGGAAGGAGAGTCCCCCTCCAATAGAACATCGGGCGCTTATGCTTCAGGTGTTCTTTCTCTTTTCTGCCTTTTTTCAACTTGCACCACAGGCTCTGACACACTCTTTGTCACCTTCACTAAAAACTTACTCAATGAGGACTGCTTCTGTCTTCTCTTCAGAATTCCTTCCAAAGTGTGAATTTGTTTGATCATCAATAAATTCACATTTCTGCTTCTCAGAGCTTTGTCCGGATGGTACTTCTCCACAAAGTTTTGAACTTCTGCCCATTTTGCACACATTTCTCTGTTCTTGATAGGAACCGGGGACATCCTCACCTGAAGAAATCTCTTCAGCCACCTCTTGTTACTGCTCCTTCTGTAGTTCCTGTAGCTCCTCACTGCTGAGCTCTTCACCATGTTTCTCCAATAATTCATCAACATCGGCAGCATCGACCTCAAGACCCATGGATTGGCCCAAAGATACAATATCCTGCACACCTGTACCCTTTGTACCTGCAGGCTCGGGGTCAGCCTCAAACCCTTCCAAGTCTTTCTGAGTCACAGCTTCTGGCCACAAATCCTTCCATGCCAAATTCTTGTCCTATAAGAGACTTCCTTCCGGGCCTTA
This sequence comes from Tolypeutes matacus, assembly GCA_026826555.1. NCBI lineage: Eukaryota > Metazoa > Chordata > Mammalia > Cingulata > Chlamyphoridae > Tolypeutes > Tolypeutes matacus. The sequence goes on along the minus strand of JAKSZT010054462.1, from coordinate 17,194,758 downwards.
TCAATAAGGTTAAGGCAGTGCAGGATATGGAAAGTCTCCTTCCAGAATTTGGTGACAGTCAACTGGGTTTCAGAGTGATTTCAAAGCACCTTTAGAAAAGTGCTTTGGTGTACAACTTTTTGAAGTTTGAAATGACCTGCTGGTCCATGGGCTGGATGAGGTGAGTAGTGTTGGGGAACAGGAACCTAATGGTGATGAAGCTGAACTCCTCCGGTAAGTCATCCTCCAAGCCTGGAGGATGGGCAGGCACATTGTCCAAAAGTAGGAGAGCTTTCAGAGGTAAGTCTTCCTCCAGCAAATATTTTTTTCACTGAGAGACCAAACACTTCATTTATCCATTCAGCAAAAATTTACCTCGTGACCCAAGCTTCACTGTTTGCCCTCCACATCACATGGAGTTTGCTTTTTATGACGTTAAGCTTCTTGAAAACTCACGGGTTTTCACTATGATAGACTAGTAGAGGCTTGAGTTTTAAGGGCCCATTAGCATTCCGATACAACAATTGAGTGAGCTTGTCCTTCATTGGTTTGTGGCCTGGTAATACCTTCTTCTTTTTTGTGATTATAGGTTCTACTCAGCTTTTTTTTTTTCCAAAAAAAACTCCAGTCTCATCACAGTTAAAAAACTTGGTGGGGAATAAAACCCTCAGCCTCTACGTAGTCTTGAAATTCACTGACGAATTCATCAGCAGCCTTTTTATTAGCACTCACTGCCTCGCCATGCCTCACAAGGTTATGGATGCCAGTCCTCTTCTTAAAATTATCAAACCAGCAATGGCTGGCCTTAAAAACGTCAACATTCTCATCACTCAGTTCCGGTTTGTTTTTCAAAAGATGGGCATGCAACACTTTTGCTTTTTCACAGATCGTGGTTTCCGATACACTGTCGCCAGCTAACTCCTTCTCATTTACCCAAATTAGTAACAGCTTTCCAACTTCCTCAAGTGTTTGGGAACACTGCTTTGTTACTGCTTTAACTCCTTTCACAACATCAGTCTTTTTTATCACTTCGTTATTCTTAATGATGGGGAGAGACGGTTGTTCTAGGCATACCCTATTCCCTAGCAAGATCAGAAATGCGAATACTGCTCTCTATTTACCTACTATTTCTTTTTTTGCTCAGTGGTGGTGGTAATTTTCTTTTCTGCTCAGCGCTATCACTGGTCATTTTCTTAGGACATATGATGAGAAAAAACACAAGAAAATATACACAAAATGACCATATAAGCTAAGCTAAGATCGTAATCGGATGTGCATACAGCAAGAGCCACCACATGACTAATGCTTGGCTCTTTATTTTGACCGGAAAGGGTAGCAAGTCACAAGGCAATGAGCACCGAGTTCTAGCTTGCGTGCCGAGTACCAAAAAAAAACGACGAGTACCGGGACAAAATTTTTGCACCAAAATGGGTCGAATACCAAATTCAACAAGTTTCAAAGCAGTTGAGTACCAAGGTATAACTCTATATTGTTTCTTTTGAGCATTTATAGATATTTAATGTGTTTATTTAGTTGTTTGTATATTATATGTCTCCCTCATGAGAATATGAGCTCCTTGAAGTCAGGAAGTTTGTCTATTTTCAATATGTAGAATAGTAAGCAGCACATAGTATATGCACAATAAATATTTGTTAGAGGAATGAATGTAAGGATGATTGAGTCACAGTTCCTCTCCTCAAAGAGGTTGCCATCTATAAAAGGAAATTAGACATGATGTCAACATATGTCAGTTTGTGCCAAGAATCACCTGCATGATATAAAGATGCAGCCACGAGAGACTATCTTATTTAGGTGTGGGTTATCTGGTTTATCAGAAATGAAAGAAGGGTGACTGAAACATAAGAAAAAGCTTTTTCCTTTCACATGGCAATCTGAACTGGTAGGTGTCCTAAGGGAAAGAAATGACTCTGCCTCACAAGGTGATCTAAAAGTACAGAGTACTTCCATCTTGATCCTCCACCATTCCCTAGGGCAGTCTTTCTTAATTTTGGAAACCCACTGAATTAGCTGAGGAACTTTACAAAATAATGAAAAGGAAAAAGAAAAGAAGACAAAAGACAATAAGAGAAAAGGAAAGAAAACTGATATCGGAGTCCCAGCCTCAACTCAAAGATTCTGAGTTGGTGAGTGCTGTCACCTGGATGCAGGGATTATCCAAAAGCTACTCAGCTGAGTCTCATGTGCAGCCAAGGTTAAGGACCATCACCCTAGAGAGTTGTCCTTATTCTCTTGTTCAAGTAGGTTGGAAGAGGAACTAGTGGGCAGGCAGGATCCTTTGCACATATTCCCAATCCTTGTACCCCACATGTAAAAAGAGATGAGATTGTTCTTCCTGTGAAAACATGGGGACTGTCCACAGTAGCCTGATTGCATAGCACTAGTTTGATCAAGGTGGGAGTGCTCTCCATCTTGAGATGAAAGGTATCACATAAAGGAAGCATTTGGGGCATTTGTTCAAATTGGCATTTCTCCCTAGCATTCTATCTGCAGATGGATCAAACCAAAGAATTGGAGGCCAAGGATCTCAGCACCTTCTATGAGCTCCGGTGCATTTGAACAGTGTCGGAGCATCAGCCAAGACTGGACTGAGGGTTCTGGCCAGTCAATAGTTTGCAAGGATTGTAGCAATAACATTTACACCAAGAATGGATAAGGGCAGGACAAGGGTGATTCAACCCATGACTCTGAACAAAACAGTGGCAGAAAAGCAAAAGGAAAGATCAAGAGACCATCTTCTTCCCTTTGGGTAGGATTCCAGAAGTTGTCAAATGTTAACACCGTTAACATTTCCACCTCTGAAAGAAGAGACTCAACTTAGACAAAATATAAAACAAAACAAAACAAAAGTCAACTTCCTCCATGTTGCTGTGTGAGTCAGCATAATGTAAACCATAATGAAAACTACAGGCCATGGTTAGCAGCAATGCTTCACTATTTGTTCATCAGTCGTAACAAACATACCACACTAATGATGTTGTCAATAGGGGGAAATGTGAGAGGAGAGGGCTGGGGTGCAAGAAAAATAACCTGTATTTTCCATGTAACTTTTCTGTAATCTAAATTTTAAAAAAAATAAAGTTTAAAAAAAAAAAAGCCAGCTTTTTTCTCTGTTATTTAACCAGTGCCACACTCTACCCTGTATTCACCAGGAGCTTTACCTATTCCTGATATAAGCTCATTTACTACAAGTGGAAGCAAATTGATTCTGGAGCTATCAAACATCCACTTTGTTGTTATTTAACAAGAAAAGAGAGTACAAAGGAAGCTGTCTTGGCTACTTGACTTTTTGCATATACCCCAGCCTGTAACCTTTGTTTAAATTTTTTTATTTTTTTGAAGTACAGGATTGAGGGAGGCACAGGATTGAGCCCAAGACCTTGTATGTGGGAATCCGGCACTCCACTACTGAGCCACATTGGCTCCCCAAGCTGGTTTTTTTCATTTGTTTGCTTGTTTTTTTTGTTGTTGTTGTTATTGTTTTTTAGGAAGCACCAGGTATCAAGCCTGAAATCTCCCATGTACAAAGCAGGTGCCCAACTGCTTGAGCCACGTTGCCCCCTGTAACCATTTTTAATTTGCTTGGTTGGGAATATGGAAAGGGTTTCTTACAATTATTTTAATATTAAAATTGATTTAACATATCTTGGAAATCATGGGTGAAAGTTGGGAACCTCTTTGATATGCAGATGTGTGAATCGAAACCTAGTATCTTTTTGATATACAGCACCCAAAGTTGCCCAGAGGTGAAATGTACAACCAAAGTCTAAGACTCCCTTTAGTCTTTGCTTACCTTTTACATAGCATTCCACTCTCAAAATCTTTAAATAAGCAAAATAAAGTTATAGGTCTATCTGCATAATGCATTAGCCATGAACTCTCCCTAGTAGGCCTGACAAAGCTCACATTTTATGATAACTATTAAAATATACATGACCAAAGCCACACAAAGAACATCAGTTTACCAGTTGACCAAATTTCCTGACTACAAGCTGAATTTCAGAAAGATGTTGAAGAAATCCAAAGATTTTGTATTCAGGTCTTAGCTATTATAAACTGTATTAATGTCATTGCTAGCAAAGAAAAGAAAAGACATCCAAGTGCTCTGAAAGGAGCTTTGACTCAAAGGTAATATTGGGGCAAGTATCATTTGCTTTAAATTGAAAGTAAAGAGGGTAAATGGCTTGTTATAATCCACTAAGAAGCCATAGGATAGGCTAGAAATAGAAGAGAAAACACAATGGGCTTTGGATGACAAACTTTTCTCTCTTGAGCCTATCATTCCTGTCCTTCAATCCCCAAAATGAGTCATTTTTTTCCCCAATAGCCTCTCATGGAAGCACTTTCCTTCAATTTGTTGACTCAATCTCGAACAGTACAATAAATCCCTCTTGGCACCAATGTTGTGCCAGTTTTTATCAAATGATTAAAATGGTTTATTTTGGGGTTTTTTGGGGGGAAGACATAAGTGTGTCCATAGGTGTGAGTTCATATTACATTTCTACTACCAAGCATTTACAGTTAGACATTTCCCTAAAGCAAGCCCTCCTTCTTCAATCATTTGTTAAACCCACATTTTTTCTTGATTCTTGTTTCGCTGAGCTTTGAGTCAGAACAAATCTGGCTGGCTTTGATTTGAAAAGTGTCTGAAGCCTCAGTCTAGGCTCAGAACATCATCCATACCCTTTAGGATTTGAATTTTCCTGCTGATTATGTTATAGTTGTTCATTTTCTTGAAAGGACATGAGACAATGAATGCTATTTACAGTCTTTCTGATACAATATTAAGGCTATCAAGTAAAACTATAATGCTTTATATTGAATATTTATCCAACTTCTCTTTACAAAATCGCATCCTTTTGTAAACATTCAGTTGCCCATCTTTTCCAGCATCCTTCCTGTGCATGAGGTAATAGAACAGAAGGAAGAAGGAAGAGAAGGCACTAGGATGTCTAGAATTTGTTTGTTTTAAAGATATGGAGTTTTCTCAGGACATAAGAAGATATTGCCATTTCTTTATGCATCTTTGTTTGAAATTTCCCATCTTGGAAATACCCCCCAAAAGAAATGGTTTTTGTGGTTTGCAAGACTTGGTTTCACATTCTACCTCTGCCTGTAGAGGTTTTGAACCCTTCAGGTAGTTATTTAGCCATTTACGTTCTTGGTTTCCTCATGAGAAACATGGGTCTAATTACATCTGTCAAGCATGGAATAAGATGACACAAGTAAATCCTCTAGCACTGCCCAAAGTAGATCCTCAGCAAATCTGTCCTGCATGCTACACTTCCCACATTTTAGTTTGAGGTAGGCAAGGAGAGCTCCCTGGAAGAGGTATTATAGCAAATTATTGTCTTCATCTGGCTAGATTTTTTTTTTTCATTTAGATTAACTTTAGAATGCAACTTAATAGTGGCAAATAATATTTAAGCAGTCACTAACTGAGCTCCACTACTTAAAACTTGCCAGCTAAGGAAATACAGTGAGAAACTAAAATGTTATATCCTTCCCCCAAGTGGAGGAGAAGTTCCTAATTAACACTAAGCTGGAAGAAAGGAAGCATTGAAAATCTGTGTCACTGAAACTGGAGCCCAAGTGAAGTGCAAATGCATTTAGAAAATTTCAAGTAAGAAGGATATAGAACATAGATTGGGCTTTAATATCCCGGAACCTAAAAATTTAGAGGTGCCTCTGTGTTCAAAAAGAGAGTGGATTGCTTATACATAACTGGCTAACTCGTATACTTCTCAGGGAAAATGTAAGTTCAATTTCATTTTGCCTTGCAAGTAGCCACTGTGGCTGGTCCAAGCATCATATAAAATGAGAGGACTAGACAGGATGATGCTTCAAGTTCCTTCCAAAATTAACTATTATGATATTAAGGTAATCAATTCATCAGCTGTGAACCGTGTCATCCTGACACTTTGCTTCCCAACTTAGACTTAAATATCAGTGGAAAGAGCAGAGTTCCTATTTATTAATGATTGCTTTCTTCCTAGCTTGATTGATTGGCCTGAGAAAGGATGAAGACAAATGAAAAACAAAACATCCAACAGACACAATACATCTGAAAATTGGCCCAAGTCATCATTCATTTATCTAATAAATATTTATAGAGCCCTTGTATATCAGGCACTGTTCTGAGTATTGAAGATGCAAAGAAGAAACAGACCAAAATTCTTAACTTCATGGAGCTTATATTGTTGTGCAGGAGACAGAGAAGAAAGAGATAAATAAATAAACCATATGACATGTTTCTTCATGATAGTTGCTACAGAGGAACTATCAGGGAAAAGGATAAGAAGTGCAGCAGCAAAGGGGAGAGGTATAATTTTAATAAGCTGAGCTAAGAATCTTTATGAAAAAGGTGGCATTTGTGGAAATAGCTCAATGAGATGAGGGAGAAAGCCATGCAACTATCTGGCTGTTGGAGAATAGGCTGTGCTTGAATATTGGAAAACAAAGATAAAAATAGGAAGACCAAGCAAGTGTTATCGCAATAATCCAAGGTACAATGAGGTGATGACTCCAAGATATTTTGGCCAGAAGAAAAAGGAGATTAATGAGATTAGTGAGATTGTCATTAACTCATAAGATGAAGACAATAAGAAGAGGAGATGTGGGAAAGAAACCAGGAGTTTGGTTTTGGACATGACATTAAGTAGGCAATTGAATATACAAATCTGGAGATTGCAGGAGAAATCCAAGTTGGGGATATTAATTTGGAGGTCACTACTTTATAGGTGAGAATGAAAGCCATGAGATTGCATGAGATCATGAAGGTAGAGAGTATACATAGCAAGGACAATAAGTCCAACACCAGCCCTGAGCAAGTCAATAATTGGAGGGCAGGAAGATCAAGAGGAACCAGTAAAGGGGATTGAGGAGAAGACTTTGATAAGATAAACAGAAAACTATGAGTGGTGGTATACTGAAAGCTAATTACAGAAAACAGTTCAGGGGAGAGGAGGAGGGAGGGGAAATGGATGTCAGAATAACTAATGAATTCAGAAGATAGGAAGAAATAAGAAGATGGGAAACCAAGGAATAGGTCCTGGGCAAGGAGCTGGCATTTAATAAATTCTAGCTAATGAATGAATTCTAAGCACGAATAAAGAGACCTGGCAATCCAAGGGACACTGTCTATGATTCATTCATGCAATAAACTCTTATAGGCCATCGTTTGGACCTTTGTTTCCATCAACACATCACCTTTTCTGACTCTTCCTGCCTCCTTCTATCATTTACAAAGACTTGCAATTGCACTGGGCTTACTGGTGCAAAGATGAATCCGAAAACTCCCTTTCGGCAAACCAAAGCAAAGGGAAAAAAGGAAGTTCTATGCAATAGTTAGGCATCAGTCCCAGGGGATTAGGAAAAATGCATGAAACATTCTTGTTCCTCATCCATGGCACGTGGGCTAAAACATAGCATAAAAGCCCTGGTAGAGTAAATTCAGAAAGTAATCAAAAGCAGTAGTAACTAGGTTGGGAGAAGACAGGAATGAAGTGGCACCAAAGATCTCACTTAAGATTTACTTGAGGTTTGCAGTAAATAGTGAAACAAGATCTGCTCTTCTGTGATTTGGTGCATTCCGATAACAGCTTTGCTTGTAGCAGCAAAGTGAGAAAATCAAAGGATCACCATCTAAACCAGTAATGTTCCTAAATGGCCATATAGAGTAAATAAAAAACAGAATTGGAATTTTACAGTTCTCTCAGTGTTTGTATTTTAGGGTAGAATTGGAAACCAAAAAAAATGTTAAATCAGGGTAACATTTCATCAGTAACCTAAGCACAATTATTCTACAAAAATGTTTTTTGTATGAATTAGTCAAAGTAAAGTTGCATTATGTATGTGTGTATATATATATAAAGTTAATGTATTTAAACACTGTACTAGAAGGAGCAAACTATTTGTTAAAAAGTATCTGGTTAAAATGCTAGCATGATTATGCCTGAGAATAATAAAAACCATAGGTAAATATTTATCCAAGAGCTTCCTGATAAAAACTCAGCTTTCAGTAGCTAAAGAATGTGTCTAATAGTCTTATGAATTAAAGTTTTCTAAGATTGATTTCAGTGGAAAGTAGATTACACCCTTTTAAAAGTGACTTGGAAGTATATTTGCTCAAGGGTTTGACTTTGGGAGTTGGGAAGCATGCTTAAATCTGTTTATCAATAATTTTTAAAAAGCTGTGAAAGAGGGGGAAGCATGTTAAACTTGGCCTCTGTGGCAGTTTGCAATTATTTATTAATCCCAGAAAGAGAAAGATGTTTGTAAACCTTGTAAACCTTTGATTGTATTAAACTCGAAGGTTTTAAGTTTACTTGACAAAAACCAATTTAGGGCTTCTGATTGGGCTACATCAGTAAGGCATGACTCAGATTGAGCCCCTGCTCCCTTAGTGGACTTGATATAAATGGACACTCACTCAAGAAGACACACAGGAAGAGGGACAGCTCTGTTATTTTTTATCCTGGGGCCCCAGGGAGAGATGAGCCATTTGCCTGATAATTTGCAGCTGACCTTCTTGGGAAGAGAGTCAAGACTGATAGAGGAAGCCCTGAGAGACAAACCCTATGTCCAGCTGAGATTTGGAAGAAGCTGGGTCCATGGAGCCTCAAGAGGAAGAGGAAGCCCAGAGAGGAAGGCTGAACCCTCACAGAGATCAGCCACCATCTTGCTTCAACACGTGGCAACTGACTGGTGAGAAAGCAACCTGAGTTGGACTCCTGAGGTCCTTGTAACTGTAAACTTTTACTCCAAATAAATACCCTCTATAAAAGCCAACAGATTTCAGCACCCCTTTGGCTGACTCATACAGCCTCCATGTGAAAAGAATCTCTTGAGTAAAGGGTGCCTTCTCGATTCACAGCTGCTTCTGAACTGCCAGGTGGCAGCTATAGACTTTTCTGAAACTGCCTTTGGGTGGAAAAAAAAAAACCTGCTTTCTTTCTCCATCTCTGCTCTAGAGTTTTGCCTCCCAAAACACCCAAGTCTGTGGTAGGTTGAATTATGTACCCCAGTGTAGACGTGTTTTTGGTCTTGAGCTGCATTCCTGTGGGTGTGAACCCATTGTAAAAAGGATCTCTTGAAGGTGTTGTTTGAAGTTAAGATGTGACCCAACTGAATGAGGTTGGTCTTAACCCAGATTACCGGAGCCTTATAAAGAGAAAAATGCCAGAAGCCAGAGGGACAGAAAGCCACGGAGGAGAGCTGAGAGCTGGACGTCAGTGGAACCTGGAAGAGAAAGGAGAGAGCATCGCCATGTACAGGAAAGCCAAGGAACCCAAGGAGGGCTGGCTGGCCAGAAGAGTACTGACCCTGGGAGGCAGCAAGCCTTCTAGCTTCTGAAACTGTAAGCCAATAAGTTCCTGTTTGTTGGGCCAAACCAGTTTGTGCTACTTGTGATAGCAGCCCAGCAAACCTGAGAAAATGTCCAGCCAGAGTATCACTGCAATGCTGCCACCATGCACATCCTCTGCCTTCAACAGTTGGAGGAGGATTCAGACTTCGTCTTCCATCAGGAAGGACTGGTATGACTCCTAGTTAATCAGGAATGAGGGTGGGTTCAGAGATGGTGCCAATATTTCTGTACTTTCCCTCCTGCCTGTCTTTGAAAAAAGACTAGGTCCATATTGGATAGGTGCCTAGAAATCCTTCTTCCTTTTAGTTTTCCTTCCATTGTCTTTTTTCCACCGATTTTTCAGGATCCCAGCTTCTTTCATCATGGCATAGATATCAATCCCTAATCATTTTTTGTCCCATTTTGTTGCCTTTTGCAAGGTGGGCAATTTGCATGTCCTATTTTGTCCTGGATCCTCTTGTTCTTTGAAATAAGATACTGTCTGTAAGTCATCTTTCTCCTGTAAATAAAGAATGCTCCTAATAGCATACTTCCATACTGCTTAAAAGGAAATCTCGCTCAGATCCATCAGTAGTCAAGATAGGGAGGCAAACAGAATATGAAATAGACTGAGAACCCCAAGCTGCTATAGAATTTCTGAGGGTTTTGCCCTGACAAAGGATTCTCACATTTATGGCTGTACATTTTGCACCTATAAAGCAAGAGACTTCACCTAGAAAGGATCCTCTCTAGCCCCGATCAAGGACTTGACAAGTGTGACAAGATGAAGCTGGGACCCTGGAGAAGGGGTGGAAAAAAAGAGTACTAGCTATTATTGAATTTCTGCCTCAACCAAAGTTGTTAAGGTTGCCATTTTCCTTCCTCTCTTCCATTCCTCTCCTACCCCTTCCCCCTTTCACCACAGTGAACCGCAATATCCCTCTAGAATCTCAACACACAACGTGAAATTATTTATGTTACCAGATTAGAAAGAAAAAAAAAGCATACTGTGGAAATGTCTCCTAAAAACCACACACCACAATAGAAATATTAAAAAACTAATTCCAAAATGTTATAAAGGCAATAAAATAAAAAATAAAAAAACAATTAAATATCAATGTACTCAAGATTTGCTAGAAGTAACTGACTTCAGAATTCCACCTGGAAAAGTGTGTATCACAATTCTTATCTTTAGATTTTAGTCTCAATACCTCATGTCAGTTAGATATTGCAGTCCCTCCCCTCCTTTCTGTACTTTTTCCTTTTACAGTGATTTTTGAAATCAATATCAAGTAACCATGTAGAATTTGACTCTTGTACAGATAACTTATTTTTTCATCTATAAAGACCAGATCTGGGTATCTTGCTGCAATAGAAATGTTCCTTCTTCTTCTCATTCACATTTAAAACGCATAGAAATGTCAGAAGGATTGGAAATATGTGTCTTCCATCATTTAAGACTCATTTAAGCCAATGCCCTTATCTCATGCTAGGACAGCTTTGCAGAGCTTTGTTACTTGAGCAAGAGGCAGCAGCTGTTGGTAAATCGTCACTTGGAGAGGGCCAGGAAAGGGGTCCTGTAGCTCCCGCCAGCTCTACTGCCACCTTAGCATTTGCAAACTCATCACACTGTCACCCTTGTTCCGTGATGCCGCTACTGATTCTGTCATGTTTCCATTTCAGGAAGAGCAAACATGTGTAAATACTTTATTAAAATTAAAAAAAAAAAAAAAACATGAACTGAAAGCTGTTCCCCACTGATTGATTTTTCAAAAGCTCCCCAGACTGCTTCTGCTACAGATGTTTGCAAAATGATTGGATGCAAAGTGGGCTTAATTCATAAAAGCAATAAAATGTTGCTTATTGACTGAACAGATGAACTAGCTGAGGGGGGATAATTTGGAGTGTTCTTATTGGAAATGCTCTGAAGAAATGTAATGATAGTGGAGAGACAGAATCTTATTAGCTGTGGTAAATATATTTTCCCACAGAATGCTTAGGAGATTCTGAAATAACTTGAAAATAACCCTCAGATTTTCAGTTATCCTGGTTTTTAGACTAAACATGTGTAACTTTCAGCCTCATAAATCCATATGACCCATGATAAGCAAAATTTAAAATCCATAGATCAATTTCTGGGGTAATGGATAAAAGCCCAGGGTTGGGAGACAGAACGACTGGTTTCTACTTTTAGCCCTGCTACTAACTCTGTCACCCTATACCTGGAAACGTGAAGGAGTCATCAGTTCTCTGTAATAAGTGGTTATGTTCAATTCTAGGGAGACTGAGCTACACTCGCTGCCCCCTCCCAACCCCACCTCTTTTTTTTAAGAGGTACCAGGGATTGAAACCAGGGACTCGTACATGGGAAGCAGCATGTGTGAAGCAGGTGCTCAACCACTGAGCTACACCCACTCCTGCCACCAAAGAGCATAACTTTTAGTATGGTGAATTGAAGGGCTCCAAAGAGCTCTAAACAGTCCAAGGAGGTACACCAGGGACTGTTGGGAGGGGAGGGAAGTGACGGGAGTGGAGGTACTCTGGGAACCCCACCCTTGTTTCAGTAAGCTTGACTTTTACCAGTCTTCACAGAGGGCTCCCGAGCAAGACTTCTCCTGCCAAAATAATTTGTTGCTTTAAAATATTCTGAGAAACAGTAGGTTCACAATAAATAACGCCTATCCTACCTATCATGCAAATGTGCCTTGAAAAGTAAGAAACCATTGGTAGATGTTCAATGTTATATTATTATAATTTGAATCATGAAGAAGCAGATGTTTTCTTTCTGGCCAGCCCCTTCCCTCCAGTTCACTGAATTTCTTGGATCCGTACCACAATTATTTTCTAACTTTTTGTTTTTATATATGCTAAGGTTTATTTAGAGATATATTCTTAAGAAGGAACACATCCATCAGTGAATTTTACTCAGCAAAGAAATGTAACAGATATTGGTAAAATGGATGTTTACACACAGGTGAAGCACACCTACTGGAGGGAAGTTTTTATAGACTCAACATGAGGCTGTAACTGGAGACCCATGGCTGGGATATCTAATTACTGACCCTAGACTCACATTCCCTCTGTGGATTCAGTGATTGGATCCAAAAAGTCTAAATCAACGATGCCATATATGGGATGGAGAGAAGGATGTGCAGATGTTGGCATCTTTAAAGAAAACAGCATTTGCTGGTAACCACACATCCCTTACCAATGAAAAACACAGACATTCCTCTCTTTGGCTCTTCATTTACTGTCATTGCTTCTAGCTCCCAAAACTCAAGATTTAACTAGCCAGTAGAAATTGGTCTAGAATCATTACAAGACCACCTTAAATACTGTGCTTTAGGATGGCTTTTTAAAATAAATTTTAGAGACTACAATGTAGCTTTGGCATCAAATGGAGATAAAGTAAATATTTAAACAACTTGTTAATTACTTTGCATGTCAATGACATGAATGCTTGCATAGTCCTCATGTATCTAATTGTGAATTTATATTCACTCTGAGTTCATAGGGTCTGATACATATTAGCTATTTAAAACGTATCTATAGTGAATAATGTTGTACATATATAACCGAGTTTTTATTCCAAACCCCATTCTGATGTCTTGGAAGGAAATGTGAATTTAGTCATTCTTGTGGATTCCCTCCCAAGAATGCACCAGAGTCTCCAGTCTGTCACGGGGGTACCTAAAGTCATCGGTTATTTGCCCACGCAGGTTACAACCAAGATGGTCATTGTCCCCATCTTTATGGTTACTCCAGGTCATCAGCCCTCTGGGAATTTTTAGGAAGCTTCAGAACCTCTGGAGATCTGGTACCATGTCTTCATACCTTTATATCATTAGAAACCATTTCCTCCTGTTTTTTTTTATGAATTGACTTTTATTATATCAGAACAGAGTCCTGGGAGAAGTACGAGCTAAATCTGGGTTCCACTGATCCTCAGGCAAGGTGGAAACTTTGTAAATTTCCAGAGGACACTCAGAATCTTACTTGGACCCTAAAGTGCATCTGCTTGGTGGCATTGTCTTTCATTCTTGTCTTCAGCATCCCTTTTGACTGCATCTTTTGGAAATACTGCCTGTCCTGCTCTCGCCTAAGAGCTGCTCCTGTGCTGCTAGTCCACCCCAGGACTCTGTACGCTGTAGGACCCTGCCCACAGCCTCCTGGTTTTTAGTAACTGTCACAGCTCTTGACAAACCAAACCGCTGTTTGTAGTATGGCATCAAGAAGCGGTGACCACTCTGGCACAGAAGGCAGAATCAGCTCCGTGTTTTCATCGTCATATTCATTTTTATTTTCTGAGAGAACTGCCTCAACCTCATCAGTGTCATGAGCTGCATCTGTATGGGGTCTCAGAGGCATCTCTATTTGCCCAAACTGCTGGGGAACTTTATCTGCATCTATCTCTCTCTCTCTCTCTCTCTCTCTCTCTCTCTCTCTCTCTCTCATCTATCTATCTCCCCTATCTCTATCATCTATTATTTGTCATCTATCATTTATCATCAGTTATCTATCATCTATCTAGTCCAGGAAAACCTTTTCCCTTCTTGCTTTCCCAAGCCTCTTGGCTTATTTCTGCACACGCAATCTCCCTCAGTTACTTTAATTTCTGACTAAAGCAGTTGGAAAAGTAAAGCCAGGAAATCCCAGCAGACTATCTCTGTTTTCTTCTGTGCAAGGCAAAACCCTACTGTTTCGAAATGGAGGATTTTAAAGTGCAAAACAGAAAGAAACATTCTCAAAATATGCAGCTATATTTCCACTGAGAAAAATAAGTAGTTAAACCAACTTAGAAATCTGAATTTGTTCAGGTCACTAACCTCATGATGGAGCTGAAATTCAAATCTACATATGTTTAGTCCCCATGAATTAGTTGTTTTGTTTTGTTTTGCTACAAGTGTAGGCAAATGCTTACGAAGCACAGGTATGTAATTCAAATTCCAGCTAATATCTTTTACAAGTAGTATGACTTGGGGTAAGTTATACAAATATTTGTTGCTGTATCCTCTTCTGTAAATGGGGATACTACTACTTAACTGTAAGAGGAGTTTGAACCGCTGGTTCAATTAAGATAAAAGTTCTCACGTTATAGTAACTATGATGTAGTAAATTTTAATTAATGCTAGCTATTGTCGCCACATTAAAACTTCCAAAAATAAAGCATTTCACACTTCAAAAAATGTATTTTTACATATATTTAGTTGGAAGGGGACAAATCTGAATTTAAAATGAATAAGCATGAAATTAAGTGTGCGCAAGTTCTTGGACATGGAAAGCATCCTGAAAAGCCCCCAGTCTTTCTCTGCCACCTTCAGAACAGTTTACATGGAAAAGATACTTTTCATTCAATTCTGTTGGCTACAGAGCCAGGGACAGATGTTGGTTCATGCTATAGGATATCTCTATAAATAAAAAGGAGAATTCCTTTCACACTTAAGCCTATAAATATGGTACATAGCTCTATCCAAAGAGAGAGAAAAAAATAAATGAAACAAGACTAAATACCAAGATGGGTAGGTCGAGGATGAAAGCAATCTAGGTTAGAAAACAAGGTTTTTTTGTTTTGTTTTGTTTTGTTTTTGTTTTTTTTGAATCACTATACAACAAGTTCTGGGGTACTGGACCTAAAATAATTTTCAATAAATAGGGATGGACTTTGATGCATAAAGCACAGGTCCATATAGAAAGTTACAGGTGACGGCCCTCCAGGAGGTAAATGACCCTAGATTCTTGACCTTTCCTAAAGATTTTCCAGTGAATTCTTTATTAGGACATAGTGCAGATTGTAGGATATAGAGGTGTTTCAAAGCACACAATCCCATCAAATGCATGCCTATGTTTTTGTATATTCTGTGAGGGTAACTCATAACTTATAAGAAAAGACAATTTTTCTTAAATAGTGCTTCGTATTATTAGACCCATGTTATCTGTGATCCTGAGTATAGAATAAGGCTATCCATCAGAGAAAATAATGAAAAAGTTATGGGATTGGGTCTGGATAATTTATTTCTTGTTCCAGCTCTACCACCAGCCAGTTATGCTATATGAACATACCAGTTAGTAACACAGAAACACAGTTTCCTCATATGTAAGTTTAAGGGATTGGACTAGACCATTTCTAAAATGCTTTCTGGTATCTTTTCTTAGGCATAAGTCAGCAAAATGGTTGCTGACTTCACTGACCCTTCAAACAATACATGGCCTTGATCGAGCTGTGTTGAAAGAACTGGTATTTACTTGTAAAAAGAAAGACAGGGAGTGCTATGATTAATGTCTGAAAAAAAGCCTTTTATTTGCCTCTAGATTCCTTTGAAGTTGAACAAAGATAGAAGGGGAGTTAGAGCTCTGAAATTGTCCATTAGTCACAGCCAGGAGAGTAAATGGCAGTCCCTTGGATTCTCTTCACCAATTTTAGGTAAATAAAATGATGGGTGTGTTCAAATCTCATTTGAAAATGTTGTGCTGCCTTTCAGATTGTGCAGAAGTTTCCCTGAGGTCAATCACCCTTCTGTTAAATTTCACAAGGTTATGCTTTTAAAAAATATAAATATTCATCTGATTAATATTTCTAGAACCACAAATAAAAACATCTATTCAAACACAATAGCCTAAAACACTATGAGATGGATGTGTCATTGGACCTGATAACAGAGTCCTCCTATTATCTGCTCTCATGTCAGAGCAGAAAAGGAAAAAATGAAAATCAAAGATCAGCTTCTCAAAATGCAATTAGCAGCATTTCAAACAGTACCTTTAGAAGGCGATCAAAGCAGAAAGATAAATACACTGTTTTTGAATGAAGGTATGAAAGGTGAATTGAAGAGTACCCTTGACCTTGAAAGAATAAAGTATTTTCAAGTGTGCAATGACAACATTGCGAAAATAATTAACAGCACGGAATTATATACTTGAATGTGTTTAAAAAGGGATAGTTTAGGTTGTATATATGCTACTAGAATAAAAATTTGAAAAACAAACATAGGACTGTACAATGCAAATAGTGAATCCTGTTGTAAACGATGGACTATCGTTGATAGTACAATTATAAAAAGGTTCTTTGATGAATTGCAACGACTGGACCACAGTAAGGTAAGGTGTTAATAATAGGGTGGTGAGAAATGCGAGGGGCGAGCCGAGGGACAACAACTTCTTAGTTACTAAGTTAAAGCGGAGTTACGGTTTAGGGGAGGAGGAAGATGTCAGCGCCAAGGAAACCCCTGGAAAATAAGGGAGTCGGAAGGGATTCCTTCAGGATCTTTAGGAACCCCTATTGATGGCCTTTTCGGGCACTCTTCGGCGCGTAGGTACCAGGCCTCGCTTTCAGAAAACCAAAAAAAAAGAGATCCCGGATTCAGGTGTGGCTCTATGAGCAAGTAAATATGCGGATAGAGGGGTGTATTATTGGTTTTGATGAGTACATGAACCTGGTATTAGATGATGCAGAAGAGATTCATTCTAAAACAAAGTCAAGAAAACAACTGGGTCGGATCATGCTAAAAGGAGATAATATTACTCTGCTACAAAGTGTTTCCAACTAGAAATGAAGTGACAAGTTGTTGAGAAGTCAATACAGTTTTTTTAGGTGTCCTTTGTTGGAAGTATAGTTCTAAAACAATTGTTCATATTGTTTTTGATTACCCTTATATTATTACCAGATCACAATAAATGCTGTGGGGTTGTTTTTAAAAAATAATAATAATAATAAATAAATAAATAAATAAATAAATAAATAAATAAATAAATAAATAATAGGGTGGTATTTGGGAACTCTGTATATTATGCACAATATTTCTGTAAACCTACAAATTCTCTAATTTATAAAAAAGCATGCAAGGAGAAATCTCCCCTCAGTTGTAATTCTTGGGGATAGACATTTAAACAACCTTTTTGAAAGACTGTTAGGAAAATAGATAGAGAGGGGGAGATATTGTGGGATAGATAGATGATAGGAAGATAGCAGGAGATAGAGAAGATATATCAAAATATTTAATAAAGTGGATATTCTTTGTCAGAGCAATAATTTTCTTTTTCCTATAAATACATATTAAAATTAATGTGTGTATATATATATATAAATAGAGGTATATATGTATAATTATTACATATATTTGTTATATATAGGTATATATATATAAACATTATATGTAGATATGTATTTACATATACAGTGCATCTAGAAATCTTTCTTTCAAATAACACTGTATTTAATGCACATGCCTGTATAATAAATAATTAGACACATATATATGTATATCTTACAGTTGATTATTACTACAGTTATTATTATTATGAAAGTAGAAAAAAACTAATTTTGAAATAAGGAAATGTTTTAAATAAATACATTAATGTTCAAATAATGTAATTATACAGTAAAGAGTGACTCTAATGATATTTTTTTAAAACCCATATTAAACTTTATAGACATGTTTTCCCTGGTTTTATGTGTTAGAAATAATGAAAATCTGCAAAAACTATAAATAGTGCAATGGTATACAGTCTAAATAGTGCATACCATTCGGTGTGAGTACAGATTTTTCTTATTAATTTTGAATTTTCAGAATTTTGCATGTTGATCTGTCCTATACCCATAATAAAAATGTGTAAATATAATTAATATTTAAAATTTTTACTAAGTTATTTTAATCACAACTTTATAAGAGTTATAACAAAATTAGTCTCCTATGGAATAAATGCATATCAAACAAAATAGAGCTGTATCTATTCCCCTTGGAAACAGAGTAGTCAACGTTGAGCACCTGCCTGGTAAATTTTCAGAAAGTTCTGGGGCAGAGAACTCAGCCCCCAAGTATTAGCCTCATCTCACCTATTTTCACATGATTTTAAAGACATTCTGTTCTTTTGTTCTATGCAAGAAAGGCCAGTGCTCAAGGAAAACTATTTTACCAAAGCCTTATCTGACCTGGGGGAGCACCTCCTCTAACCTTCTTGTCTCACATAAGAGGAAAAAAGATAAGGTTAAGAAACTCTTCTGAAGGTCACAACAAGGATTCTGGCCCACCACAAAAATAAAATGTATATTTAATCAAAAGATTATGGAACCCTCCCCTCCACCCCAATATCTTAACATCAACATCAATAGGGATTCTTGATAATATCAATGGATTACAGCTGAGAAAGCTACCTAGACTATATGTGAAAAGGAGTTCCCAGGGAAACCCCAGCAAAAAGAGGGGAGACAAATACACAAGAAGAAACCGAAGCCTCTGATACCTACAGCTACAGCATATCTTAAATACAGCCTAACTCCTAGTGGGATAAACATAAATATTCACACTAAAAGTCTTTAATCTCAGTTCCTATTGCCTGATGCATCATGACCAGCTTTCAACCAAAAATGGTATGGTATGATAAAAAGCAAGAACAAACCTAATGTGAAGAGATAAAATAAGCATCAAAACCAGAGTCAGATATGGCAGAGATTTCTAAATTATCCGCCTTGGAATTTACAATAACTGTGTCTAATATGGTAAGGGCCCTAATGGAACAAGTGGACAACATAAAAGAATAGAGGGATACTGCAAGCAGAGGGATAGAAACTAAGAGAGAGTCAAGTAGAAATGCAAGAAGTAAAAAACAGTATAACAGAAATGAAGAATTACTTTGATTGGTGCATCAGTAGACAAAACTCATCCAAGAAAAAAAATCACGGAGCTTGAAGATATGTCAATAGAAACTTTCCAAACTGAAATGCAAAGAGAAAAAAGAATAATGATGTTTGAGTTTGCTAGAAGCTGCCGAAAGCAATAAACCAGCAATGGGTTGCCTTTTACAATGGGGATTTATTAACTTATAAGCTTACAGCTCTGAGGCTGAGAAGAATGTCCAAATCAAGGCAGCAGGTAAAGCTCTATCTCCAAAAATTGGCTGCCGGCTATCCTAGACTCCTGTCCTGTGGCAGGGCACAATGTCAGGATCTGTGAACTCTGCTTTCTCCTCTGGGATCCATTGCTTTCAGCTTCTGGCTTCCTCCAGATTTCTCTCTGCTCCTATGACTTTCCAGGTTCCATTGATTTCAACTTTTGGCTACTAGGACTTTCTCTCTCAGCTTCTAGAGTTTTCCCTCTGTGTCTGATATTCATCCGTTTATAAAGGATAGCAGTAAGAGGATTAAGGACCATACTGCTATGCCTTACAAAAGTACTCTAATCTAATGACCCTTAACTGAATCTAATAAAAATGTCCCACCTTCAATAGGTTCACACTCACAGGAATGGATTAATTTAAGAACATAATTTTTGGGGGTCCATCCAGCATGAAACAAGCACAAATGATTTAAAAAAAAACCAAAAACCCAGAATATGCAAGAACTATGGGACAATTATAAATGGTATAATATGTGTAATTACAAACCAAAAGTAGAAGAAAGATAGAAAGGAGCAGAAGATATATTTGAAATATAAATGGCTGAGAAATTTCCAAAATTAACATCTGACATTGTTATGAATTGAATCGTGTCTCCTCAAATAATATGTTCAAGTCCTAACCCCGAGTCCTGTAAATATTACCCTATTTGGAAATAGGAACTTTGAAGATTTTATTACTTAAGATGAGGCCAAACAGGATTAGAGTGGACCCTAATCAATATAAGAAGAGGAACATTGGACAGATAAAGACTGTGTGGCAGATGGAATTATATGTGCCCAATTGAGACATTCTCTTAATTTTAATCCACATGCCTATGGGTGTGAATCCATTGTAAATAGGACTTATTGAAGATGTTATTTTTAGTTAAAGTTGGTCCCAACTGAATTAAGGTGGGTCCTTTCTTTTCTTTTTTCAGTTTTCATTTTAAATATATTTAATTTTTTGAATAGACAATACATTCATATGTTTCAAAATTTAAAGGCCATAGAAGATACATAGTCGGAGATGCTTCAGGCCTCTGTCACCCTATAAAGCATTGAACAATCAGCAAGAACTGGAAGAAGCATACTTATCAAATCTCCAGAAAACAGTTAAAGAACTGCAGTAACAGGGAAATTGTGGAATCAAGGAAAAGGCTACTTAAAAACAGTAGGATCTAGTGATGCTCCCCTCCCATATCACTCACTGTCTCCAAACAGAGCAGACCTACGTTTCCAGGGCAGATCCCTTATCTTCATTCCAGGGTAACCTTCGTGTACAAACTGCGAGCAATATGTCTGGCTTAATCTGTCTCCCTGAGGCCAGAGGTCCTTGCTGTTCCATAACTTATCTTGCATGCATAAGGCAGCTCACTGGGCTGCCCTACAGAATTCTTTGGGAGAGCAGTGAGGTCGTGCTGCCTGGGCAAGGGATCGGTGGTGGTAAGACATGCAGTAAAATACCCAGAACCTTGACGAAACTGTTTCCTAGGGAAGACGGGACATTTGTATCCATCTAAACAGGGGAATTCCCAAGGCCACATATGCATGCTCAAGACAAGACCTTTTGCAAACGATCCAGAAAGCCCCTAAGCTTGGGCCTGGAGCTGTTCTTCAAACTTATTGTATGGATAAACCCTCAAGGAGAGCACTCACAAAGGCCTATCTACTAAGGCTGGGAAAGGTGTTTTCTTTATTCTGTTTTTTTTAAAGGACTCCTGATAGTCTAAGAAAGTTCTATCATAACAGGAGTTGTATACAAGCTTAAGGAACAGAGACCTCAGAGAATAAATTCCCATTATAACATGTTAAAATAGCAAAATGTCCAAGTTTCAAAAATAGGTTAAAAAACATACAAAGAAACAGGAAGTGGTAGCCCCCAAAAAAGGAGAAGATTAAAGGATTGGAAATAATCAATGAGGAGGACCAGATTTCATACCAGACAAAGACTTAAATAATGGTCTTAAATATGCTCAAATATCTAAAGGACCCATGGAAAAAGAACTAAAGGAAATCAGGAAACTTATAGATGAATACAAAGAGAATATTAATAGAAAGATGGAAATTATAAAAAGGAAACAAACAGAGCTGACAACTACAATAACAGACATCAAAAGTTCCCTAGAGTGGCTTCAACAGCAGATTGGAGCTGGCAGAAAAAAGAATCAGGGAACTTGAAGATAACACAATTGAAATAATTCTGTCTGAGGAGCAGAAGGAAGAAAGAATGAAGAAAAGTGAACAGAGCCTAAGACACCTTAAGACACCCCATGCCAAAGAATATATGCATTGTGTGAGACCCAGAAGAGAAGAAAGGAAGAAAGGGACAGACAAAATATTCAAAGAAATAATGGCTGAAAACTTTCCAAATTTAATGGAAGTCAAGAGTATTCACATCCAAGATATTCAACAAACAGCAAACAGAATATACCTGAATAGACTCACGCAATAGCATATTATAATCAAACTGTCAAATGTCAAAGAAAAAGAGAGAATTCTGAAAGCCACAAGAAAGAAGCAACATGTCACATATGAGGGAATCTCAATAGGATTAAGTGCCGATTTATCATTGGAAACCATGGAGTCAGAAAGGCAGTCAAATGACACATTTTAAGTGCTGAGAACAAAAGCAAAAAAAATTGCCAACCAAGAATTGTCTCAAAAGTCAAGGAGAGATTAAAATATTTCCATATAATCAAAAGCTGATGGCATTCATCACCACTAGTCTTGCCCTACAAGAGATGCTAAAGAGAGTTTTGCAGGTTGAAAGGAAAGGACAACAGACAATAGATCAAAGTTGCATGAAATAATAATGATCTCCAGGGAGGGTAGTGACATGGGTAAACATAATTGCCAGTATTACTGTATTTTTGGTTTGTCACTTCACTTTTGACTTCCAATCGGATCTAAAAGGCAAATGCATAAACTGTAGTGAAAAATCAGTGGGTTTGGACTCACAATTTATAAACAAGTAATTTGTTTATAAATTTCTTATAGCTGGGAGGACAGAGAGATATATAGGAACATAGATAGTTTGTACATATTTTTGAACATAAGTTGGTATCAAAGCAAATGAGATAGTTATAGATTTGGGATGTTAAATTCAAGCCCCATTATAAGAACAAAAAAATATTGGAGGTTCATAAAGTCAGAATTTAGAGTACAGGCTTCCAGGGGCAAAGAGCAGGAGGAATGGGAAGTTAATGCATAATGGGTATAGAATGTCTGTTTGGGGGAGATGGGAAAGTTTTAGTGATGGAAGGTGGTGATGATTATGCCACATTTTGAGTGCGATTTATCCCATTGAATGTTTTGTTTGGAAGTGCTTGAAATGGGGAAGTTTATGTTGCATACATATTCCAATATTTTTTTTAAAAAAGCAACTAAAGAGACACGGACAATTAAATGAAATATGTGATCCTGGATTGGATCTAGCAAAGGGGGATAAAAGGCTCAAAAGGCTATTAATGGGACATATGAAAAAAATTGGAATATAGACTATAAGATTTATGTCAATGTTAAATTTCTTGAATTTGATACATGCACTTCTCGTGGTTACATAAGTGAATATCCTTGTTCTTAGGAAATGTACATGGCAATATTAAGTGTTCTGAACACTCAAGTGTTCAGAAAATGGATGGATAGGCAGGTAGATAGATAGATAGGTAGATAAGTAGATAGATAAACAGACAGATACATACATACATACATACATACATGCATGCATGCATGCATACACATACGTGGATAAATATTCTTTTAGTTTCCCAGCTGCTAAAACAAATACCAAACAATGGGTTGGCTTAAACAATGGGAACTTATTGGCTCAGGTTTTTTTTGTTTTGTTTTTTGTTTTTTTTTAATTTATTTATTTTTTATTGTATAATTTTCACAATACATACCACTATTTGTAAAATGATATATAAATATATATGCATATATGTGCATTTGCTTACAAAAATGTTATATATATATATATATATATATATATATATATATATATATTTTAAGAGGTGCTCAGGTTTTGAGGCTAAGAGAAGTCAAAAATTGAGTCATCAGGAAGGTGATGCTTTTTTCCTGAAGTCTGTGGTGTTCTGGGGATAGCTGCTGACCATTTTTGGTCCTTGGTTTTTCTGTCACATGATAATGTACATGACAGTCTATCATGATTTCTCTACCTAACTTTCACTCTGCCTATAAAGGACTCCGGTAATCCAGACTAATGCCCAACCTGATTCATTGGACCCTCACCTTAACTGAAGTAAAATCTTGAAGAGCTCTTATTTGCAATGGGTCCACACTCACCAGAATGCGGACCAGGATGAAGAACATGTCCAAATTGGAGTATGCAAGTCAATCTACCATAGATGGATGGACAGATGGATGGATGGATAGATAGATATAGATGATAGAGAGATAGAGAGAGAGAGATAAAATACTGCAAATATGACAAATAATAAACTTAGTGGATCTGGGTATGTGGGGTGCTGTTAAGGTATTTTGAAATTCTCTGTATGAGATTTGTCTTATTTTGTTAACTGTCCAATAAGTTTGAAAGTATTTCAAAAAAAAAAGATAAAAAATATAAAAGAATGAATGTTACAAAAATACATTAAAAATATATAAAGGATTGTTCAAGTGAAAAATCTTCCACACCTGAGCAGAGTCACCCAGTAACCTTCTCTTTAGGTAATGACTGTTGCTGGGTTTTTCCTATTTTTTTTTCAGAGACATTTATTTGCATGCAAGCAAATGTATATACACATAAATACATAAAAAGCATATGTTTTGTACCCATTTTTTAAAAATGGTAGTTTACTATACCTGTTCTGTGTCTTGTTTTTTTATAAACACTAAATCTTGAAGAACTTTCCATATCAACTCACAAACTTTTCTTAATTATTTTTCCCTTAATGGCTAACTTCCCCAATGACAAGGGGAAATAACACCAAGAATAGAAAACACCCCATGTGTTTAGCTGGATTATGGGTTTTTCCATGATTCATTTAGAGTTCTCTCTATTCTGGCAAAAGTCTCCTCATGAGTTTTTATAGTATGGGAGGAGGTCAAAAGAACTCTCATTTTTCTAATTTTCCCTTTTAGAAGCTTATCATAAATAGCCATTTGGGGAACCAGCAGAAGCTATACAAAACAGACTAATCCAATTTACAGGAGGTACTTTATCTCTCTTGTATCCTCATATAAAATAATGTCCTTGAGCTTAATAATGGTACCCATTGCTATTAAAGAATGGGATATCGGTATGTAGAGCTAATTGGGTAAAAACTC
Source organism: Tolypeutes matacus (assembly GCA_026826555.1). Classification (NCBI taxonomy): domain Eukaryota; kingdom Metazoa; phylum Chordata; class Mammalia; order Cingulata; family Chlamyphoridae; genus Tolypeutes; species Tolypeutes matacus. The sequence goes on along the minus strand of JAKSZT010054462.1, from coordinate 17,170,257 downwards.
CAAAAGAAAAATTATAACCATCATCTCTTCATCGTCATCAGATATCTTGGTCTCATTTAAGCAACAATTTCCTTTACCTGACCTTTCAGCCCACCAGAAATTTGTGCCTTGAGTAGAATGAGTTCTCATGCTATTAAAACACTGTAGTGTTAGAAAGACAAAGGAATTGTGTTCAAGGTAGGAGTACATAGGACAGAAATAGGGTAAAGAGGAGATAAAAGAAAATCATGGTGAAGGTAGGGTACGATTGGGGATGAAGATTGGGCATTGTAATGTAATGTAAATGAATAAGAGAACATTTAGACAGATGGTAAAAAGGAAGAGACAGAGAGTAAGATATGGAAATTTGGGCATGTCTTGACCTGTGACGTTGTGTGTCATCTACATATTCCAACGTCTTGGGGAGAGGCTGTCTACATCAGATGTTGTCTGCTTGTGGAATCCTCGTGTCAATTTTAGCTTAAGATCCAAAATGGGTGTAACCTCTCAAGGGCTTAGAGAGCATTCTATTTCTGACAGTTGGATCCAAGGGTTAATTCCCTGTAGCTTTAATGCCATACTGGTGGTCAATAGAACTTGATAAGGTCCTTTCCATGTAGGTTGTTAAGCAATCTTTTGTTGATGTCTCTTCCAGTATAACTAGTCGGAAAAAGACATCTAGATTTGTGAATAGTGGAACAAATACAATTAGCCCCTTATAATAATTAGCAATTTTCCATTGTAACAGGTCAGAATCCAGTAAAGTAGGAGAACAATAAGCCGTTATTATTTCATAGGAGGTTAACCAGTGCTTTCCCGATGGGCTTGATCTTGCGGCCCTCAAGGCTAAGGGAAGATCTTACGGCCCTCAAGGCCCTCTAGACCAAGTTAGAGAGAAAGGAAATAAAATAGTTTCGCTAATTTAAGTTTTAAGATACCATTTGTTCTTTCTACTTTTCCTGACAATTGAAGGTGGTAGGGAGAATGAAGCTTTTGGTTGCTGGGTAAGACCTTGCAAGGTTCCTTGATTACAGTTCCAGTAAATTGGGAGCCTCTCTCACTTGAAAGAATAGCAGGAATTCTCTAGGTAAGGACAACAAAGTCTCTTATTTTTAGCTACTGTGAGGGAAGTAGCCTTGTTACAAGGAAAAGCATCCATACATCCAGAAGATAGAAATACACGAACATACCCCATAGAAGGGGGTACCTGTATAAAGTCCATTTGAAGACATCCAAAAGGGCCCTGTCAGTTGTGGCATGTGACCCCGTCATCTTTACACTTTAACCAGGGTTATGTTAATTGAGAGGTAGGACATAATTTATTCACTTCTCATTTAAAGTTCCGTTTTGTTGTTATTGTTGAAGATAAAGCGCCAACCTGTACTGACTGCAAGCACTTTCAGAGACGCATCAGAGTAAAACGATGGAATGGACAAGGAAATCTGGTAGTTTTTGTGGCACGTAGCATTTTTTAAAGAATAACTAAAATTATGACTGATAATATTATACTGTTGTCTAATATCATGCAGATCAGTATCAGGAAATATCATGGACAGTGAGAACGTTGTCAAATCTCTAGGAATTTTATACAATCTCTAAATAAATATATGGCTAGTATTTTACCCACACAAATTTAACTAACAGAAGGTTAGAAAATCCCTTTTAATTTGACAACATTTCCAAAGCAACTCATAGCATATCAAATAATCTTAACTATTTTTATCACTGCTTTTGTACAAGGTGAATGAACAAATCCTTTGGGATTTTCCAGGGGCCCTCTGGAAAATTCCAAAGATAGTGTGAGATCAATAAGACATCATTTAGGGTTTGATTTTGGGAAAGCAAAATGTCAGAAAGTTGTCAGGTTTGAACATTTTGTTAAATAGGAAAATTAGTTACTGTAAGACAATAAAAGAGTAAATAGGAGTTAATATGGTTGTGAAAAAAAAAGACAGTTATTTTAAAAGTGAGAAGATGCTTTCTAAAACAACAAAGCATGAGATGGTCAATATAAATATCACTAAGGATATTATTCTGATAAGACATAGATTCTTTGCCTTCTAGGTAGATTACTCAGATGGTTAAAAACCCTTCACAACTTCTTACGAAGAGCAGACCAATAATCCAAGAAACCATTTTTGTTTTAACGGAGAGAAAACCAAATTCTAGTTTTACCTGAATATACTGTTTGATATGAAAGTTCTTAAATATCTTATAAGTCTATCAAACCTTAATCAGCATTGGCCATGTCAAATAAAATTTATTTCCACTAACCTTCTATAATTTTCTATATCCATTTAGGTTTTATCCTTCACTTTCCTTTTTCTCCTTCTGCAATAATCAATCAAATTACATTAAGACAAAACTACTCTTTACATAACTGCAACACATCCTGCATAGCATACATACTTAAGTTCGCAAGAAGATCTTGGAAATTGTCTTCAAGTTGACATCTTATAAAACATAATAACTCATGGAATGAAATTTTTCAGAATAATAACTCAATTTGGTTAAATGCAAATTTACATTTTTCATCATTTTAAACATCTAGTAGATATAATGCTAAGCATATTTGATCAGCAAACCTGTATAAATTTAGGAAGAACATACCCAAGTAGAATAAAATTGTAACTTGTATTGTACTTACTATTGATGACTCAGAAAACAGCTGTTTTTTAAATTAATAATATTAAACCAGTCTCTTTGCCAAAGGTTTACCTAGCAAAATTGGACTTGAATTTTAAAAATATTTGTATTTAATTCCACAAATACTCATTCTACATTGGAAGTATTAGAAGTTTGTTTTCCTTACTTTCTGGAACTTTAAGAGTATTAATTTATATACAAATGCTTATTTATCTTTTAAGCAGGTTGAATAGAGCTTTTGAAAGAAGTTTTTTTTTATTAATTTGGTATTACCATGAGGAGATAGGAAAATATATATTAAGCAGACACAAATAGATTAGTTTCAATTAAAATTTTTTAGCACTGAGTCAGACATAAAATCACAGAAAGACAGAAATATAAAACTCACTAGTTTACATAAAAAAGCTGACTTTCTCTCCTTGTTCTACACTTGTATATTTATCAGAAATTTTCTTCCTGGTAGATGGACAAGTGGAAGTTATTTATTTAATAATGATGGGAAGCTTTCCCATTGTTATTTGTAGAGGAGACTTTTAAGACTTTCTTGTTCAGACATGTAATATTAAGGAAAATGTGCCCAGTTTCTCAGGTCAGGCAGCCCTATATCATATGCACCCAAAATAATTCTAAATTCCTCCATGCTACACTTATTTGGGGAAATCTTTAATTATAGCTCTTAATTCAGTTCAGGTCCAAGGTTGAAATTCTGCTCGAGTGGATATCCAGTTTCCATAGAACGTTTAATCTTTAAAGGAGTCTGGGCTAGATTATTTTCCTTCAGTGGATCAAGAAGAAACTCTTAGGGCAGCTGTGGTATAAGAGCTGAGTCCGGGAACTAGGGGAGCTATAGGTTTGGTTTCAAGTTCTTTCCCTTTATTCTGTTTTTAGCTTTTTCTTTTCTTTTCCTTCTTCTTTTTTTTTTTTTAATGAACCTTTAAGTGAAGCTATTGTGGAGGCAGATTGTCTCTAGCAGCCTCTGACTACCAATCTTGGATCCCCCTCCCCATTTTTTTAAGGTATCTCTCAAGTGCAGGATTCATCCTATAACCCAAAGTATAAAATAAATATATACGAGTCCATATAAATCTAAATAAATGATTGATTATATTTAAAAGTGGAGAAGAGAAAAATCTTCTTTGCATAAGAATCTCAAATAATATATGAAATGCCCTCCCAACTTGCCCCAATTAGTTTCACGTGAACTTAGTGAAATATTTTCAAAGAATAGAGGAGGAAAAGGAAAATAATAACTTTACAAAGGAGAAACCTGACAAACGCTTACGTGGTGAACGTGAACTTCAGTGATAAGGTCATGTGGATGTCACACTCTGATATGATGTAATGAGAAAGGCACTTTATCTCTGGGTTAAACTTTCCCAAAACTTATAACTTAAGATTAGTCAGGAGAACACAGATGTACATTCTACAAGACACCTGACAAGTGCTCCTCAAAACTGTCCAGGTCATGAAAATCAAGGAAAGTCTGGGAAACAGTCACAGACCAGAGCAGGCTAAGGGGAAATGGTGAGTAAATGCAATATGGTCTCCTGGAACAGAAAATGGACATTCATGAAAAAAACGGTGAAATCCAAATAAAGTCCAGAGTTCAGTGACTAGGAAGGCATGGATATAAGACTTCTTAGTTTTGACAAATGTGAGAAGATATCACTAGGGGAAACAAACCGAATGAGGGACAGAGAGGAACTCTCTCTCTGCTATCTCTGTGTTTCTTAAAACCTTCCTGTAATGCAAAATTACTCAAACAAAAAGTTTATTTTAAAAAAGTATTATTTTGTAGTGTTTGGTCCAGAATAAGAACTCAATAAACAAATTATATATGTAAATGGCTTAGCATAATATCTGCACACACAGTAAGTAATCAGTAAATGATAGTTCAATGTTAACAATGTTAATGTAATAATACATTGTCCTTGATTAAGAATCACACGGAAATCCTTATAGTAAATATTTTCAAGATAAAGTCGGATACCGGTTCAACTTTTATGCCTTCAGTTTGTAAATCGTATATAAGTTTCTTTCTGCAAATATTCTCTTAGCTATTAAGATTAACTCTAACATTTCTAAATAAGAATTACACAAGGATGAAATTTGAGGGGCTTTTTTTAAAAATAAAATACTTACCCTTCGATTTCCAGGAGCAAAGAAAAATCTGCATTACTTATTGTCTTCCTCCTTTCTTCTTGTGCTAAAATTAGTTGCTTATAGTTAACACTTACTTTCTAAATTGTCCTTTTTTGATGCTGACATGGGCATTTTACAGTTGGAAAGATTATTAAACTTTATTCTTCCTGGGATTCCATTGCACATTTGGACAAAAGCAAGTTTACATTTAGAATTATTCATTAAAAATTAAGTTCTAGATGTTCTTACACATTCAGTGGAAGAAACACCAAACGCAATTTAAATTCCAGCCTTATACTGGAAACCCAAGTTCATAAAAAGACTGTGAAGGACTGGCAAAATTTTAAAACGCATTTTTTCCCCCTTTCTTTTCAACTTTATGCCTCAGATAAAGCCTCTGTAAACATACTGTCTGGGAGAAGGATATCTTGTTTCCTAGCTGCAACACAATTTCACAGAACGTAGAAATGAGAGGCAGAAAAGAACTATTAAATCATCTTGTCCGCTCCCTGCCGGTACGGGATTGCTCCCTGCAGTACATTTTCCGTTGCTTTGTCGATTTTGAAATGACTCAAGCAAGGAGGTTTCCATCACTTCCCTTGGGAGACTTTTCAATGGTTTAATAGCCCTCACTGTTAAGATTGCTTTAATTTTCCTTTGCTCCATTTTCCTTTGCTTAATTTTATTCCATTTTTCCCAGTTACACTCCCTCGGATGTGTCCCTCCCACCCCAATACTTAGAGGGAGTTATCATCTGCTAGTCATCCAAGGCATGGATTTGGTTTTTAAAATCTCCGCTCTGAAATTCAGTACTCAGTCTCCTGTGATGGTTCTTGTCAACTTTCTTTGGAGACAATTCAATTTGTTGTCAGTTAACACCAGATCGATTGAAGCAAAATATAACTAAATTATTAGTACTGCATTTATTCCAGAACTCTATACCATGTGTTTAATGTATTCTTGGACCAACAGCAGTCTCTTCTGTAATCGTTTTTTAACACTTATTTAGTTCCAGCAATGTGCTAAACATTGTGCAAAGGAGGATAACACACTGCTTTTCCATGGATTTAAAACCAAAATCCAAATATGTCATCAGTATGGCAGAAGAGAAATAGAACACTTCCAGGCAACAAATTGGCGAGATTTGAGAGTTGACCAATTTTTTAACCACACATTATGCTTCTGTGTTTTTCTAGAAGATTTAAAAAATTGTAATAAAATAGGCTATGATTAATTTAAAATAAAGTACATACTAGCAACTATTATAAAATCAAATACATATTTCAATAATTGAAAAACGTTTAGCTTATCTTTTAGTATTAGATTTTTTGAAGTAACAAAATGAAGTTGTACTTATATTTGCAACAGGGGAATTAGGTCCCTTAAACATAGCCCTCTGGAAAGGGGCAAGAGGGCAGAGAAATCCACCAAGGAGCCTTTAGCCCCAAGCAATTGAAATCTGAGGGCCCCTCAATTTCTTGCCCATCTCCCTCCCATTAGTGCTCAAGGTTGCTGGGAATATTTTAGCTTCTTGGGTGGTACAGGTGGGAAGGGGACATTTACCAATGTGGAAGCATTTCTACTTAAGCCTCTCTGGTTCGTTGCCTGAAGACAGCCCAGAAGATCGGGACCTAAATCTCCAATGCCCTGGTAATTTGTTATTATTTAGATTTTCATTCTAAATAAACCTTCCATTTCTTATAATTTTGTATTTATAATATTGTAATTTTTTCCACTAATAAGACCACCTTAAGCGTCTAAATTTTAGGTCACATCATTGTGAGCTCATCTTTGTCCAGCTGATTATGATGAGGGACTTCCTAAGCCAGAGCATCAGCCAAGCTGTGCATGTCCATCGTTCATGTGAGTGGAGGAAGAGGCAGTGTATTCTGTTCGTGCCACTCTACGCCACGTGACCCAACACAGAATCCCAATAATATTCTCTGGGATTCTAGTGGTGAAATAAATTCATCAAAGGTTGGAGGGACAGTCATTTCATTCCCTAAATTATTGCAGGTTCTTACAAGTTTTGCAATTTTCATTTAAAAATACAATGAAACCTCAGTCAATTGTTTAGCCAATACTTTCTGATTTTGACTATAAAATTACCTTTCCTTTTTTTTTTTTAATAGGCTACCCATCATTTACAGATGGAATTAGTGTCCCAGAAAACACATTCTAGGAAATATTCTGCCATTGCACTCCTTATGATCTAGCATAGAACTCTTTACACGTAGGGTTAAAACATACATTTATATATCTGCTTATTGGATCATATAAAGAAGTAAAGAAATTTCTGTAGATAGAAATTCCCATGAAACTTTATGAATAAATGTCTCTCTATTTCAGGGGTTCTTAACCCTTTTGATTCCATGATCCCCTTTGTTAGTCAGGTGAAAACCACAGACCGCTTCTCAGAATGTAGTGGCAGATAGTTTTATGACACTAAACTAGTGCGGAGTCTAACAACTACCATTATTTTGAAGTATGGATGAGTGTAAGTGATTTTTCGAGATATGCAACAACTGTAATGTGATATGAAATGAATATTACTGTAATTTATTGCATACATGCATAAGCGAAGGAAATGCTAGATTTCAGTAAAAGGTCAGAGAAAATAAAGATATAAAGATAATAAGTTGATTTTTTTTTCAATTCAAGTTCACAGAGCCCCCTGAATTAAGAACTCCTGCTCTTTTCTTTAGTTACTAAACTGAACAAACTCACTCTGTCAGAGAAAAGAAAAGTTAGGACTGAAAGATATTTGTTCCTGAGTGATTGGATAGAATTTACAGTCTACCTGGCCTTGAGTCTTCTGTCCTTGAATATACTTTTCCAACTGAAGTATATTGGGCCAATCACTGCATACCCCTGCCTGGGTGATAAATCATACAGAATTACTGTCTGCCTCAAGCTTCACCAGAGGTTTCTTGAGATGCCATCTGGGCTGATGTTACTTATCCAGCTGTATTTCTTAAATCTTTAATTAGCAACAGGTTTTTTTCCTGTGTAAGGACAGAAAGCAACCCCTGGGCTACTTCATGTGCTAGTGAACTTCACATGCTCTTGGGAAGGTTTTGTTCCAAATATGTTCACTTTGTATTCTCCCTTCATAAATGTCCTTTGGTGGAATCAGGCAAGGAAATGAATTGTTCTTAGGCTCATTGAAGCTTCCAAAGTGAAAGTGAATCTAGAAAATTCTAATATCCATATGATTTCTTCCACTAAAATCAAGTATTTAGGAGGGTTAATACACTTTTGCTGATTTTATGTCTACTTGTTCTATCAATTTTTCAGGCCGGGGAATTGAAATCTCAAACTGTAATTGTTGATTGTTCTATTTATCCTTACAGTTCCATCAGTTTTTGCTAAATGTATTTGAAGCTTTGTTATTGGATGAATTAACGCTTAAGATTGCAATGTCATCTTGATTAACCGACCCTTTCATCTTTATGAATAAACCTTCCTGATCCCTGGCAATATTTTTTTTCTCTGAAATCTAATTTGATTGATATTAGTATAGTGACTCCAGCTTTCTTCTGTAACTATTTCCAACCTTGTTATTTTTAACTATTTGTATTTTTATATTTAGAGTTCATTTAAGTAACTGAAAGCACTGCAGTATACATATGATATTTGCACCTTGTTTTTTAAATTCAATCTGAATGTCTCTGTCTTTTAATTGGGTTGTTTTCACCATTTACACTTAATGTGATTTTTACTATCATTAGACTTAAATCTGGCATTAAGATATGTGTTTTCTATTTTTTCTATCTGTTTTTTGTTCCCCTTTTTCTCTTATTCTGCCTACATCGGGATTAATTGGATATTTAACGATTTCATTAAATTTCCCTTGTTAGATTAGTAACTATAACTGCTAGTTTTGTTATGTTACTGGTTTCTTTAGAGTTTATAATATATATCTTTAACATATCACAATATACCTTTAAGTGATTTATATCACTTCATGTATAGTATACAAACCATGCAATTGTACACTTTTACTTATTTTATTTATCTATTTTTGCTTCACATTTCTTTCAAATATGTTATAACTCCTATAATACAATGTTATTATTTTTCTTTAAACAGTCAATTTTATTTTAAAAAGATTAAACCAATAAGAAAATAGCCTTATATTTTACCCATGTGATTACCATTTCCAGTGCTCCTCTTTGCTTTGGGTAAATCCATACCTCATCTAGTATCACTTTTCTTCTGCCTGAAGGGCTTCTCGTAACATTTCTTGCAATGCAGGTCTGCTAGTGATGGAAACTTGCACTCTTGTATGTGTGGAGCAGTTCTTATTTCATCTTCACTTTTGAAAAATATTTTTGCTGCCTATGTAATTCTAGGTGGGCAGATCAATTAATTTTCTTAAGTAATTTAAAGATGATGCTTTACTGCCTTCTTGTTGCATTGTTTCTGATGTCATCTTTTTCTCTTTTTTTTCATTTTAAAAACAATTTATTGAAGTATATTATTCATTCATATATGAACATACATAAACAAGAAATGTATAGTAAAAATTGTGAACTTATTAAACAAACATTCGTAATGTCATACAGGGTTCCCATACATCAGCCCACCACAAATATCTTACATTATTGTGAAACATTTATAACAAATTACCAAAGAGCATCATCAAAGTATCACCACTAACTGCCATCCTTTTCTTTTGCTACTCTGCTTGTGTGTCATTTTTTCTCTGGCTCCTTTAATATTTTATTGTTATCACTGGTTTTGGACAATTTGATGTACCTCCAAGATTAATGTCTTCGGGTGTCTTGCCCTCATGCTTCAGTAAGCTTCTTGCATCTGGGGGCTTTATAGTTTTCATCAAATTTGGAAAAAGAGAAAACAGCTTTTATCACTTTAAATACGCACTCTCTCATCCCTCTTCTCATGTGAGGACTTCATTTACATGCACAGGCACACCTCAGAGATGTCGTGGGTTCCATTTCAGACCACCACAATAAAGCAAATATTACAATGAAGTGAGTCACACATTTTTTTTCGTTTCCCAGTGCACATAAAAGTTGTCTTTACACTGTACTGTAGTCTATTAAGTGTGCAATTGCATTATGTCTAAAAAAAACTATTTACATGACTTAATTAAAATGTGGCACAGAGATAAATAGTGAGTACACGCTTTGGGAAAAAGGGTGCTAATAGACTTGCTCCATGCAGGGTTGCCACAGACCTTCAATTTGTAAAAAATACAATATCTGCAAAGCACAATAAAAAGAAGCACACTAAAACAGAGGATGGCTTTCTATAAGACAGCTTGAAATTGTCTCACAGCTCACTGATGCTGTTTTCATTATAAAAGTTTTCCCTCTGTGCTTAATTTTGAATAGTCTCTGTTGTTATGTCATCAAGTTCACAAATCTCTCCTCCTGCATTGTGTGATCTGCTATTGATCTAATCCAGTCTATTTTTCATCTCGGGCATTGTTTTCCTCTGTAGATCTCCAGTTCTCATCTGGAGAAGTTTGATTTCTGTCTTTTTCATATCTTTTATGTCACTACAAATATTCTGGACAATAGCTTCACTGACTATGTTAACATCCTCCTTTTCTGATTCTAACATCTGGGTCAGTTTAGATTTATTGATTTGTCTATGTATGGTATTTTTACTCTTTTTTTGTATGTCTGATAATTTTTTTATTGGATGCAATTCTGATTTTACCTGGTCAGTTCCTTGATATATTTTCATTTCCATAAGTACTATTGACCTTTCTTCTGGAATGCAGTTATATTATTGGAAACAGTTTGATATATATAGGAGGTACTGGGGATTGAACCCAGGACCTCGTACATGGGCAGCAGGCGCTCAACCACTGAATTACACCTGCTCCCCAAGTTGACACTTTTAAATCTTGATTTTAAGATTTGTTAGTGTACCAGAGCACCATTTAATCTAGAGATAATTATTCCCCACTACGGAGGCAAAACCATTTTGAAGGCTTTGAGCAATACACCATGAATTATTAGGATTTCCAGCGTGGCAGGTGGGAATAGCCACTATTTCCAGTGCTGTGTGATGATGGAGCACTGTCCATTCCATTCCCCTCAGGTGGTTCTTTCCTTAGCCTTGTGGCATTTCCTTACATGAATTGAGTATTCTGCTGAATTCTCAAGATGGACTCTCTGTAGATCTCTGGAGTTCTCTCTCTGTGCTGGTTTTTCCTCTCTGGTACTATCTCCTTCTGGCTCTAACTGCCTTGCCTGAACTCTCAGTTCTATCTTCTCATCTAAGGGATTCTTCCAGACGCTGCACTGTGTGCCATGGCCTGGAAATTCTCTCAAGGCATTGAGCTGAGGAAATCACAGGGCTCACTTAATTTGTTTCCCATCTCTCAAGGATCACTGCGTTTCTTGCCTGGTGTCTAGTGCCTTGGAAACAGTGCTTTCATATATGTTTCTTAGTTTTTATGTTTGTTTTAAAGTAAACCTGATCTCTTATTTTTTCCATTTTGGCACTAACTGGAAATCACTCTTTTAACAAAACTTTAATGAAGCCTTAAAGATAGTGAAAGTTGAATACAACATAATAACTTACAACTATGATTAAATATGACATCCACAATCATCTGAAATACTTAACTGTGTGGACTTTTATCCAGTTGCCATGTTTCCAACGCCACAGCACACTTAAACACCAGGGATTTCAAAGCTCAAATGAGCTCAAGTTCCAGGGAAAGAGAAAAAAAAAATCCCTCCATATACAGTTGGCAAATGCCAAAGAATTATGGATTAGTTTCCTAGGGCTGCCATAACAAAACTCCCAAGCACCTTGCGGCTTTTAACAACATAACTTTGTTTTCTCAGAGTTCCAGAGACCTGAAGTTCTGAAATAAAGGTGCAGGCAGTGCTATACTCCCACTAATAGCTATAGGGGAGAATCTTTTCTTGCTTCTTCCAGCTTCTGGCATCCCTGGTTTGTGGCAACATAAATCCAATCTCTGCTTCTATATTCAAATGGCCTCTCTCATGTGTCTTCTATGTCTGTGTATCCAATTTCCTTCTCCTTTAACTTATAAGGATACCAGTTATTAAAGTAGGGTCCATTCTAAATCCAAGATGATTTTTATCTTGAGATCCTTAGCTTAATTACATCTGTAAAGACCCTATTTCTAACAATGTCGTATTCATAAGTACTTGGCATTAGGACTTGGAAATACTTTTCTGTGGGACACAATTCAACGCACTATAATTAAAAAAGGAAATACCTAAACAACATGTATTTAAATTTGGAGTATACAGCCGGAAAAGAAGAGAAAAGAAAAGAAACATCTTCACTTAATTATCACACCTCAATACGGCATCTGTGATACTCAAGGATCTGTAAAAATATTCTTATGAGTACTCAAATTCTAAATGATTTAAAAATATGTTTTGTTAATAAAAAATCGTTCCTGGAAAAATATTTTATTGCTTGCAAGACAAAAAGATCTCTTTTGCATTATAATCAGATGCTGAAACACATTTTCAAACATGAAGAATATTATTTCTGATTTTTATTATATATAGAGAGAGCTAAGTTGAAAAAAATAGAACAATGGACTCTAACCTCCTTAAATTACCCTTTAGCTACTTAGAAATGTTCCCAGATTTCTGTTCAAATACAGTTAGAAAGAATACTCCTATAATGTGTCCTCCTCCATAATCACTGCTCAAAAAATGACAACTGTTCATCTTAACAAGAAAGTGAAAAAGAGGTATATCTTAACCTTGCCCCCTCTTTGTTTGATATTAGCTTCACCTAAAAAGGACCCGAACTGTACATTTCTTAAGGAAATTGAGTTCACAATTCAATACTTATTCATAATTAGATAAAGATATAAAAGTGTCACTTCCATCTATACCAAAGTCAAGGCCAAAAAATTCAGCTTTTGAAAAATATCTTTCTTCATAGTCTACCTGGGTATAACTTCTTCTGGGTCAGTCTTGGAAGCTGTCCAAAGAACCTAGAAATTTCATCCTATGACCTTAGATTCTGTTATCTTTTTCTACTGCACTCTTTGTCAAATAGCCAGAGAAATGCAACCCCAAAATCCAGGGATTGAGGCCAAACTTACACATGTGAAAAAATAATTTTTCTGCCACCAGCAGAATGGGTATAAAATCCCTATTTAATTAAGCAAATCAGGATGTATTGTCAGTTTTCCTTTTCATTGGAATAAAACTGAAATGTTGATGGGTGAAGGGGGAGAATCAACCTTTCGATTTTTAAAAAATTTGTATTTAACATTCACAACATGTTCAGACCTGTAGACATGGCTGAGGGGTTTTATTGAGACTTACCAAAAAATAAAAAGTTAAATACACCTCAGGTTGTGTGAGAGCCATGCCTCTCTCTCTCTACAGGGTTGCCTAACTGTGTTGGAAAATCAGTTTCCTCCATGTCATTCTCTTAGTGGTAGAATGTATCTCTGTTCACCAATATCCACTTTCTATTCTTATAGGCCGAATATATCCCCCCACCATATTGAACTTAAGTGTGGCCACACAACGTGTCTCAGCCAATGAAATGTGAGAAATACTTTAAGAGATAGTGTTCATTTTGGCATGGTTTTCTCTGCCATGGCTGTCAATCATATTACAGAGAGAGGTTGGTCCAGCAGCCCGAGGACAGAGCAGAGCCCTCAGCTGACCGGACATGTACATCTAGTATGTGCAAGAAATAAATTTTTATCATTTTACATCCCTGGAATCTGGGACTCCTTTGTTACCATGCCATCATCGAGCCTATCCTGGCTGATAGGATGTACTTCTGACTTTCTTTCCATCCTTGAAGACAACAACTTTCTAGCTATTTGCCATACCTCTCTAATTTCTTCCTCAAAGCCATTCTCTATACTGCTAGTATAAACCATGTAAAATCTAAAGCTGTCCATGCCTTATTAAAGTTTTTCTTTGAAAATACAGTATAAAATCGAAACCCATAGTACAGGAAAAAAAAGTCACCATCCATTTGCCTGTCAGTCTGGCTTCACTGCCTTCCACTCATCTCTATACTGCATCTGCTCCTACATTAAGCTTCTTGCAGTGCCTGGATTCCAACCATTCCTTAGTTCATGAATTTCCTGTAAATCCTTACCCATTCTTCAATACTCAATTGAGATTTCTTCTTTTCTAGGAAGCCCTCCCTGGAATTAACCCTACCACTGCCACCAACACTACCATAGAGTCCCCTAAATATAGCTTTAATCCTGGATTTAGCACTTGGCTGTGTATTTGTTTATGTACCATGTATCTCTCTACCCAGAATGTGAGCTCCTTGAAGGCATTTACTTTTCGGTTAAGACAATGTAGCTCAGAAATTAGAAGTAACTTGCCCAGTATTAAGCGGTGATTAAATTGCCAAGCTCTGATCCGAACCCGATACCCTGAACCTGCTCTTTCCTACACATGGGACTTCCTTCCAGCTAAAGTTGGAAGAACTATGTTCTAGTTCTCATTCTGCAGGCTATGAGGCAAAGCACAAACTCAAAACAATGTTTGAAGAATTCGAGGCACTGTAGGGCTGAATACTCTTCCTCTTTCTTAGTGGCTCTTCATATATGCCAGATGATTCTGAAAACAGGATTTTTAGTGACCTGTAGAGTCCAGAAGAAATCAGGAAAATGTCTACAGATATTTGGCTAGTCTTTCTAATTTCTCTTTTGCAAGGTTTTTGTAGATTTAGTTTTTAATTTTTTTTTATTTTAATTAAGGATTGATTGGGGATCATCAAGGTCATTTAACCTTTTATGATGTGGCAGCACGAACAATGGGCAGTTCTTGATCCCTCCTATACCACTAAATAATTTAGGCCTAAGGTCAATCAGCTCTGGATGAAAAAAGCAAACTTCACAGAAATCGTCTCTTTGGTTTCTTGCAGCACTCATATTGCATGAGTGTGTATGTATGGCTCATGCAATAAATAACAGGAACATTTATTAAGGACCTACTGTGTGCAAGACTTCAGGATCAAATATAGGGACTTGTTCATTAAAATTTTAATCTTCAGTTCTTTTATAAAGGCTTGAAGATTTTTTTTTTATGAAACTTGCTCTTTCTCCCTTAAAACATTCCACTCTGTATTGCAGGTTCGTAATTCCAAAGCTTTGCAACCAACATCTTGTTTATTGCCAATGGCACCCTCGGTGGGTCCCCCTATGGATTGACTGTGGGGAAATTAAATGTTTTCACGCTGGGTGCAATCCTTCAAAGAAAGTTCTTGCCTGAGACAAATTTTCTCCATAGGTTGTAGTTAGTAATTTCCTTCCTGTTAATAATTCCACACACATTGATCTCACAGCAGCTGGTGATTATTTGGCACAAAACCCTCTGGATTTATTTTAAATTTAGACATAATTTTACTCCAGGACCTGCTTCCTGCTTGGGCATTACCTTAGGAGACAAAAGTATTCTGAATAGCTTGTTGAGAATGACCAGTATTCTTGACAACAAAAAAGCTTCAAACTTTTTGTCCAGCTGCCCACAGGACCAAGAATTATTTTTTTCATTCTACTGAATTCCTTCAAGCAGTTTTCAGTATGAAAACTTGCATAGCTTCATTCCAACCACTGAGGCATAAATGCCTAAAACAAAGCATTTTCTTTTCAAGACCATCTTCTCTCTCTTGCCCTTCTCCCTCCCCTAAAAAAGAAGGCTTATTTGACACTAAGTGCCACATATCTATATTTGGAGCACATTCGATGCTCGAATGCAGGCTACGTCAAGGCAGTTTTGTATTGTTCATTGTGTGAGTTCTTGGTAGCTAGAACAGTGATAGGTAGAGAGTAGGTCCTCAGGCATTATTTGTTGTAATTTATCAAGCAGACCAGATCACATTTCCCATTGCATAAATATTATATCTTGTCAAATATCAAAGGTGGATGAAGATAATATAGTGGTTGCTTCTGAAAATACATTTTACTACCAATATATTCTATTTAAATCATTTTGGGTTTGATAGAGACAAGATCACACCTGGATGTATACAGGTATCCTATCTGGTTATCTTGCCTTCAATCATCTTCAACAAATAGTATAACCATCAAATTGGGACCCTTGATATACTACAACCACCATTTTATATTCTTGCTCTAAAATCATCCATAGCTGCTGTTGTCTTCAAGATCAATTAAAACTCTAACAGTCATTTAAAGCTTTCTATAATTGCTCCTCAGTCAGACTCTTTATATCCCAAATGCAGCATGTTCACTCTTCCCTCCCTCTCTAGAATGGCTTATTACTTTTACTTCATTAAACTAATTGCTTTCTATTCTTTCAGGGGTATCTCAAGTAGTATGTTCTCCTTGGAGCTTTCCTTAACTGATGCAGCAAAAGCAAATACTTCTTCCTCAGAAACTCACACTGGTCACTTGCATCATTCACTTCGGTTAAGGGCATGATGATTTGGGAGGAAATGGATGACATTTGGAATAGAAAAGCAAAAATTAAATTTCTCATTCTGATGACTTGTTATCAATTGTGGGACCTTGACAAAGCCTCTCTTACCACATTTGTATGTTAGTGTCCTCATTTGGAAGTGGTGGCAGTAATACCATCTGATCCACATCGCTTGTGAAAATGGAATGAAATAATAATTGTGGTTTGTAAAGTACTATTCAAAGGTTAGATTTTATCATTCACTATATACTATCTTGCGTTATCTGTCCATATGTACAAGTGTCCATTTGTCAATTAAAGTGCAAGTTTTTTGAATACAAAAACTGGGTCATGTAATTCTCCACAACACTGAATCTTACAAAGGTTCCTTGATTTGAATTTGAAGGGGGGCAATAAACATTTACAGAAGAACCTAACATTTCTGGTTAATGGCTCCACTTCCCAGGTTCCAGGGCTCTCCCATTGCATAAGAGTCTTCTTGACCAGAAAACTGTAGTTGGATCAAAGTTTTGACTATCAATGTTTGGAACGGGAGGAGACCAGAGTGCTTCAAAGAGAAGATAATCTTCAAATTCCATTCTAAAGGGTAATTATGATCATCAAGTAGTGAAACTATAAATGGGTGTTTTAGGAATGGCATTAAAAATAACGTGTGCAAAGGCAATGAAGCACATGAGCATGTTGTATGGTAAGGGAATGGTGAAATATTCAGTGTGCCCAGAACGGACTCTGTTACACAAAGAAGAGAGGCAAGAGATGGGAAAGGAAGGAGAAGGCAGGCCTAGTAGTGAGGAGGCTTGTATGTCAAGCTGAAGTGGTTTTCTATGACTCTTTTCCACAGTTTTTAGACTGTTAGCGCATGCAGACCTCTAATTTGTCCAGTCCTCCTCACTCTACCTAATTGTGACTTGCTAACTAACCCTTGAACTAACCATCATCCTCTAGTTCCTGCAGCTTAACACCTCCACTTAATCCCTGTACTCGTAAATTTCAAAGTTATTATTTTTATTTGACATTACAGAATGCAACCCTATGTGAACCACAATGACAAGAAAAGTGCACTGTTCCTGGGCCCTTCTGTAGCCCGAAGCCCAAACCTTATCAGAGGAAGGGATTCAATTAATCTTGAAGACACTAAGGCCCACCAGGGGTTGTAAAGAACATGCTCTGGGGTTTCGTGACAGTATTTATGAGCACCTTTTGAAAAATCCAACTTGAACTAGGCAATTTTAAAATAACATCAGGAAGGCTGAGGGAGTATTGAACTTTAGTGGAAAACGCTGAACACAGGGATTACATAGAAAATTCTTCAATAGGACTTCTTGTTTCTGAATATTGACAGCACTTTAAATGGATAAGAATTGTGTTTTGACCACAGATTTCACAGATCTAAGCTATGATTACAAGTTTCAACTGTCTACCATTTCTCCAGCTGATGACAACATCAAGGCATCAAATTAATTTTCAGAGAATCAACTGCATTCAATTTGATCTTTACCAGAAAATGCAATGTATCATAAGAAACTAACATAAGCAGTATCACTGCAGTAGCAGTTGAATGGATGAATTCACTAGTCCTGCATGATGCATCCCATCACAAACCTCATTCTTGCTCTATGAAACCAAATCAGGGCAGGTTAGAAAGTATAACTCTGAAATTACTAACATGAGATGTGTTATATGCTGTGAAACCTTCAGACAGAGAACACTGGTTTCTTAGGAATCTTTAGAACAGTAAAATTAAATTAAACTATTGATGGGCTTTATTCTGGATGTTTCTTTAGCCAGAGATTAGACAGCAGGGGCTACATTTATCAAAATTAAGTCCTAAGTGTTCATTGGTAGGTTCACTTATTCACTCAAGAAAAATTTCCTCTAAACCTACTCTACTTTCTAAGAATTTGGAGCTATAAACCAATAAGTTAAATGAGGAGGCATATCTAGCTCAACACTCAGTCTTAGTCCCTTTTATTAGTGCATTCTAAATCCTGGTATGAAATAAAATATACTTCCTTTGCAGTGGACATAAAGAATCTCCTTCTCTGTAGTGTGTGCAGAACTTGTAACTTACTACTGAAAAATAGAATATGGCAAAGGTTGTGGAACATGACATTAATGATTCCGTTAAATGTTGTAAGACTATGTGCTAGTAGACTGAAGAGAGAGGTCTTCCTGCAAGCCTTGAAGAAGCAAACAGCCGTGTTTGAATTGCTGATGGAAAGGGCCAAGCATCAGGGAATCAGTGGCCTCTAAGATGTGGAGGCAGACTCCAGGCAATAGCCAGTGAGAAGCTGGTACCTGATTACAAACATAAGGACGGGAATTCTGAGAATAGCCTGAATTAGAATGGAAATAGCTTCTTTCCTAGAGACCCTCCAGATCAGAACACAGCCAAGCTGGCACCTTGATACGACTTTGTGGGTCACTGTGCAGAAAACCCAGCTAAGCCATGTCTGAACTCCTGACCCAAAGAAATTGTAAGATATTACATGTGTTGTTTCTAGTTGCTATCTTGGTAATAACTTGTTAGGCAGCAATAGAAATTTATAAATCCTTGATCCAAGGATTCTATATTATAAGATGCATCATTAATGTAGTATTAACCTTTATGGAAAACTAGAAATTTCACATTGAAATTACACGGAAAATGAGGGATTTAAGAACTAACAAATGTTCCCGGCAGGGCTCAACTCTCTCACTAAAGGAATGGAAAAATGGACTAAAGCTGGCTGAGGGGTCAGCAGACCAGGAAGTATTATACAACTCCCAGGAGGTCAGGGGGCAGAGAGATGAAGAACTGAAAACACCAAACGTGAGTCACCAAACTCCTGCAATGGCTGGGAAGGGCTCCCATCTCTCACTGCCAATATATTAAGCTGGGATAAAACCCCTGGCTCACTGCAGCTAAGTAAGATGGGAACAGACATCTTCCTCCCTGTCAACAATTACAAGAGAAAAGGGAAGGGCAGTCAGGGGGTTTCCTTCAGGGAATTGGCCAGCAGACCCCGCTTTGAAACTCGGCTCTGGCAGACCAAAACACAGGAAAACGGAGATTGAAAGAAATGCTCATAGACGCTCCTGGAAAGGTGCATCTATGAACACCATCTGCTGGCCAGTCTTGAAATTGCATGGGTAAAAAAAGGTTTTAGGTCTCTGAACTCAAACTCCTGGGAGAATATCTGCACCCTCTTAGTGAGTCTCTGACCCAATTTTGATAACTTAAGCTGGGCAATTTTAAAGATGTAGAATAAGTTGAAACAAAGAAGAGCTGTGAAAAAAATAAGCAAGAGAGAGAAATTGTCCATCGGAGTAAAATTCACCAACATATTCAGATGCTTAGACATCAGCAAAAAATTACAACCCATACTAGGAAATAGGAAATGATGGTCCAGCCAAAGGAACAAACCAAATATCCTGAAGAGATACAGGATTTAAGGCAATTGATCAATGATAATCACACAAATCTCTTAAAGCAATTCAAAGACTTTAAAGACAATATTACTAAAGAGATTAAGGAGACACTGGATGAGCATAAAGAATGATTTGAAAGTCTACAAAGAAAAGTAACAGAGCTTATGGGAATGAAAGACATGATGGATGGTATTAAAAATACATTAGAGGCAAATAAAAGCAGATTTGTATAGCTCAAATACAGAACTAGTGATTTGGAAGACAGAACATTCAAATTGGAGAAGACAGGAGAATAGAAAAAGAATTGAATGGAAAAAC
This sequence comes from Tolypeutes matacus, assembly GCA_026826555.1. NCBI lineage: Eukaryota > Metazoa > Chordata > Mammalia > Cingulata > Chlamyphoridae > Tolypeutes > Tolypeutes matacus. The sequence goes on along the minus strand of JAKSZT010054462.1, from coordinate 17,150,356 downwards.
TGGAACAGGGTCTCAGGGAATTGAATGACAACATGAAATGTACACACATATGCATTATGCGTGTTCCAGAAGAAGATATAGGAAAAGGGGCAGAAAGAATATTTGAGGAAATAATGACTGAAAACTTCCCAACTCTTATAAAGGAAAGGCATAAATACCAGTGTCCAAGAAGGACAACGTACCCCAAACAGAATAAATCCAAATAGACATACCCTGGACACCTAATAATCAGAATGACAATTATCAGAGATAAAGAGAGGATTTTGAAAGTAGCAAGAGAAAAGCAAAGCATCACATACAAGGGAACCTCAATAAGATTACGTGCCAACCTTGCATCAGAAACCATGGAGGTGGAAAAAAAGTGGTATGATGTATATAAGGTACTGAAAGAGAAAAACTGCCAGCCAAGAATTCTGTATCCAGTAAAACTGTCCTTCAAAAATGAGGGTGAGTTCAAAGTCTTCACAGACAAACAAGAACTGGTAGAGTATGTTAACAAAAACCAGAATTATGACAGATACTAAAGGGAGTGCTGTAGCCTGAAAAGAAAAAAACAAGGGTGAGAGACTTGGAGAAGAGTAGAAATGAAGAGAATTAAGAAGGGTAAATTAAAGGGTAAAAAGACAGACAATAATAACATATGACAACAGAAAGCCAAAGGACAAAATGGATGGAGTAATGACTTTACAGTAATAACATTGAATGTTAATGGCTTGAACTCTCCAATCAAAAGACATAGACTAATAGAGTGATTAAAAAGTATATATATAAGCCATCTATATGCTGTCTATAAGATACTCACCTCAGATGTAATGACACAACCAGGATAAAAGTGAAAGGTTGGAATAAGATATTCCAGGCTAATAATAACCAAAAAAAGAGCAGGAGTAGTGATACTAATATCAGACAAAATAGATTTAAAATGTATAACTTTTATAAGGGATGAAGAAGGTCATTATATATTAATAAAAGAGGCAACTCACCTATAAGAAATAACTATACTAAATATTTATTCAACTAACCTGAGTGCCCCAAGATACGTGAGGCACACATTGGCAAAACTGAAGGAAAAAATAGATGTCTCTACAATAATAGTTGGAGGCTTCAAAATATACCACTCTCAGTATTGGATAGAACATCTGAACAGAGGATAAATAAAGAAGCAGAGAGCTTGTATAATATGGTAAATGTGCTAGGCCTAATAGACATCTATGGAGCATTGCACCCCAAAACAGCAGGATATACATTCTTTTCAAGTGATAATGGATCCTTCTCCAAGATAGACCATATGTTGGGTCACAAGACAAGACTCAATAAATTTTAAAAGATTGAATTTATACAAAACGCTTTCTCTGTTCATAACAGAATGATGCTGGAAATCAATAATGGATGGAAAAAGGGAAAATTCTAAATATATGGAGATTAAAAAATACACTATTAAATAATCAGTGGGTCAAAGAAGAAATTGCAAGAGAATTCAGCAAAGATCTTGAGACAAATGAAAAAGAGAACACAACGTATTAAAACCTATAGGGGGGACAGATGTGGCTCAGATGGTTGGGCATCCGTCTTCCATATGGAGGGACCTGGGTTCGATCCCCGGGACCTCCTGGTAAAAAACAACAACAACAAAAAAAAACCTATGGGACACTACAAAGTCAGTGCTGAGAGGGAAATATATTACCCTCAATGCTTACATTAAAAAAGAAGTAAGAGCGAAAATTGAAGATCTAACTGCACATGTGGAGGAACTAAAAAAAAAAGAATTGCAAACTAATCCCAAACCAAGCCCAAGGAAAGAGAAAGTAAAGACCAGAGCAGAAATAAATGAAATTAAGAAGAACAACAACAAAACCAATGAGAAAATCATCAAAATTCTTCTTCTTTGAGAAGATCAACAAAATTGACAAACCCTTAGCTAGACTGACAAAGAAACAAAGAGAAAAGATGCACCAAGCATTCAAAAATTATCCAATACCAATCTTGCTGAAGCTCTTCCACAAAATTGAACAGGAAAGAACTCTCCCAAACTCATTCTATGAAGTCAACATCACCCTAATACCAAAACCAGATAAAGATACTATGAAAAAAGAAAATTACAGACCAGTATCCGTAATGAAAATAGATGCAAAAATCCTCAGCAAAATACTTGGGAACCAAATCTAAAAGCACATTAACATAATTATACATCACGATCAAGTGGGTTTTATCCCAGTTATGCAAAGGTGGTTCAACACAAAAAAATCAGTTAGTGTAATAAATCACATTGATAAATTGAAGGAGAAAAATCACATGATCCTCTCAATTGATGCAGGAAAGGCATTTGATCAAATACATCACCCTTTCTTGATAAAAACAACCCAAAAGAAAGGAATAGAAGGAAGCTTTCTCAGTATAGTAAAGTGCATATATGAAAAGCCTACAGCTAGCATTGTACTCAATGGTGAAAGACTGAAAGCTTTCCTGCAGATATCAAGAACAAGACAAGGATGCCCATGGTCACCACCATTACTCAGTATTGTGCTATAAGTTCTAGCTAGAGTAATTAGCTAGATAAAGAAATAAAAGGCACCCATATTGGAAAGGAAGAAGTAAAACTTGCACTATTCACTGATATGATCTTATATCTAGAAAATCCTGAAAAATCCGCAACAAAGTTACCAGAAATAATAGATGTGTTCAGCAATGTGGAGGGATACAAGATCAATATGAAAAAATCAGTAGTTACTGTATACTACTAATGCACAATCTGAGGTGGAAATCAGAAAAAAAAAATCCACTTATAATAATGACTAAAAAATCAAATATTTAGGAATAAACTTGACCAAGTAATGGACCTGTATTCAGAAAACTATAAAACATTGCTAAAAGAAAAGAAGACTTAAATAAATGAAAGGACATTCTGTGTCCATGGATTAGAAGACTAAATATAGTTAAAATGTCAATTCTACCCAAACTGATTTACAGACTCAATGCAATGCCAGTAAAACTCCTAAGAGCCTTTTTTGCAGAAATGGAAAAATAAAATTTATTTAGAAGGGTAAGGAGCCATGAATAGTCAAAAATATCTTTTAAAAGATAAACGAAGTTGGAGGACTCTCACTTCCAAACTTTAAAGCATATTACTTAGCTACAGTAGGAAAAACAGCATGGTATGGGCATAAAGACAGACAGATTAACCAATGGAACCAAAACAAGAACTCAGAAATAGACCTTCACTTCTACAGTTAAGTGATTTTTGACAAGGCTGTCAAGCCCTCCTATCTGGGCCAGAACAGTCTATTCAACAAATGGTGCTGGGAGAACTCGATATCCATATCCAAAAGAAAGAAGGAAGACCCCTCTCTCACATCTTATAAAAAAATGAACTAAAAATGGATCAAGCACCTAAATATAAAAGCGACAACCATAAAACTCCTAGAAGAAAATGTAGGAAAACATCTTCAAGATCTTGTTGTAAGCAGTAGTTTCTTAAACCTTACACCCAAAGCACAAGCAACAAAAGAGAAAATAGATAAAAGGGACCTCCTCAGACTTAAACACTTTTGCAGCTCAAAAGACTTTGTCAAAAGGTGAAAAGGCAGGCCACTCAATGGGAGAAAATATTTGGAAATCACATATCAGATAAGGGTTTAATACCCAGGATACATAAAGAGATCATACAACTCAACAATAAAAAGACAAACTACCTGATTAAAAATGGGCAAAAAACTTGAAAAGACATCCAAAAAAAAAAAAAAAAAAAAGACAAGAAAAGAAAAAAGGATAAGAAAAAGCAGAACAGGTATAGCTCAGTAGTTGAATGCCTATTTTGTACTCCACACTCCCGTGTTCAATCCCTGGTACCTCTTAAAAAAAAAAAAAAAAAGACAATTGTCCGAAGAAGAAATACAAATGGCAAAAAACACATGAGAAAATGAAAATATGTGACTTGACTAGTGGTTAGGGAAATGCACATCAAAAGTACAGTGAGATACCGTTTCACACCTATTAGATTCACCACTATTAAAAAGTCTATAAGTGTTGGGGAAGGTTTAGAGTGATAGGAATGTTTATTTGCTGTTGGTGGGAATGTGGAATGGTACAGCCACTGTGGAGGACTGTTTGGCAGTTCCTAAGGAAGTTGAATATAGACTTGCTATGTCACCTGGCAATACCATTACTAGGTATATACCCAGAAGAACCGAGAACAGTGACACGAACAGACACCTGCACACTGATTTTCATAGCGGCATTATTAACAATTGCTAAAAATTGGAAACAATTGAGATGTCCATCAGCTGATGAATGGATAAACAAATTGTGGTGTATACACATGATGGAATACTATGCAGTGGTAAGAAGAAATGAAATCAAGAATATATGACAACATGGATGAACCTGTAGGACATTATATTGAGTGAAACAAGCCAGACACAAAAGGATAAATACTGTATGATTGTGCTATTGTGAACTAAATATATTATGTAAACTCATTGAGTTAATAATTAGAATATAGATCACCAGAAAATAGAATGAGGGTAGAGAATGGAAAGCTGAGGGTTAATCTGTGCAGAATTGGTAAAAAGTTTGTTTGTAAATCTTTGGAAATGAATGCAAATGGTGAAAGAACATCACAGTGTTTGTAAGTAGCAGAGCTCTGGGTATGACAGTGGTTGAAAGGGAAAGTCTAAGTTCATGTACATTACTAGAATGAAAGCTAAAAATGTAACATGGGAATGTATAACATAGTGAAACCTCATGTAAATATGAATATGGTTGATATTGCATATATAAAACAGTTTTACAAATAAACCAGAGAGATGGAAACAGAATAGCAGCTATATACAGAAGCAGAAACATAGAAAGGTTGAGAGGTGATGAGTTTTATTTGTTTGTTCATTGTTTTTTATTTTTCTTATTATTGGAATAATGAAAATGCTCTAAAAATGATTGAAGTGATGAATGCACAACTATATGACTAGACCAAATACCATTGATTATACACTTTTTTATATGCTTTATTAATATGTACCAATAAAATTGATTCGTTTAAAAAAGATCTTAGAGCAAAATTTTAAAAAAATCAAAAAAGAACTAACAATATCATGTATTGATGTGCCAGGTACTTTGCTAAGCACAAAGGATGGGCTGCTATGGAAAACAAATGTAAGTTGTCTGATCTCATTGAATTTACAGTATAGAGGAGAAAGATATAACAACAGGAACAACAGAAATACACGGACTTTCACTGTCAACAAAGATAGAACAAGCCATCCACAGACTATCTTTCCCGTTGATTACATATACAAACTCTGGACAGAATACAATAGAGAACTACTTGAGAACTCTAAAAAGAAAACAATATCTAGCAGATTGGGAAGTGAAGCCTAAACTTGAATAACAACCCACCACCAGAATAAGCTATAGAATTTTTTCTTCTTTTATCATCCAGCCTTGACCCAATCATGAGCTAGTTGCAGAAATGTATAGCAGTTGCTGACTGAAGAAAACAAGAGAAAAACATCAATAAAATCCAAACCTCATTCTTTGAATAGTTCAAAAAAATTGAAAAATCTCTACCTAGACTAACCAAGAAAAAAGGAGAAGACACAAACTACCTATTTAACTAATGAAAGGGAGAATATTACCACAGGCACTTAAGACTTTATAAGAACAATAAGGGACTTCTATGAACAACCCTATACCCATGAATTCAACAACTTAGATGTAATGGAACAATTCCTTGAAAGATGCAAATTATCAAACATCTCTGAAGAAGAAATGAGTAATAATGATTTTTTCCTCTATCAAATAAAGAAATTGAATCCAAAGTCAATATTCTTGCAACAAAGAAAGGGACATATGGTTTCACTACCAACTTCAATCAAACATATAATACAGAAACTCCATCAGTTCTACATAATCTCTTCCCAAAGAATAGAGGAAGAAATACTTTCCAATTCATTCCATGAGACCAGCATTATCCTAATATCAAATCCAGACAAAGATATTACAAGAAAAGAAAATTCCTAACTAATATCCCTCATGAGCATCAATACAAACTCTTTTAACTAAATATTAGCAAACTCAAGCCAACAATATATAAAAAGGATAATACATCGTGATCAAGGTAGGTTTATCCTGGAATGCATGCCTGGAGCAACACTTAAAAATCACAGAATATAACTCAACATATTAACAGACTAAAATATAAGAATTTGGCATTTGAATAGATGCCAAAAATGTCTGACAAAACTAAACATTCACAATAGAAAATTGTCCACAAACTAAGAGTAAAATGGAACTTCCCTACACTGAAAAGGCCATCTATAAAATACAGCTATTATATACTGAATTGTGAAAGATTTTATACTTTCTTCCCCAAGAGCAGCACCAAGGCAGGGTGACCACTGTCACTAGTCCTAATCAATATTTTGCTGGAGAACCCAAAAGCGTAAGGGTAAAAAGCATGTAGATTGAAAAAGAAGAAATAAAATGGTCTCTATTAGAAGATGACATAATTAAAAACATCATGAAACCCACAAAAAAACAGGCCTTAGAACTAATAAATGAGATTAACATAGTTTGGGGATTCAAGATCAAAAGTTGCATTTTTGTAGATAATGAATGGGCATCTAGAAATCAAATTTTAAGTATGCTTTTTCAATAGCATCAAAACAAAAGGAATAAATAAATATATGTATACATATATATATATATATGTGCAGCAAGTGTATGCGAGAAATTACAAAACATTGATGAAAACAGGGAGAACCTAAAGAGATGGAAGGAAAAACTGATCAATAGATTGGAAATTTCTCGATATTACAAGATGTCAATTCAAATGGAAAAGTAAAAGAATTAGAATAACCAACATAATTTTGAGAAAGGACAAAGTTGGAATACTGGCACTATCTGTTTTCAAGACTTTCTATATGGCTACAGTAAAAAACAACAACAAACAAAACAAAACAAAACTGTGTGGTGTTAGTATAGATTAATGAACCAGACTAGAGTCCAGAAATAGATATATGTGATAAATTGATTTTTGTAAAAGGTGAAAAGGCAATGACATGAAGGATGGATTGTCTTGTCAACTAATGATGCTGGAACCATTGGACTTTCCTATGCAAAAACAAAACAAAACAAAAAAAAAAACCCTGAAACTCAAACTATATCTTATGCAAAAATTAACTTGGAATCACAGACCTAAATGTAAAATGTACCACTATAAAACTTTTAGAAGAAAACATCCAAAAAATCACTATAACCTTGGATTAGGCAAAGATTTTCTTAGATACAACACAAAAAGCATGTCCCATGAAAGAAAAAATTTAAAAATTGAACTTCATCCAAATAAAAAACTTCTGCTCTTTGAAAGACATTGCTAAGAGAATGAATAGACAAACCACAGATTGGGAGAAAATATTTGCATATCAAATATCTGACAAGTAAGAAACTCACAAAATTGAACAATACAAAAACAAATATGCTAATTTTAAAAAATGGGCAAAAGATTTGAACAGACATTTTACTAAAGAAGATATGCAGATGGAAAATAAGCACATGAAAAGATGCTCAACAACATTAGTCATTAGAGAAATGGCATGTTAACATCATAATAAGATACCACTGTACACCTATTAGAATGACTAAAACTCATAATAAATGAATGAACATATGAATTATTATTATAACAATATTAAGTTCCTGTGAGGAAGTGCTGAAAAAAAACTCTCATGCACTAGCAAGGGGGTGGAAAATTGGTAAACCACCTTGGAAAACACTTTGTCCATTTCTTATAAAGTCAACCATACACTTATTTTATGACCCGGCAATCCCACTCATAGATATTTACCCAGAAGAAATGAAAACTTAGGTTCAGGCAAGAATCTACATGCAAAAGTTTATAGAAATTTTATTAAGAATCACCAAAAATAGGAATAATCCAAATGACCTTAAATGGCAAATGGACAGATTAAAAATGACATAAACAATATTATTCAGCAGTAAGAATGAACAAACTATTAATACATGGTATAATAAGGAAAATTTCAAATGCATTATACTAAAAGGAAGAAACCACACTCAATGTAGTACATTTTATATTATTCCGTTTATGTGACATTCTGGAAAAGGCAATAGTGTAAAGATGGAGAACAGATCAGAGGTTCAAGGTTGAAGGAAGGAGGTGGGAGCAACAGCATAAGAGCATTTATTTGGGGTGTTGGAATTCTTATGTAACTTGACTATATGTATCTATCAAAACTCAGAAATACATCAAACTCATAGTTACATCAAAAAGTGAATTTTACAATATGCAAATTTAAAAACTAATAAAAATAAGGAATTATGTCATGAGTCATGCAAAGAAATATAAAACTGCATCTGTTATAAGTGCTACAAATGAGAATATGTAATAAGAAAAAGTAACTTGGTCACGGAAGATGGATATAGATGGTGGATAGAAATGAGATTTGAAGGAACAGTAACAATTCACTGGGAAGGAGTGAGGGGTGAAGGATGTTGCAGACACAGGAAGAGGATGTGTGCAAAGGCCTATGGAAGGAAGAAAAATAGGGCATGTTCTGGTAATTGAAATAAGGCCGATGTGTCTGGAACACAGAAAATGAGAGCGAGTTTTGTCTTATAAATCATGCTATGGATTTGGGTCTTTATTCTATTTGCATGATTTTTAACAAGCAAATGACCAAAGTTCCCCTCTCTCAGAGTGGACTCAGGGAAACAAAATAATTAGGAGGCCAGCGCAGTAATTGAAACAGATGAGAATCTCACCTGGATTTGGGGCAGTGGCAGTAAAAAGAAGTGGTTAGGATTAACTGAGCTACATGTGCCTGGACAGGATTTTTTTTTTTTTTTTTTTTAAGATTTTATTTATTTGTTCATTTATCCCCCCCTTGCTGCTTGTGCTCGCTGGGTCAGCCAACCACGCCGTGCCGGCGGGCTTGCCTTCACCAGGAGGCCCCGGGAACCGAACCCGGGGCCTCCCATATGGCAAACGGGAGCCCTACTGATTGAGCCACAGCCACTTCCCTGGACAGGATTTTTTAAAGTAATGTTTCTATAATTTATTAAGCTGACTTTTGTCTGTTATTTTATTTTTTGAAGTTTAAATAAAGTTTTTAAAAAGAAGTGAAAAGTTTTCTGGAATATTCATAAGGCAAAATTGATAAGATGTGGTGAAGGATTAGATATGGTATATGAGTGAACAGGAGTTGTCCAAGATGAATCTAAGTTAACCACCAGTAAACTCTTTCTGTAAAGGGGTTAAAACTAGACATTTAAGACTTTGTAGGCCACACATAGAATCTGTTGCATTTTCTTTTTTGTTTATTTGGGTTACTTTTTTCTGCAGCCATTTTTTAAAAAGTAGAAACCATTGTTGGCTTGTGAGTCATCCAAAAACTATTCATAGGTTAGATTTGTCACCTGGTCTAGGGGATTCTGGCTTTCATAAGACAATGGATACCGGTGCCATTCCTGGGAGCAGCTGAGAAGGTTTGAAGTAAATATATTATGCGTTTAAATTAGAAAATGCTGAGTTTAAGCCCCTTTGAAATATCAGATGGAGATATCAAGCTGTCATTTAGACAAATGAAATGTTCTCAAAGGAGAAAGTTGGACAAAACACAAAATTTGACATCAAGTCTCTGAGATTCAAAAATCCTTCGTGAACTGGTGGTAATAAAGCTGGAGATGCAGGTGAAAGTAGCTGGAGGAAAATTAAAGATGGAGAAGAGAAGAGTTACTGGGTTTGAGTTCTGAGAAACTACATGATTTAGTGGCTGGATTGCCTGTGAGATAATGTGCCTACAATGGAAAAAGAGAAAGAGTTGGCAGAATGGTTGAAGGAAGATCAAGACAGGTTATCTTACAAAAACCAAGTGATGCCATTTACATGTTAGTTTCTTCTTCAGAATTGCAATCGAAATGGGGGTGGAATTTAGCCTTATTAAATTTCTAGCCTGAGTCTTTCAAATCCCTATAGTCATACACAGTTTCACTGAGTATTAAGATGATATAGGGCATTTTATTAATTAGTCTATGTGGTTGATACTAATCCTTTAAACTCTAACATTTATTATGTAGTTTTTATTATTTAGAATAACAGGGTCTTGTTAGGGTTTATAATTTGTTCATAGTCATATTATTTTTGGAAGTCAAGCAATCTCTCTTCAATGGGAAGATTTTGACAGTCAAATATTACCTACTTGTGTGATATTCCCAAACAAAATGTACTAGTCTGTCCTAAATTCAAAAATTATATGTGCTTTTTAATATATTTACCAGTAATTCTTGTCTCTTCCTGGGCTGGCTGCTATAGCTATATGAATTTCAGTCTCCTATATACAAATAACCTTTTTAAATTTCCATGAAGCCTCATAATTTCAAATATTAAAAGATATTTCAGTGCAACAACAAAAAGACAAACTTTTGGTCAATTAAAAATTGGGCATCTGAGTTGAATCAACATTTCTCCAAAAAAGATATACAAATGACCGATAAACACATGGAACAATGCTCAGCATCATTAGCCATTGGGGAAATGCAAATTAACACTATAATATGAGGGAAGTGGATGTGGCTCAAACAGTTGGGTGCCCACCTACCACATGGGGTTCAGTTCCTGTTACCTCCCAAAGAAGATGAGCAAGACAGTGAGCTGACGGGACAGGCCGACGTAGTGACTGGATGCAACAAGATGATGCAACGAAGAGACACAACAAGAAAAATACACAATGAGAGACACAACAAACAGAGAGTGGGGGTAGCTCAAGCCATTGGGTGCCTCCCTATCACATGGGAGGTACTGGGTTGGGTTCCCAGTGACTCCTAAAAAAAAGAAGATGAGCATGCAATGAACAGACACAGATAGCACATAGTGAGTGCAAACAATGGGGGGTGGGGATTTGAGAGAATAAATAAATAAAATAAATTTTGAAAAAAAACAACCATAATTTGATACCATTTCACACCCACGTGGATGGCTATTATTTTTTAAATGTAAATAACAAGTACTGGGGAGGATGCAGAGAAATTGGAACTCTCATGCATTTTTGGTGGGAATGTAACATGGTGCAGCCACTGTAGAAAGCAATATGGCAGTTCCTCAAAATTTAGTGGAAATAGGGTCACAAATGGATACTTGTACACCAACGTTTATAAAAGCATTATTCACAATAGCCAGGAGATCAAAACTACCTTAGTGTCTATCAGCAAAAGAATAAACAAAATGTTGTACATACACACAATGGAATATTATTTAGCCATGAGAAAAATAAAGTTATGAGACATGCTGAAACATGGACAAACCTTGAAAATATAATGCTTGGTGAAATAAGCAAGACACATAAGAACAAAAATTACATGATATCACTTATAAGAGATGACTAGAAATAGCAAATCTGCAGAGAGAGAAAGAAGTTATTGGGAGAGCGGCAATGGAAGAGGGAAAGATGGAATGGATTTTGGTTAAAAAAAAGAAAGAAAGAAAAAAGAAAGCTATTTAATGAGAGAAGTAAGGGTTCAAATTCAAATTCAAATTTGAACACGTTAAAATTTACAAAGCATATAAATTTTTAGAGATGACAGTCCAATGTCCAATACCATTTATATGTAGCTAAGTTTGACTATATAAAAGTGGTTGCAAATATATGACAACCTTTTCTCTGGAAAGCAGCCAACAAATTTGTTTTTTACATCAATGTAAAATACAGTCCAACTTCAGAAATATCCAAGGAGCATTCATGTTAGAAAGGTAAAATTTCAGCAACAATAGTCCAAAATTTCCAGAGAACATTTGAGAGAAGTAAAACTTGGTTGAGCACAGAAAGAAAAAAAATGAAAAGAGAAGAGAGAATAAGAAAGCCATAGAGCAAAGTTAAATGTTCTAATATATTTGTAATTGGATTCCAAGAAGAAGAGAAAAAAACGGAATGGAAAATAGTTGAAGAAGTAATGATTACTTTTCCAAACCTGGTATAAAGCATAAACTCATAGATTCAGTTAGCTTGATAAACTCAAATCAGGGAAAGCATGAAGAAAAACTACAAGTTAGTAAAATTAAAGCTCATGTCAAATTGTAGGAAGCCAAAGACAGAAAATTCTCAAAAACAGATAAAGATGAGTAAGCCGCTACATTCAAAGGTGAACCAATGAGACTTTACAACAGCAAATTAGGAAAACAAAGGATAGTAGAATGATATCACTAAAGTGCAGAAAATAAAATAATCAACACTCAATATTTTTTGCCATGTGCCCCCAAATAATCTTCAAAAATAGAGGCAAAATAAAAATCAGAAATAAAATCATTTTCAGACGAATGAATGCTGAGGGACTTTGAGGTCACTGAAGTAAATCTTTGCAGATGAAGGAAAATGAAGTGCAGAAGTACAGGAGGGGATGCGAATGATTAGAAGGGAACATGTAACGGTAAATCATCCTCTTGTGCTTCTCTACAGTTTTACCACAATAATTTTATTCCTAAAAAAACACTTTTTAGTTATACAAAATTTTGGACTTTATATAAATCAAATTATATCACATATTTTTCAGCAAGTTGCTTTTCTAAACTTAAAATTTTATCCTATATTGAAAAAATCTTTTGAATGTAGTTGTAATTCATTTTCATTGTTGCCTAATATTCAATTTTTTGAATATACCAAAATGCATTTATCTGTTATTCTGAAGAAGACATGTGGGTTGATTTCAATGTTTTCCCATGTTTTTGTGCATATAACCAGGGAGGTCAATAAAACATGTTTTTTAAGATATACTTCTAGGTGTTAAATTGCTGGGTCTTAGGTTAGTTTCATCTTCTACTATAATAGATAATGTTAATTATTTCCAAAAATTGGTGTACCAATTTAGATTAGCACTACAAATGATCCCATTATTCTATGTTCTTGTCAACATTTAATATTGCCAGTCTTTAAGATCATTGTCAATATTGTGAGTCTGAAATGGAAAGCCGCTGTTTTTAATTTTCATATCCCTGATTACTAATGAAATTGACCATTTTTATGTATTTATTAACCAAGTGAATTATTTTTTCGGTGAAATGCCTATTCAAGTTTTTTTCTTGTTTTTTTCTATTAATTGTTTGTTTGTAATACGGGTTTACAGCAATTTTTCTATATTCTGCATATTAATTCTCTTTCAATTTTATGTTTGGAAAATATTTCCTCCCAGCATTTGCATGTGTAGTCTCTTTCTTTGAGGTATCTTCAGAATAGGATGGATTAAAGGAGTTTCATTTTTCATTTTTCATGTTTTTGATTTTTTTTGTCTTAATAAAAATCCTATCTAAAGCTCATAAAGATATTCTCCTATGCATTTTTTTTTAATTTTATAGTTTTCCCCTTCTTTTCCTATGCATCTGCAATGCCAGCTCTGCCATAAATCAGGTTTTTATTATCAAGTGCTGGTTATTGGCTTTCTGTTCCTTCTTTGGTAATTGGTCTACCGTTGAAGCAATACCTTCCTGTCTTAATTATGATTACTTATTACAGCATTAAAATAAGTCTCAATATATCATAAGGGAAACCTCTCCCACCCCCATCATTGACATGCTGTTCTCGAGTGCCTTACCTATTCTTGGCAATGTACTAGTTTATATAAATTTCAGAATTTTTTATTTTCATGGTAGATTTAACATATCAATATATATTACAACTCTTTCTCATGAACCGCTTTTTGCCTTCAAGTCTAATGTATCTAGTATTAGGATAGCTGTCAAAGCTTTTCTTGGGATAGTCTCTGTTTTCACTTTAGTCTATTCTGTATATTCTGTATTGCTCTGTTTCAGATGTGTTTCTTACAAATGGCACATACCTATATAGCTGGATAGAGTTTTAACCAAGTCGGATAACCTTTTTTTCTAGTTCTGTTATAACTATATTATTATTGTATACATACCCATTCATATACATATATATGCGCATATTTATTTCTACCATCAGATTCTTTTAGTCACTTCATCTCACTTGTGAATGCTTAAGTACGTTTTCATTCAATTTCTCTTCTCTATTAGTTTGGAAGTCATGCACTCTTGTTCTTTCCGTGGTCACAATAGTCATTTAAACATGTACACTTAACCCCTCAGAGTCTAAAGTAAAATAAATAACTTTACCTTCCCCGTTAATAATACAGAGATCTTAGAACATTTACTTTCCATCACTCATCTCCTGACTTCTAAACTACAGTCAGTCACTTTAGTTCTTTCTTCTTTCTTTAATATCACAAGCATTATCATTGTAGGATTAAATGTATGATTGTTTAGAGTCTCTTCATATAGATCACTTTTTTCAATCCTTCATGGTTCTCAGACCCACCATTGGTTAAAATTTTCCTAAAAACAGCCTTTAAATTTTTTTTTAATGTCTGCTGGAGACAAGTTGTGAATTTCTCTATGTAAGAAATTATCTTTACTGTATATTTCCTCTTAATAAAATATATATAGATATATAATTTTTGTTTGTTTTTTTCTGTTTTTTAATTTTAAACTTTCTGTTTTGAAATACTTTCATACTTACAGGACAGTTACAAATATAATACAAACATTATACAGAGAATTCCAACATACTCTTTTCACCCCAGATGCGCAGATCCATCCGTTTTTTTGTTTGTTTCTTTGTTTCTTTGTTTTGAAACAAATCAATTTTATTGATATGTATTAATAAAGCATACAATTCATCCAAAGTGTACAATCAATGATATTTGGTATACTCACATAGCTGTGCATTCATCACTTCAATAATTATTAGAGCCTTTTCATTATTTCAACAATAATAAACAAAAACAGACAAACAAACAAGAAAATTCTTCACCTCTCAATTTGTCTGTTTCCCTGTAGTACATAGCTGCTACTTCTGGCTATTCTTGCACAATTATTTATTTATTAATTATTTATTTATTAAACAGTTTTATTGAGATATAGTCACAGAACGTATGATCTATCCAAAGTATATAATCAGTGGCTTTTGGCTTTTATTATAATCACAATGTTGTGCATTCATCATCACCAAAAATATTTAGAACTATTTCGTTACTCCAAAAAGAAAAACTCCATGCCTCTTAGCATGCCTTCCCCAGCCCTACATAACCGCTGGTCTAATTTCATCTTTATAAATTGATTTATATTTACATTTTATAGAAATGGAATCATACGATAAGTTACACACTATAGTTCATAGTAGCACAATCATAGTGTTTGTCATTTTGTGTCAGGCTTGCTTCATTCAACATAATGTCCTCCAGGTTCATCCATGTTGTCATATGCTTTACAACTTCATTTCTTCTTACAGCTGCATAATATTCCATTGTGTAAATATACAACGGTTTGTTTATCCATTCATCAGTTGATGCACCCCTGAGTTGTTTCCAACTTTTGGCAATCGTTAGCACTGCTAGGAGCATCAGTGTGCAGATGTCTGTTCGTGTCACTCCTCTCAGTTCTTCTGGGTATATACCCAGTAGTGGTATTGCAGGGTTACGTGGCAAATCTATATTCAACTTCTCTAGGAACTGCCAAACAATCTCCACAGTGGCTGTACCATTCTACATTTCCATTAACAGTCAATAAGTGTTCCTATCGCTCCACATCCTCCCCAACACTTGTTCTCTCTCTTTTTAATACTGGCTGCTGTGATAGGTGTGAAATGATTTTTCATTATAGTCTTGATTTGCGTTTCCCTAATCATTAGTGATGTTGAACATTTTTTCATGTGTTTTTCTTTGTCATTTGTATTTCTTCTTTGGACAAATGTCTATTCAAGTCTTTGTCCAGTTTTTAATCAGGTCGTTTGTCTTTTTATTGTTGAGTTGTTACATCTCTTTATATATCATGGATATTAAACCCTTAATGGACATAAGATTTCCAAATATTTTCTCTCATTGAGTCAGCTGCCTTTTAACCCTTCTGACAAAGTCCTGTGAGGTGCAAACGTGTTTAATTTTGAGGAGGTTCCTTTTATCTATTTTTTCTTTTGTTGTGCATGCTTTGGGTCTAAGGCCCAAGAAATCACCACCTACCACAAGATCTTGAAGATGTTTCCCTACATTTTCTTCTAGTAGTCTTATGGTCCTGCCATTTAGGTCTTTGATCCATTTTGAGTTGATTCTTGTATAGGGAGCGAGATAGGGAACTTCTTTCATTCTTTTGTTTATAGATATCCAGTTCTCCCAGCACCATTTGTTGAAGAGACTCTTTTGTCCCATTAGCATCAACTTGGTAGGTTTGTCAAAAACCAGTTGGCTGTAGAGGTGAGGGTTTATTTCTGGGCTCTCAATTCCATTCCACTGATTGATGTGTCTGTCTTTATGCCAGTACCATGCTGTTTTGATCACCATAGCTATGTAATATGTTTCAAGGTCTGCCATTGAAATTTCTCTCACGTCACTCTTCCTTTTTAGAATGCTTTTGGCTATTTGGGTGCACTTTCCCTTCCAAATTTGGTAGTTGCCTTATTTCTGTAAAATAGGCTGTTGGAATTTTGGTTGGTATTGCATTGAATCTATAAATCAGTTTGGGTAGGATTGACATCTTCATGATATTTAGTCTTCCAATCCATGGACACAGAATCTATGGACACAATTCCATTTGTTTAGGTCTTCATTGAGTTCTTTTAGTATTGTTTTTGTAGTTTTCTGCATATAGCTCCTATACTTCTTTGGTTAAATAGATTCCTAGGTATTTGAGTCTTTTTGTTGCTCTCAGAAATGGAATTTTTTCCCTGATTTCCTCCTCAGATTGTTCTATAAGAGCGTACAAAAACATTACTGATTTTTGCATGTTGATTCTGTGTCCTGCCACTTTGCTGAACTTATTTATTAGCTCAAGTAACTTTGTCATAGACATTTCAGAATTTTCTAAATATAGGATCATGTCATCTGCAAATAGTGAGAGTTTTACTTCCTCTATTCCTATTTGGATGTCGTTCATTTTTTTTCTCATCTATTGCTAGAACTTCTAGTACAATGTTGTATAAAAATAGTGACAGTGGGCATCCCTGTCTTGTTCCCGATATTAGAGAGAAAGTTTTCTGCCTTTCCACATTAAGTATGTTGTTGGTTGTGGGTTTTTCATGCATGCCTTTTATTATATTAAGGAATTTTCCTTCATTCCTATCTTTTGAAGTGTTTTTATCAGGAAAGCATGCTGGATTTTGTCGAATGCCTTTTCTGCATCAATTGAGATGATCATGTGTTTTTTCCCTCCAATTTGTTAATGTGGTGTAGTACGTTGATTGATTTTTGTATCTATGTTCATTAGAGAGATAGGTCTGTAATTTTCCTTTCTTGTAGTGTCTTTATGTGGTTTTGGTATTACGGTGATGTTGGCTTCATATAATGTTTTGGGTAATTTTCCCTCCTCTTTAATTTTTTGAAAGAGTTTAAACAGGACTGGTGTTAATTCTTTTTGAAATGCTTGGTAGAATTCACCTGTGAAGCCATCTGGTCGTGGACATTACTTTGTTGGGAGATTTTTGATGATGGAGTCAATCTCTTTAATTGTGATTGGTTTGTTAAGTTCTTACATTTCTTGTAGCATCAGTGAAAATTGTTCATGCATTTTTAGGAATTTGTCCATTTCATCTAGATTGTCTAGTTTGTTGGCACAGTTTCTTATAATATCCTCTTAGGATCCTTTTTATTTCTGTAGGATGAGTTGTAACTTCCCCCCTTTCACTCCTGATTGTATTTATTTGCATCTTCTCTCTCTTTTTCTTTGTTAGTCTAGCTAGGGGTTTGTCAATTTTATTGAGTTTCTCAAAGAACCAGCTTTTGATTTTGTTGATTTTTTCTATGGTTTTTCTGTTCTCAATTTCATTTATTTCTGCTCTAATCTTTACTATTTCTTTTCTTCTGTTTGCTTTGGGATTGGTTTGCTGTTCTTTTTCTAGTTTCTCCAGTTGTTCAGTTAGATCTTCCATTTTAGCTCTTTCTTCTTTTTAATATAGGCATTTAGGGCTATAAAGTTCCTTCTCAGAACTGCTTTTGCTATATCCCATAAGTTTTCATAAATTGTGTCTTTGTTTTCATTTGTCTCAATATATTTACTGATTACACTTTCAATTTCTTCTTTGACCCACTGATTATTTACGAGTGTGTTGTTTAGCCTCCAAACATTTGCAAATTTACAAATTTACAAATTTATCCCTTGTCTATTATTTATTTCCAGTTTCATTTCATTATGATCTGAGAAGGTACTTTTAGAATTTCAATCTTTTTAAAATTTTTGAGACTTGTCTTGTGACCTAACATATGGTATAGCTTGGAGAAGGATCCATGAGCACTTGTAAAGAAAGTATATCCTGCTGTTTTGGGGTGCAATGTTCTATAGATGTCTGTTAGGTCTAGTTCATTTATCATATTATTCAAGCTCTCTGTTTCTTTCTTTATCCTCTTTCCAGATGTTCTATCCAATACTGAAAGTGATGTATTGAAGTTGCCAACTATTATTGTAGAGACATCTATTTCTCCCTTCAGTTTGCCAGTGTGTGCTTCATGTATTTTGGGGCACCCTGGTTAGGTGCATAGATATTTTTGACTGTTATATCTTCCTGGTAGATTGTCCCTTTTATTAATATATGATGGCCTTCTATGTCTCTTATAACATTTTTCTATTTAAAGTCTGGTTTGTCTGATATTAATATAGCTACCCCTGCTCTTTTCTGGTTACTATTTGCGTGGAGTATCTTTTTCTCACCTTTCACTTTCAGTGGGTTTGTATACCTGCGTCTAAGGTAAGTCTCTTGTAAGCAGCATATGGATGGTTCATGTTTTTTTATCCATTCTGTCAGCCTATATCTTTTGATTGTGAATGGGGAGTTTAATCCATTCACATTCAATGATATTACTGTAAATGCCTTATTTACTTCCACCATTTTATTATTTGGTTTTCAAATGTCATATCTTATTTTCATCTATCTTTTTACTCTTTTGGTTATCTTTCCTGCTATTCTTTCTTCTATACTCTCCTCCAGGTCTCTCTCTCCTGTCTTTTTCTTTCAGGCTTTAGGGCTTCCTTTAATATTTCCTGCAAGGGTGGATTCTTTTTTATGAACTCTCTTAGTTTCTGTTTCTTTGTGAATATTTTATACTCACCTTCATGTCTGAAGGACAATCTTGCTGGATAAAGAATTCTCAGCTGGCAATTTTTCTCTTTCAGTATCATAATTGTATCATACCACTGTCTTCTTGACCCCATGGTTTCTTATAAGAAATCTGCACTAATTCTTACTCAGCTTTCCTTGTATGTCATGGTTTGCTTCTCCCTTGCTGCTCTCAGAATTTTCTCTTTATCTTTGACATGTGACATTCAGAGTAGTATGTATCTTGGGGCAGGTATATTTGTATTTTTTCTGATTGGGGTACACTGCACTTCTTGGACATATAAGTTCATTTCTTTCATAAGAGTTGGGAAATTTTCAACTATTATTTCCTCAAATAATCTTTCTGCCCCTTTTCCCTTCTCTTCTCCTTCTGGAACTCCCGTGACACATATGTTGTTACATTTTGTGTTGTCATTCAACTCCCTGAGCCCCTGCTTAATTTTCTCCATTCTTTTTTTCTCTGTGTTCTTTTCTCTCCCCAATTTCAGCTGATCGGTCTTTGATGTCACGTATTCTTTCTTCTATCATTTCGAGTCTGCTATTTTATGCCTCTTACGTGTTTTTGATCTCTCCTATCATGTCTTTCATTCCCATGAGCTCTGTTAGTTTTCTATTCAGTTTTTCAAATTCTTCTTTGTGCTACCTCAGTGTCTTCTTGATATCATTTATCTCTTTCGCCATATTATCTTTCAACTCATTAAACTGATTTTAGAAATTTGTGTGCCTCTAATTAATTAGTTGTCTCAAATCCTATGTCTCTTCTGGGGCTTTGGTATATTCCTTTTCTTGGGCCATCTCTTCCATTTTTTTTAGTATAGCTTGTAATTTTTTGCTGATGTCTAGGCATCTGATTAGGATGGTGAATTTACTCAGATGCTCAATTTCTCTCTCTTTCATAGGGATTTAGTAGCGAGAGGCTGTGTGTTATTGCTGTTCTTTTATTCTTGATTCAACCTAGGTCTTTAGGATTGTCCCTGTTAGTTGCTCAAAACCAGGCTCTGGACCCTGTAATGGGTTGCAGAACCACTGCCTAAGGCCTTGGGCAGGGAGGCTATAAAGGCTGGAAAAATCCCCTTTCACGTATTTACTTTTAATTTTCTCACATACTACCTTTGTCTGCCAGCAGATGGTGGTCTTTGGCAGCCCTCTCCGTTCAATGCCTCGTCAGAGTGTTTGCAGCAAGGACAGGATCAATGTGATAGGGGTTCCAGCTGTAGGCTAAGTGCCTTGTAATTCAAACTTTCCAGAGACAGTTCTCCAACCTTTACTGGCAGTCCTCTCCCTTTTCTTGGGTAGGAAATAATTCCATTCTCCTCTGCATCCTCAACAATCACTTCCAGTTAGTAGAGAGGGAGATTGAGAGGGTCGGATCTCTAGTCCAGGATCTCTTTAGTCCTGAGCTGGTACAGCCACCTGGCCTGGAAGGGCTCATGGGACATAGCAGACCAAATTTGTGGGTCAAAAGCTGAGTCAGCCTTAGGCTATGTCCATTTCTCTCCCTTTTCCTGGGGAGGTAGATCCCTGGGGCCCCTTCTGTCTGTAGTTGCCAGCCCAGAGGTCTGAGAATTCAAAAGTGCCTTTAGTGTGGGAGAGGGTGCCAGCAGTAGCAGCTGCCACTTTTAATTCACAGTTTTGCCATCGCGATTCTTTTCCTTTGCAGCTCTCTCTTCTGGGTGGTGTCCAGCTTTCCCCTGGTTTCCTAAAACCTAGATTTTTTTCCAGACCTTTCCTCTAGCTATTTTTCTGAGAGAAGAGAGTCTCATGTCTTTCTAGTCCACCATCTTCCCAGAAGTAGTAATTTATAATTTTAACTTGTCAGTTTTTATCTCAGCAGCACATTGAAAGTCTTACTATCTTCTGGCTTTCATTCTGTGGCTTTTGAGAAATCAGATCTCAAACATGTTGTCATTTTTGTAAGTGTAATCATCCTTTTATTTCTCTTCCAAGATCTGCTCTTTTTGTCTTTTTTTTTTTTCAGTTTCATTCTAATGTGTCCATATAAGGATTTTTTATTTATCCTACTTGGGATTTATTGGCATTTCTGTATCTAAGGATAGATTTTTTTTAATAATTCTGGAAAATTTTCAGCCATTATGTATTTTAATATTGTTTTGTCTTTCATTCTCTACCTCCTTTAAGAACTCCAATTTGATGCTAGTTTACAATTTTGATCTGTTCTGCATGTTTCAACTTCACTTTCCTACATGACATGTAGTTGTCTCTTTACTGAATTCTGAGTAATTTCTCCAATTTTATCTTGCACTGTGTCTAATCTTCCATTTATTCTCTCCAATAATGTAATTACAATTGTTATATTGTTTTAGTTTTTATTATTTCCTGTATTTCGCTAATAAACCTTCATTATTTTTTAGTCACTTTTTGTTAAAGATATTATCAAGCCTTTCAAATCTTTCTTAATACATTTGAAGGGGAGAGAGAATAGGTGTAACATGGGGCATTTTGGGGACAATGGAATTGTTCTGCATGATATTGCAATGACAGATACAGACCATTATACATCTTGTCAAAACCTATTAAATTATACAGTGAAATGTGTAAACCATAATGTAAACTATAGACCAGGTTAGTAGCAATGCTTCAATATGTGTTTATCAATCATAATAAATGTATCACACTAATGAAATATGTTATTAATGGGGGAAATTGTAAAAGGGGGAGAAGGTGGCTTATATAGGAATTCCCTACATTTTCATTGTAACTTTTCTGTAATCTAAAACTTCTTTAAAAATAAAGTTAAAATATATATATATTTATATAAGTGGTGCATAGAATGACCCATCCAAAATGTTCATACCCTCATCCCTGGAAACTGAATATTTTAAGTTAAATAACAAAAAAGGATTTTGCAAATGTAATTAAGGTTAGAGGTCTGAAGTTGGGGATACTAATTTGAATAATTCAGATGGGTTCACCCTGGTCCCATGAAGGCTTCTGCCTCCTACTAGGGCCAGAAGAGAAGTGAAGCAGAAGAGGAGTAAGAGAGAGTCCAAGTGTGAGAAAGAGTCATCATGCAGTTACTTGCTCTGAGATGATGAGACCTACATGCAAGGACTGCAAGAAGCCTCTTGGAGTATCCCCAGATAATAAGCAGGAAGGAAACAGACCTTAGTCTTACAAACATGAGGAACCAGATTCTGCCATCAACCTGAATTAGCTTTAAGGTAGTTTCTTCCAGGAACTTCCCCATAAAAGCCCAGCCAGCCAACACCTTCATTTCAGCCTTGTGAAAGCTGGAACAGAATGCTCAGGAGAGCCAACTCGGACTTCTGACCTACAGAATGGTGAGATAATAAATTTGGGTTGCTTTAAGATTCTAAGTTGTGGTAATTTGCTATAGAAGCAACAGAAACCTAATACAACTTATTAAATATAAGATCAAAATTTTCCTACTTAATGAACGGTTCATAGAGCAGCAGAGTTTTTTTAGATATGAAGACTAGCAGGTTGGCCTCTCTGATGTACTGAATTAGAATTCCATTTTTAAAAAAATAAAATATCAATAAGGGATTCATAACTTTTCAGAAATTAATATAAGACATTCAGTTATCTGATTATTTAGATATTTGACATCCTTTTGGTGTGATTCCATTTTTTCTTATTTCTGCTCACTCTTGATCATGGTGCTTGACTCCTTGTATATTTTGAGTTTTTGTTTCTTTTACTGATAGTTCATATTTATTGTAACTTTATCGGTGGCATTTTCTACATGTGTGTATGTTTACAGAGTTTAATTGAATAAGTTATGGGTGGGTCCTAAGAATCTGCATTTTACATAAGGCAAGTTCCTTCAGAGAAGAACTTCATTTGCTTCTATCAGGTTTGTGGGGACACTCAACCCTGGCTTGGCATTTTTCATACTACTCAAGGAATATGGATTTTATCTCTAAACCTATATGTGGTTCAGCCTGTGGTTTTGAATTCTCAGGGAAGATTTCTTTTACCTTCACCCTAGTAGCAAGGTTTTGGGGCAAGTGATTTTCCCTGTTGTTGACTGGAGGGTGTGCTAATTCTAGGTCACTCTTATGCTAGAGATACAGCTATTTTAGGCCACAAGCTTAGGTGGGAAATCTCAAATTGGATTTCCCATGATGGGTGGGACTTAGGCTTTGAAAATTGTTCCCTGTGCTCTGTGTAAAAACTGAATCTCAAATATATCCCTTTAGCAAATATTCTCAAGGAGACAGCTTATATTATTACTCTGCTCAGTTCTCTTCTTTTACATCTTTCACATTGGATTTGGCCTCTAAGTATTCCCTTCTTTCTTAAGGTGTCGTTAATGCATTTAAAAATATAGCTTTCATTTCATTATTAAGTGTCTCTTAAAAGTGTATATTGATAGGAAGTAGATGTGGCTCAAGTAGTTGGGCTCCCGTCTACCATTTGGGAGGCCCTGGGTCCTGTTCCCGGGGCCTCCTGGTGAGGGCAGGTTGGCCCGCGCCCACAGAGAGCTGATGGCCTGTGCCTGCGGATAGCTAACGGCCTGACAAGATGACGCAACAAAGGGAGACAAGCAGACAAAGAGGAAAACGCGCTGTGAATGGACACAGAAAGCAGAAAGTGAGCACAAGTGGCGGTGGGGGAGGGGTGTAAATAAATAAAAATAAACCTTTTAAAAAGTGTATATTGATGGCATTTTTAATAGTTTTCATCAATAAGGCCAATCAAATAACAAAGTTCATCATTTTTCTGAAAATGAAAATTTCTCAAGTAGCCAACTCAGTAAATCACTGGCACTTCTAAGGCCAGGAAAGTGGTAGGGCAGAGAAGAAGAAGAGGTTTTCCATAGTCTTTATATCAGATACAAAGTTAATATTACATTTGTGTAATATTAGTATGATAACATTTGTTACAGTTGATGTTGTTGAATTTGTCAAATCAAGCCTGTGCCGACTGTACCTGCACATTTTGTTTGGGAATAAGGCAGCGCCTGTCTTTTATGTAGTTTTCAAGATTAAGCAGATGCTAAACCAAGTGAGCTATCCCAGGATGGATTTTGGTGTCACTCACGGAAGTAAACTAGATTTTAAAGGATAAGTCCACAAGTTTTGAAGTTTAAGATGGCTTCCTTTGAGCTATCCAAATGGAGATGTCACTAGGCAATTGTATATGTATCAGTCTGTGCTCAGATTAGAAATCTGGGATAGGGATATAAATTTGGAGCAATTTGGGGCAACAATAGGCAAAACAAACATTTCATATTCTCAGTGAGTTAATGCTGCCAGGTGTTAGTAGGGGAAAACAAATGTTGGCTGAGATTAACAAAGGCTTCTTGGAGAAGACGGGCTGTGGCATCCACTGAGATTCATGTAAAATCATTGCACATAGAAGGAATTATGTGTATTCAGAAGTACGGTTGTTATAACCGGAGAATTCTGACAGCAGGCACACCTGAGAGAGGTGGGCAGAAGACAGGGGGGTTTGTTTACCTCATTATCTCCTTGTTTAAAAAAGTCTGAAGATTCATTTTATTTTCAAGTGGCACAATGTTGTGCAAGGTTATTTCATCTTCCTTTAAACAAACAAACAAACCAAAAAGAACAGAAGGTAAATACCATAAACATAAGCTGGAGAAACCTCCAGAAAGGTAATCTGCTATGCTATAGCTATAGGTGTCAGTCCTGTCTTCCCTAGCTCAGCGCTGGTGCAGGTGCTAAGACTCAGCACCTGCGGATGCCAGTCCCCAAGTGAACAGACCACAGGCAGGGAAGTCTGGACTTAGTAACTGAGATGCTTTCCCAGCTCCAGAATCTAGACTGAATCAAGCACTGCCTCTCAAGAGAAGCTGTAGATCCAGCTAGCACTGGGATTCTCTCTCTCTTTCTTGTAACTTGCTGGGTTTGGTAATGAACCCCAATCTGCAGTCAATCATCCTGGGACCTGACTTTTCTTTGGTTCCTGTATCCCAATCACAGATTTCCTCTGCTCCACGTCCACTGAAAATTTTACTTGATTCATTACTGCAAGTGTCACTTTCTGGACCCCACTTTTCAGATCAGATCATATTGGATGTTCACACTGGCATGGCTCAAACAAAAGTGTGCTCCCATCATTGGCCCCCTTAATGGTTGGGAAGATTTTTATTTAGACTGTTGGTCCTTCTGATCTGGAAACAACATGGCAGCCAAGTCACATGAGGTCCCACCTTCCTTCCTGGATACCTCAGTTCATTCCACTGCCATACACTGCCATACTTGTGCCCTCTGCTACTAAAGCTATGTGGTTTAGGGCTGTTTGTGGAACTGTGCTCCATGAACCCTGGAAGTTTCCAAGAGATTTATTCATTCTTTTCTTCAACAGATATTTACTGACTTACCACTATGGGTCTTCACATTGAGCAAAGACAAATAAATAAATAAATAAATAAACAAAGTCTCTGTCCCCATGAGAAAATATTCTAGCAGGGGTTGTGGTCAGAGGAAGCAGACTAAAAACCAAAATTATGTACCATGCCAGATGGTGTTGAATGTTATGAAGAATAATCTAGCTAGGTAAGGAATAAAGAAGTTCCAGGAGTGGTGAAGGACATCACTGTTGTTAAAGTGTTCCAGGATATGTCTCTACAATGTGAGGATTTTTTAAGCAGAGATATGAAGGAACTGCCATGAGAATACCTGAAAAAACAAACAAAACAGCTTTCCAAACAGAAGTAACCATGAGGGAAAGACGCTGTAGTGGGAGCATGTTTCTCATGTTCAAGCAATAGTGAGGGAGCGGGCAAAGCTGAAGTGGAGCGGCAGGGGATGAGGTCAGTGACACAGCAGGGAGACGGTTTATGTAGGACTCAATAGGCTTTTATTTAGAATGAAATGGAAACCACCAGAAGTGTGTGAGCAGCAGAGTGACACGATCTGATTTCCACATAAAAAGGATCACTCTGGTTTCTATGTTTAGCATAGAACATTTTATGGAGGCAAGGGTATAAATGCAGACAAACTTGGAGGCAATTGTAATAATTCAGTGAGAGATGGTGCCTCAGATCTGGGCTGTGTCCACAGAAATGGTGGTGGGGGGGTTCAGATTATGGATTTATATTGAAGACAGAAAGAGTGGCATTCTCTAAATGAACCGCTAGAGAAACACAGCCATCTAATACGACTGATTTGCAAGTTTTTGTCTTGAGCAGGTGCACAGATGTGCTGTCACTTGTTTAGAATTCTTTTTTTTTTTTTTTGGAGATACTGAGGATTGAACCCAGGACCTGGTACATGGGAAGCAGGAGCTCAACTCCTGAGCTGCACTCACTCCCCTGACACTTATTTAGATGGGGCAGATCACACATGGAAGAAGCAGTAGTGTGTGGTATGTGTTTGTGTGTGTGTGCCCAGGCTTTGGTTTTAGATACAAGTTGTGATGCCTAAATTATGCAAGAAAAGATGTCAAGATGTCAAGTAGGTAATTAGATATAGATGCCTGGAGTTCAGGAAAGAGATCCAGAAAGCAATTATGGGGTTACTGGTGTTTCAATCGTTCTGACAGCAATGCAACTGGAGAGAAAGACTGAAGGAGTAGTGTAGATAGAGAAAAGTCAAGCCTAAGGGCTAAGACTTGAGTTACTCCAAAAATAAGAACAACTTTGATGGCTACCCTTGAGGAAAGTTAGGGAAGAGTCTGGAACTCTTGGTAAAACAAACCTGTTTTTACCAAATTAACCCTACTTTTTGCATGTGTAATTTTTGTGAAAATCAGTATGGTATAGTGATTCTGCACACACTAGAACCAAAGTGAGTGCAGCTTCTATCACTGATTAACTTCTATAACCTAGGATAGCTAGTGCCTTGGTTTTTCC
The DNA here is from genome assembly GCA_026826555.1 of Tolypeutes matacus. Classification (NCBI taxonomy): domain Eukaryota; kingdom Metazoa; phylum Chordata; class Mammalia; order Cingulata; family Chlamyphoridae; genus Tolypeutes; species Tolypeutes matacus. The sequence continues at coordinate 17,123,431 of JAKSZT010054462.1, read as the reverse complement.
ATCTCTAAAATGGGGGTAATAATATTACCCTCTCAAACTCACAGATTTCTCATGAGAATTAAGTGAGGCATGAAATGTGCACTATAGAAACTCTGGAGATTATCTTATTGATGTCTTGCAGTTATAAATAAGATCTCATTTGAACAAAGTGGTTGACTGCTGGAAGGAAGTTTGTTCTTGAAATAGAGTGTCAGAGCCTGACAGCACAAGCTTATAGGCAAAGACAAATTATTAAGTGTATGCCAGTATACATTAACCCTTGAAGGTCAAACAGATCTTAATATTAATTATGGCAGGAAAGAACACAAAAGCATGTTGTAGGACATAAACATCTCAACTGAGGAATTTTACTATTTGCTAAACATGGAAAAATGTAAATTTTTTTTTGCAAATGAATGCATCACAAGACTATTCTACTGGCAAGTCTCAGGTGAGTGTTTTCCTTTAGTATGAACTCTAATAAGCTTGGAAATAAGCCCAGCCAGAATGTGTAGAATTTAACTTCTAAATGCTTTTTTAGAGAAGTTAAAAACAAGCTAGTTATTTATATGCTATTTCTTTGTTGAACAAGAGATTTCCTGATGCATATCTAGACTTGAGCAGATTTAGCTTCCTAAACTGCAGGGTTGGGGCACAGAGTAGGGTCATGAGAAATCTGTGAATTTGGGAGGATAATGACTTTCAGATAAGGAAATTCACCTCAGAGAGGAAAAATGCTTTGCTCAAGGCTATTCAGCACATTTGAGGCAGAATTGAGAACAGAAATCAGATCCCCAGATTTTCATATCAAGTTGATTTAAACAACATGTCACTGCCTCCCCTGCACTTGGCCTCTATTTTGCCCTTAAACATGGGCAACTTTCCAAGGTATTAATTTGATTGTCAGTTGCACATGGAGAGGCCAAACACTTCTGAATAAAAATTCAACTCTAAAACTCTAATCGTTGAGAGTACATCTACATTGGGACTCACAAATCAGGGCACAGGGAAGAACTACCACAAAATCATTGTTAACTTGAATTCCCACTGAGTCATGGGTTTTTTTTTTTTTTTTTTTTTTGGTGAGGTACCGGGGTGGGTGTTGAACCCTGAACCTCGTATGTGGGAAGCTGGCACTCAACCACTGAGCCACATCGGCTCCCCTGAGTTGGTTATTTTGTTTGTTGGCTTGTTGTTTGTGTTTTTTTGCTATTAGCAGGCATCAAGAATTGAACCTGGGACCTCCCACGTGGGAAGCAAGTGCCCAACTGCTTGAGCCACATCTGCTCCCATCATTGATTTAAAAAATTAATTTGTTGGTGATGATACCACAATACTATGAATATAATTAACATCATTTAATTGTGCATTTGACAATGGTGAAAATGGGAAAACTTGAGTTGTATATGTTACTACTATAATAAAAAGTTTTTTAAAAATGTCATATTGCCTCCCCTCAAAAAATTAATCTGTCTTTACTAGGTCCTCATATGAAATGAATGATAGCACTAAGGCTCTCTAAATATTTGTTATGAGTAAAAAGGTAAGAATTAGTAATTGAATTGGTACTGTGATAGGGTGAATTATTGTGGTGGTTTGAAGCTGTATGTGCCCCAGAAAAACATGTTCTTAAATTTAATCCATCTCTTTGGGTGTGAACCAATTGCAAGTAGGACTTTTTGATGAGGCTACTTCAGTGAAGGTGTGACCCAACTCAGTCTGAATGGGTCTTAGTCCTATTACTGGAGTCCTTTATAAACTGAATGAAGAGAGAGAAAGAGAGAGAGAGAGAGTGAGTGAGAGAGAGAGAGAGAGAGAGAGAGAGAGCGCAACGCAAGAAGCTGAGAACAATGGAAAAGAAGGGAGAGACCTGCTATGATGTCACCATATGCCTTGTCATGTGACAGAGGAATCCAGGATCACCACTGCTTGGAAACGGTGGGCCTGGCCCCAGCATTTGGGGAGGGCATGGCTGCTACAAATGCACTTGGTAAGGATGGGGCGGGGATGCTCTAATAAAAGCATTGATCAATAGATGGCTCTCAGACTTTGAGAGCTAATGGAGTTTGCCCTGCTGAGTTTTTGGCTTATTTGGGAACCATGACTTACCTCTGTTTTCCTTCCTATTTGTCCTTTCTTAAATGGAAATGTCTCTCCTATGCCTATTCCACCATTGTATTAAATTGTTTTCTAGGTTTCACAGTTGCACAAACAGAGGAATTTTACCCCAGGATGAGGCATACCCATAATTGGTTTTGATGAGACTTTATACTGAAGAATGATATTGAAATGACCTAAGGCTTTTGGTATACTGGTATGGGGAATATATTTTGCATATGGGGTGAAAATGTCTTTTGTGGGTTCAGAGGTAGGACTGTGCTATTTTGCAGTACATACCCCAATTTGGACATGTTCTTAAACCCGAACTCACCCCTTTATGAGTATGAACCCATTGTAAATAGGACCCATTGAAGATGTTATTTTAAATTACAGTGTGGCCCAACTGAATGAGGATGAGTCTTACTTTGGATTACTAGAGGCATTATGAGAGAAGAACATGGGGAAGAGCCAGAAGTGAGAAGTCAGCCCAGAAGAGACAGGAGAGAACATCACCATGTGATGGGACAGCCAAGGAACCCAAGGATTGCTGGCCAGCCAGAATGCAACTGATGCAGGGAAGAAGCAAGCCTTCAAGTATCTGAAACAGCCAATAAGTTCCTCTTGCTAAAACACAAAAAGCAAAAAATAACTATTGTGTGGTGTTTTTTCTTAGTAGCCTGTTAAACTAAGATAATTTCCAGAGATATTTTTTAACCATTATTGATAAGAGAAATTGCATGCTACCACTTATTGAGTGCATTCTGTTTTCCAGTTCATCACATAATTTGCCTCTATCAACACTGTAAGAGCATGAAATTTTGTCCCCATTCGACATATATGGTCCAAGGTCACACACTCGATCTGGAATTAGAAAACAAACAAAAGATTGTTTTAATGGAAAATGTTGGCTCTTTTCAACAAATAATGCCTATTTCTGAAATGGATCATGCCATTATCATCAGGTTTCATCTGTTAAGCTTCCCTATTTTTATATGGGAATACCAAAGAATCTTGAAACTTTCCTGATGCTAATGCAACTTAATTGATTTATTTTGAAGAGAGAGCCTTCTGGAAAATGTTTAGGTAGTTCAACTAAAACTCAGAGTTTAAATTTGGACATTTCTCTAGTTTCAGGTTTATAACAAGCAGATTTCTGCCATTTTACATGGAAATTTTTGTGAATTTCATGGTTGAAGGGATAGATTTTCACCTGTAGAGAAACCCTGTCAATTATCTGGATATCATTAAAAAAACTCCAAAGCAAAACTAACAAAAGTAGCACATTTTTTACAGAACTGCAGAAGCTTGATTTAGTCAGTGAGAATTTCTTCTTCACACAGATTTTTGTCATCTCTTTCAGCTCCAGGGGCCCTTATGACAAATTAGCAAGGTGCTACTGTCTTGTAACTAGGAGACATTTTAGCACATTGACATTCAGCATTGTGACCTGTTTCTTGCTAGACTGCTAATTAATATTTGCACTGGCTACAGAATTAGCTTATTTTGTAGAGTTCATATTCAAAAACTTCCTCTAAGTGCAGCAGGGTTTTATCTAAAATCCAACTTGGTTTAACATTGTTTTATTCATGATATTGCTAAGAAGAACTATTTATTAAGTACCTGTTTTTTTTTACTAGACTCATGAAGGCATTTTGCATACTTTATATTACTTAAGCTGCACTACGACTAGACAGCTTAAATACTATCCCCATTTTATGGTTTAGAAGACTAAGCCTCAATTATATAATTGGTCCAAGTACATGTAGCTGGTGAGGACGGCAACTGATACTCAAATCTCTTTTTGTCAAGATCCAAAGGCACTCTTACATCTACTCCACCATCTTTATCAAGGCAAGGAAAGTCTACTAGAAAAGTGAGGAGAAATCAAAGACCTTCCTAGCAGATATCCTACATTATTTTAGTTCTTACTGCAAAAGAAAAAAGGGAAAATGTTATTCAAAATCAAATTGTTTAATTAGAAGTGTTGTGGTTATACCTGAGTGATATGATGTTCAGCCAGCTTTGCAAAATATGATCACTGATACCTTTTCTCTTTTACACCGAGGGTGTTAATTTTGATTACTTGGTTCTTGAGGCTGAACCAGCTATTGAAAACTTGACTAGCACTCCAAAAGAGTCATTGGTTCCTCAAATGTTTCTACATGGTGAACAAGCATTTTTTAATAGCAAAAGGATGCAAATGAAGACATATTAACATATATCCAATCTATCCTACTAATTAGCTCTTTTGTTGAAAGAATTACAAAGGTAATATCAAGGGGATGCATACATTTTTATTGATCCCAGATATTCCTCTTCATAGTCACCAGAATGTTAGAAAACTTTCAGGTCTGTAAAAGTCCACTCTGAAATAAATAAATAAATAAATAAATAAATAAATAAATAAATAAATAAATAAACAAATAAATAAATAAATAAACAAATGGAATGAATGAGTATATACATAAATAAATATTCTTGTACTTCTTTAAAATGTTGGGATACCCATGGGTGAGTTTACTATATAAGATAGTCTCTTAGCTCAGGGTTTGGTGCCCTTTGCCTGACTAGTTCTCTTCATGGGAAGCAGCAGGCAAAAGACATTCTAAACTAGCTTATGATGGGACCTCAATGGGCATGAGTTAAGGGTGCTGCCTAACTGTATTTATATGCTTGAAGCCGGGAGGCAAAGATCAGATATAATGAATTCTAAATTGTGGACTTTATAAAGTCAGAGCCTATACCTGTTTTATCTACCAAAATAGAGTGAGAATCTAATCCAGTGCCTGGGACATACAGGGACATACAGAAGCTCAATCAACATTTGCTAAATGAATTTTGATGAGGTGCTAAAGTAAAATCCTGGATAAGCACCCCCAAACCATATGATCAATTAAAGTGCCAAAAATGATTGACTGGGAAGCGGATGTGGCTCAAGCAGTTGGACGCCCGCCTACCGCATAGGAGGTCCTGGGTTCGGTTCCTGGTGACTCCTAAAGAAGACAAGCAAGACAGGGAGCTGACGCAATGGGCTGGTGCAGCGAGCTGACCCAACAAGATGATGAAGCAAGATGACGCAACAAGATGACGCAATGAGGAAACATAAAGAGAGACACAACAAGTAGGGAGCAGATGTGATTTGAGCGATTGGGTGCCTCCCTCCCAAATGGGAGATCTTGGGTTCGATTCCCAGTAACTTCTGGAAGAGAAGACAAGCAGACACAGAGAGCACTCAGAGAGCAGACACAGAGAGAGACAACGAGCGCAAACAACGAGGTGAGGGGAGAAATAAATAAATAAAATAAATCTTAAAAAAAAAAAAAAAAAAAAGATAGACTACCAGGAGTGAAAATGACAATAGGTGAGTGAACCAGGAAAGCAAATGTGAGGAGGTTCGGCACTTAACAAGCAAAAGGCAATGACAACAGTGTCCTTGCATGCAACACTTTTATTTCTCCCAAGTAAGAATAGGATATTGCAAGCTCTTCAAAAAAGAGTGTGTTGCCCAAGAGGAAAGATATATATGATTTTATATATATATATATATATTCTTTTTTGTCTTAGGTGAAAGACATCGTTCTGAAGCTAAGTAAAATATTATCATTTTCTTACGCTTTGGTACTATTTAGCAAAAGCCATGTAAATGTTCATCTGCTTTGTAATATATAAGGCAATTTATCAACCCCAAATCTTATTAGCCCAACAGAACACACGTGCATGTGTCACCTGCAGAATCCAATGTGGAAGTTCTTTGTCAGGCAAATCTCCTGGCCGGCTTTCTCCAGGAAGTGACTTGGTGATCCGGGCTCTTTCCCGCCTTCTGTGTTCCAGCTTTAAAGTGCCCTCTGGGCCTCAGTCTTCTCCACTGGATCCTCTTCGTCTATGCAGTAATGAAGAAGGGTACAGAGGCGGAGAATCACATGAAATTTTTAAGGGCCATCACTTCTTCCCACATGCCATTACACAAAACAAGTCGATGGCCTAATCTTATTTTAAGAAGGCTGGAAAATATGAGCATGTTAGCCAAATGCTGGCACAGTATATAAAATTATCAGTTTTAGCCTAAATTACTAACAGTAGAAACTGAATAAGTAAAATGGGGGTTTTCTAACATTATTAAATGGAAATAAAAGATTAATAACATGGCTACGTGTTTATGAAACAACCATGTTGAGAAAGTAGAGTGCAAACTTGAACCCATTTTATAATTTTGAGTTTAAATATTATTTTGCTGGTTGGACAGGGATTTGAGTGGGACACAAGATGTCCTACTTTGGGATCAAAGTCCCAGAACTGCACATGATTGACCTGCAAGAATGGTTTTAAGGTGAACAGGCACCAAAAAGCCCCTAGCTTTCTGGGGTTCCTTTCAGGAAGAGAAATACTTTGCATGTTTTAGCTGATATTAAGTCTCTGAATTCTCTTCTATATTTCCTTTTTCAGCAAAATCTTACTTCCCTGATGACCAAGGTCAATACTTGAACAGAGGGAAGTTGGCATTTCCAAGCCATAGCTTGGAAAGAGGAGGGAGAAAGATTCAAAACTCCTAAACTGAAAAAAAAAAAAGAACCTTAAAATTTTAAAGAAATAACTCTGCAGGTCAATCAAATAACCATTGACTTCTTGTTTTAAGAGAAGGATGTTCAAATTCAGGGTGACATTTCACTCATTTTTATTTTAACTTTCATTACATTTAGTACATATCAAAGCATACTTAATAGAAAATACAGAGAATTTAAAAAAAGGAAGGGAAAGGAGAAACACCATAATCTCTTCAGAGATAAAGGGGTATTGATGTTAACCTGTATTTAGTTTTGCTAAACTCATTGGAGGGGTAGGAATCATGTCTTTTTAAATTACTTATAATATTTTTGCAGCTTGCCTTTTATTGTTTCTTTGTGCATACATATACATATGTATATTATACAATTAAATCATACTGTATATACTATCTATAATACATTACTATCAGGTTTTCAAATTAACCAATATAAATGTTGATTTTTTTAATGGCTGCTTCACTCATGACATGGATGTAATACTATTATTGGCTACAATGACTTCAATTATTAAGATTAAAAATAATTAGAGAGAGAGAGAGACTTGACTTATAATTTCTTTAAGATAAATGCCTAGAAGCAGGTCAGAGATATGGACATTTTTATAGCTTTTGTAGATAGTTTATAACAATTTATTTTCACATGAGTTGTGTTTGAGTATCCCAAACCCTTCTTATCTTCTTCCATATATATCATTTTATTCTATTTAATCATTGTCTAAGGGGCAAACAAAAATGATCGCTCATTGCTCTAATTTAGCCTACCCATTTCAAGGAATGTTCAATACACATACAAAGTTCCACCAGTAACTTCTTAAGAGATTTGGACTTTATGCTAGACCTTTTTCATACTATTTCCTTACATTTTCTCATTTTTTCCCCATTTTTTGCTCCTCTCCCTTCTGAATAGCCAGCTTCTACTCCAAAAAGAATTCAGGAAATACAGCTCAAGAACTGCTAGTTTCCTGGCTACCTCTCTGCCTCAGAAGCACAGGAGAGCAGAGCTAAGAAAACAGATTGTGTCCCAGAGACACCTACCTCACACAAACTCCTAGGAAGCATACCCAGGTTTCTTGGCACCAACTGTCCCTGGACTGCATAATGCACAGGCAAACACATTCACTGCCACCGGAAGCTGTCTGATGGGAACCCCTCAAATCCTGTCATTTGGAATAATTACTGATTTTTACTTTCTGGTACTTATTACTCATTCAAAATGTGTTGGTGGTAATTTTGTTATCATTCACTCCTTTTCCAGAAGACAAAGTCCTGGGGGCCGAAGGAGAGAGAATGCCTTTCAATTTAACTGGAATCAGTTTCTCCTTGGCAAGAGTATGTTTGCCCTCATGGGTGATTGGGAAGACAAACAGGTGCCCATTGGAGCCTATGGTTGATACAAGCTCCTCTCAGGAAGCTCACAGGGTAAGGGAGGAACTTAGAACTTCTGCTTCAGCGTCTCAAAGATGAGCCAAATGGATAGATGATGGAACCGTGCTGGTTGGGATTGGTGTGTCCTAAGTGTGGTGGTCCATCCAGGTTGGGGGGATGTGGAAGACAAGGTGGCCTTTCACTTGACTCCTAGGTTGTCCTAGGAGTCCTTACTGTGTTAAAGAGCAGTGGCACTAGCGTAGTTTAATGGAAAATGGCCTTAGGAAAAGCCTGGAGACTGACACGTGGATCTAATCTGGCACAAAATGAACTGCATTACCTGAGGCGGCTTCCCTGACCACTCTGGGCTTAACTGGAAACGAGGCTGTTGACCTAGATTGGGAATAGTAGATTCGCAGCCCTTGTGCAGCACTGCTCCTTTCCATGCCCTAAGACAGGCATTTGATAATCAAGATCAAAATTCTTTCCTACTTAAATGAGACTGGACTTCAGGACCCTGCACAAAACACCTCTCCTGATGACCATTCCCACTGATTGCCATGCCTCATGTGCTGATCCTTCCAGCCAGAAAGCGTCGTACGTGTGGAACCAGCGCCAAGGATTAATCCACCTTTTTCTTATTAATAATAGTTAATGCATTAAACCTTTGCTATGTCAGGGTCTATGCTCAATACTGTCATATTCATTTTCTCCTTTAATTTAATCCTTATAGCAAACCCATAATGTACATACTGTTATAAATCCTACTGCACAGATTTGGAAGTCGAGGCTTGGAGAGATCAGATGACTTACTCAAGGTTGCACAGTTACCTAGCTACAGATCAAGTATTAAAACCCAGTCTTGATTCAAGCAATGGAAGAAATTATAACCGTGAGGTGGAGCCAATGGCCACTGGACGCTTTCAGGGCAGGGAAGGGAAAAGCAGTTGTAATACAGGGACTTTTTCAGGACTTGGGAATTATCCTGAGTGACATTACAACGACAGATACAGGCCATTTTATATAAGCATATAATACGCAGAACTGTGTGGGAGAGAGTGTGGTCTACGATGTGAACTGTGGTCCATGCTTAGTGGCAAAGCCCCAGGATGTGTATATCCACTGCAGGTGATGTGCCACACTAATGAAAGATGTTTATGTGGGAGGTTATGGGAGGTGTGGGAGGTGGGGAACATGGGAATTGCTGTAGTTTTTGTGTAACATTTATGTAATCTAAGCATCTTTTAAAATATATATAAAAAATAACATTTATGTAAGCAAATGCACATATATGCATATATATTTATATATCATTTTACAAATATTGGTTTGTATTGTGAAAAATTTGATTTTTACCCACAAAAACAAAACAAAACAAAACAAAAAAACCCCAGTCTTTATGAATCTAGAGTCTGAGCTGTTAACACAATGTTGCCTCCATCTCCCAGGAAAACTTTATCTGTTCAGTCTTAGTGTCTTGTAGACGCCACGACATGGCCTTAGGAAGCTTGCCTTGTGTGTTACGAACAAGCATCTCCACTAAACAGCAGTTGCAGGGCCCAAACCTGCTTTCCCACACTGACCTTGTAGAGGATTAGAGACACTGCTTGGAAAGATGATGCGTCAAACTCTCTGCCCACCTGGTCCTCTCCCAAGTTTTCTTCGTTACTATCGTTTTCTCTGTTGAGGATGTGTACCAATGCACTTAAGTTCTGTGGTCACGTGCTTAAGGATATGCCGACATTTTGAAGAAACATGTGCTGAAATAGGCAATCTTCATGGGTCTGAAGGTGTGGAAACTCTGACTTGCTTCTTATTCATATTTCATTATATTTGAATTTTAATTGAATGGCCATGTTTTCAAAGAATCAGGCAGGTTTTAGAGCAAAGATATCAACTGAATCAAGCAACCCTTACCACCCGCCCAAATGGTCTTGGCACGGCCACACCCCACCCCAGCCATAAAATGGTCTCAGAATTGGATTCATCCGCAGACTCTATGGCATGCACGTGATCCAGGAGAAAGAAAACGTGTTGATTTCCTTGTAGTTCGATTTATGCCAGATTTAGCTGGGAAAAGAACAGTGGGGTCAAAGGGGAGATTGCTCTGCTTTCTGGCTCCTCCATTCACTCTCTGGGTATCCTCTGGCAAATGGTTTAACTCGGTGAGTGCCAGTGCACAAGGGGCTTGCCGGAATTGTCCTCTGGAGATGTGGGCCTTGAGTGCCAGTCAGCACACACACAGCAAAAACCATCTGTGTACCCCCAAAGTCGGTGGTCCAGGGGGCAGAGATGCTTTGGTCACTGCTCCTTTATGCCTCTGTTAGGTTAGGACGGAGACTCTAATCCTTGGAGGATGTAATTACTGCTGCAGATTCTGGTGAGATCATTAACAGCTACCATTTGGGATGGCTCCTCGAGCCGTCGGCTCAGCTTTTAAAGACATGCTGATAATTTGCAGCCTTTTATGAGGTTTCACATTCATTTCGGGAATTTCTTGTGCCAAGTTTGTGTCTCATGTTGGGCCTTTTCTTCTTTGGGTAAAAATATCTCCCGGCTGGCCCAGGCCCTGGAATCGTCAGAGTTTTTTTTTGTTGCAACAGTGACACCTGCTGTTGAAGGCAAAGTTGGTGATTTCTCAAAGAACGTTCTCTGTGGGGCCAGGATTGCTTACAGATTTCCAGCATCTGGAAGTTTAAGTGCATTCACTTTGCAGGGAATGAGATCTGTGCTGAATAAGCAAAATCGAATGAGAGGCCAGGGGTGGGAAGAAAAAAACTTGTTTTCTGGGTTGAAAAACAAAGAAATAAAATACCTCCTCGGCATATCTCTGGCAGCGCGGCTGTGGATCTGCTTTGCCAGAAAATGCTAAACAGGATGTGGCTCTTTCCCACCCAGAATTCTGAGAGGTTAGGGCTGTACATTGGCACCTCCTCTGCAACGCAGTGTGCTCTGATAGGTTTCTGTCCTTTGAGGAAATGGCCAGGCTTCCTCAGAGGCAGATTCTGATCCACAAAGAGCTCTGCTCGCTCCTGCAAATGGAATTTCCCCAAGAGAAGAACTGCCTGAAGTCCATTTCACACTCTCCTGAGCACAGGGGGTGATAAAAAAAAAACTTTCTTATTCTTAGGCTTCTTCCTTGCACTGTGAAAGAAAGAAAGAAGGAAAGGAAGGAAGGAAGGAAGGAAGGAAGGAAGGAAGGAAGGAAGGAAG
>JAKSZT010054462.1:16987022-17112203 GCA_026826555.1 Tolypeutes matacus | reverse complement strand
GAAGGAAGGAAGGAAGGAAGGAAGGAAGGAAGGAAGGAAGGAAGGAAAAAGTGTTGTTCGCTATAGGATAGTCAAAATTTACTTTCCATTGCCATTATGTTAAAAGGCACAGTTCTGGGAGCGGATGTGGCTCAAGCAATTGAGCCCCTGCCTCCCACATGGGAAGTTCTGGGTTAGGTTCCCAGTGCCTCCCAAAGAAAACAAACAATGAGCAAACAACAAGCAAGACAACGAGCAAAACAACAAGCAGACAATGAATAAAAACAAGCAGGAAGAGGATGTGGCTCAAGCAGTTAAGCACCTGCCTCCCACATGGGAGATCCTAAGTTCGGTTCCCAGTGCCACCTAAAGAAAAAACAAACAGACGATGAGCAAAAACAGTGAGCAGACAATGAGCACAAACAACTAGCAAAAACAATGAGCGCAAGCAAACGAGGGAGCCATGGCAGGGTGGGGGGAGTGACAGTTCTCGACTTTCTTTAAAACCTTAGAAATTATGATCAGAAATATTTGGCATAAATGTCCATTTAACATTTACCTTTTATCTCAAACTTTTAAATGAAGCAGGATTTGAAAATTTTATCTAGCAAATCCCTTTGGTCTAACATGTATATTATATATATAATATATATACCTGACAAAGTTCAAAACAAACTGCTTTCCAGTTTGCTATATAGATCATTTCATAATGATTATTTGCATCTTCCAAAAGAATTTTGTCACCTTTATCAATATAAAGTCCAGCTTTTTTTTTTTTTTAAATACCCATAGATGATCCATCAAACAAATGTCACCAACACATGAAAGGAAAGAGTGTGAGTTTGGTGGCAGAAGTGCTGGCCTTGGAGTCAGTGAAACTGCCCAGTGGATGATGTGCCACGCCCTAGCTTGGTGTCCTCTGGGCCCTCGCTTCTCTGAGTCATGGTTCTCTAGGTATAAACTCAGAGAATCAAAGTAAAATTCAAGAGTTTCAAACTTGAAACAAAAATCTGTTGAATCCTTTGTGCATATACAAAATATCCTAAATGAAGCCTAATATTAAAATTGGAAAATGTGGGAGGCCCCACGTTAACTACCCAATTACCCCCCAAAGAAGTCTTGAAAGCCTCCTCGGCAACCCTGAAGATCCTCAGGTGGCAGTTTTCCAAGCATAGGGAAAGCCCATCGTTAATCTCATTCCCAGTTCCAGGAATCCATGCTCCTTGGCTTCCTGTCACACTCTTGGCAATAACTGGAAATTCCAGGTTGCCATGTCTGTATTCTCATCTATAAAATGAAAGTAACTCGGGCTGCATTTGGGACTGCCATGGTTTACTCTGAGAATCAAGGGGGACAGCTCTCCTGAAAAAGCTGTACTTACTGTAAAGAGCTAAGCCATTACTAGTTTAAGGGGAAAATAATAATTTATTTCCCCAGAGCCCTCTTTCCTCAGGTTTAAAATGAGTGATTTGGATTAGGTGATCATCAATAAAGCCTGGTTACTTTAACATAATATATTAAATATGATCATTTCGTTTGATCTTTACAACCGTTTATGGAACATATCCTCAGCTCCATTTGATAGCCGAAGAAGTAAGTTTGGGGACATTGTGCATATCAGAGGTGCTTCTAATCCCACATTCTTGTGATTCCTGGTACAGGGCTCGATCCATCACTCTCTCCCTTACCCACTGCTACCTTCAAGCTCTATAATTCTGTGATTCTATGAAACATCGTCCACACATTCTATAATGGAAAGTCGTAGATTTGCACATGGATGTGAAGCCAATGATCCGCAGATTCCAACATATTGTGTGTTACCACAGCATTCCTTCTCCAGCTCACATACATAAAATATGAGCATCACTAATAAACAGCAGCTGTAGCCGGAGCGCATGCTGGATCTTCAGGCAGATTCTCTTTAAGGTGTTTCTGGCACGTCTTCTAGGGCCGTCTTGACCCGCACTTACCCAGACATGTGGGATTAGTCAGTATCGGTTGGAATCTCTTAGGAACTTGCTTTCATTCCCCATCACACCTGGGCTGGATATTACAGCAAGAATTTGTGTGTTTTCTCCCCCTCCATTTCCCATTTTCCTCCCTCGTTCATTTTAATTTCACTGATTTTCCCCTTATCACTTAATACATTTTCCTCATTATTGGCATCTGGGCTGAAGGCTGCAACACAAACACCGAAAGACCAAATCAAGATTAAAAAAAAAAAAAAAAAAAAAAAGAGCAAAATATTCTCATTTCAGATGGAGGAGCAGATGGAGCTCTTGGCACTTCAGAGGATTTAAATTGACCCTCTGCACCAAGCTTGGGGAAGACAGACTGTCACTACTGACGAGGAAACACTAAAGAGACCTGTTTTCCCTTTGAATGTACAGTAGCATTTTGGAGTTCTTTTTCCTTCTGCAATGTATGACTAGAAGGAACCATGTGATTTATTCTGACTCTCTTAGAACCCAGAAATGAAGCTGCAGGAGCCAAGACTAGGCTTGCGTGCAAACTCTGCTCCCCTCTTTTGACTCTGTAATGTGGGCCCATTGATACCCCCGAAACTCTCTTTCTCCATTTGAAGATGGGCTAAAATCACCTGCCCCTCATCATTATTGTATGAAATAAGATACATACAATATTGCCTCGCACACATTAGGTGTTTAATAAATTTTCTTCCTTTCCCTTTTTTTCACACTAGGCCAGAATGTGAATTTTTTAAGAAGCTCTCGCTTCACAACTTTTTCTTTTCACAGCTGGTAAAGATAGGGACCAGGTGGGTAGCACTGACCCTCTCTTGGATGACATTTATAAAGTAAGTACTATCTCTCCATAGGATGAGTGCAATTGGTATTTGAAGCAGGAGTTCCTTATTTTAAACAGGTTTTAAGTTTGCCTGCAAATGTTTAAAATATGGGAATCTTGGACAACCTTTAGTCACAAATCTTGAAGCTGTCCTCCTGTTCACTGATCATAATATGCTCCAAATTTCTCTGTCTATCCATTTTCATCTATTCTAAAAACTGACTCCTTTTGATTGGTGAGAACTGTTCATTTAATAATAAAAAATCTGCCTCAAATAAATCAAACTTTGTGCTTGTTACTAAAAAAATGGCTTAAGCCAAGAAAGCTAAATTAGTTAAAGGGTTACTTGAATTTAAAAGGGGACATTTCATAAAACATTTCAGACTGAAAGAAAAGAAATCCATTTAAGATATATATATATATATATATATATATATATATAAAATCCTTTATTATCAGGAAGACTGTGAAAGAAGCAAAAGGGAAGAAGGGAAGGGATGCAAGACGAAAAAGCAATGAGGGAAAAGAACACAGAAAGATGTTTGACAAAGATGCCCTCCACAAGCATTTGGCTGGACAATTTTACTTTGATTCAAAACCTTTCACAGGCACCCCATTGCCAGAAAATGAATTCAAATCGAAGGTACAGCATTTTGGGACTTTTTAGTTGGTTCTGTCCTGACCTTTCTCAGCTCAATTCTTGTTAAGTCCCTACATGTCTCCTCCACATTATCCACCTTGCCCAGCATAAATAGCACACTGTACATGCTCAGTGTCTTTTTTTTAACCCAAACAAAAAATATGTGTCATTGTATTAAAAACTGAATAGGTGATTATGGCCACCGAACCACAGAAAATCTAATAAATTGACTCCACTTACTTCTAGAAGCAGGAGTAAGATGAAAGGCTAAAAACAGAACTGATTAGGAATCCCTATAGAGAGTTTGGTTGACCTCCAGTCCCTTCCTCCACTTTAAGTAGTGAGGCAACTACACCTCTTCCACCTAGATGGAATACTGGTAGTTTACATGATGGAAATATTGAACCAGAGACTCTAGACTTGGAGGTAGCAGGCAGAGGAAAGAAAACAGAAGGGATGAATGAAGTCATCCTAATGAAGATTTCTCAAACTCTTTCTTCCCAGAAAACCACAAGCAGGAGATGGGAGAATTGACATTTCCAGAATGGACTAATCCCAAGAGAAAGACATGCATGCAAGGACACGATCATATCGATCTCAAGCACCAATTACTCTAAGCGAAACTTGCCAATTAATAGGGCATACACACACACATAGATTTTCCAATCAGCTTTTTGTGCTTGACTTTTAATATAAGTAGAAAACTAAGGATCATTAGACATCCTGAGGAAACCATCCGACAGGAAAGACAAATCACAAAATAAAAGCAAGGAAGAAAAAAGGAACCTGGGGGATTACAAGCCAACACAATTAGCAGAAGACAACTTTAAAAAAACATATTTAATTAATATCCTAAAAGAGATGGGATATTTTATCCATGAAGCAAGAACAGATTGCTGAATGCCTTTTATTTCATTCCCTTGTCTAATTACTCTGGCTAGAACTTCCAGTACAATGTTGAATAACACTGGTGAGAGTGGGCATCCTTGTCTTGCTCCACGTCTTAGAGGTAGAGCTTTCAGGCTTTCACCATTGAGTATGATGTCAGCTGTGGGTTTTTCACATATGTCCTTTATCATGTTGAGGAAGTTTCCTTCTATTCCTAGTTTTCTAAGTGTTTGTTGTTGTTTTTTATCAAGAAGTGGTGTTGAATTTCACCAAATGTCTTTTCTACATCAGTTGAAATGATTGTGTGTTTTTTCCCCTTCATTCTGTTAATGTGGTGTTCTATATTAATTGATTTTCTTATGTTTAACCACCCTTTCACACTAGGGTGGTTGAATATGGTGCATAATTCTTTAATGTGCCATTGATTTGGTTTGCTAGTATTTTGCTGATGATATATGCATCTATATTCATAAGAGATATTGGTCTGTAATTTTATTTTCTTGTGTTACCTTTATTTGGCTTTGGTATGAGGTGATGTTGGCCTCATATAATAAGCTTGGAAGTATTCATGAAAGAAAAAAGACAACATTCATAATAGGAGAAAATATTCGGAAACCACATGTCTGATAAGGTTTTAATATCCACAATATATAAAGAAATCCTACAACTCAATAACAAAAAGACAAACCACCCAATTAAAAATGGGCGAAAGACTTAAATAGGCATTTCTTTGAGGAAGATATACAAAGGGCCACCAAGCATATGAAAAAAATGTTCAACATCATTTGCTGATAAGGAAATGCAAATCAAAACCACACCAAGATACCATTTCACACTCACTAGAATGGCTACTTTTTCAAAAAAAATTGAAAATTACAAGTGTTAGAGAATATGTAGAAATTAGAAACATTCATTCATTATTGGTGGGAATGTAAAATGGTACAGCAGATGTGGAAGGCAGTTTGGCAATTACCATATGACCCAGCAATCGCACTTCTAAGTGGCATTGAAAGCAGGGACTTGCACAGATATCTGCACACCAATTTCAAAGTGACATTGTTCACAGTTCCTAAAAGATGGAAGCAACACAAGTGTCCATCAAGTGATGGATGAATAAACAATGTGTGTTGTATAAATACAATGGGATATTATTCGTAGTAAAAACTGCAAGCAAGATAGTTCCATCCATCTGCCCTATGGGATCTAAGCCCCCTCTCAATTACAGGTGGAGTGGGCATCACTATCCCCAAATCCTCTAGATTGGGGAATGAACAATGGACAAAAGTAGACTTATTATTATTCTACTATAGACTTATTGTGATTCTAGGGAATGGTAGAACTTTTATCATTGATATGGAGGCAGTGGCCATCGGAGCTTCTGAGGGGAGGGGAAGGGAAAAAATAGGTGTAATATGGGGGCATTTTTGGGACATTGGAATTGTCCTGCATGATGTTTCAATGACAGATACAGACCATTATATATTTTGCCATAACTTTCAAAATTGCGCAGGACAGAGTATAAACTATAATGTAAACTATGATCCATGATTGGTGGCAATGCTCCAATATGTGTTCATCAATTGTTAACAAATGTACCACACTAATGAAGGATGTTGGTAATGTGGGAAAGGGTGGGAGGGAAAGGGAGTGGAGCATATGGGAATCCCCCATATTTTTTATGCAACATTTATATAATCTAAAGTTTCTTTAAAATAAATAAATAAATAGGAATGAAGTTCTGATAATGCAACAACATGATTGAGCCTTGAAGACATCATGTTAAGCAGAATAAGCCAGACACAAAAGGACGAATATTGTATGGCCTCACTGATATGAAATAATTAGAATTAACAGCAAGTAGAATATAGGTTATCAGGGGTTGTTATCAGGTATGGAATGGGGAGTTAATGCTTAAATTGTATAGAGTTTCTATTTGGGGTGACGGCAATATTTTAGTATTGGACGGTGGTAATGGTAGCAGAAGAGTGTGAACATAATTACAGCACAGAATTATATATTTGCATATGGTTAAAGGAGAAAATTTACAATGTAACCCATGTTACTAGAATAAAAATTAAGAAAAAACACATAGGACTGTACAATCCAAACAGTGAACCCTAATGTACATCATGACTATACTTAATAACACAATTATAAAAAGGTTCTTACATGAATTGTAACAAATGTATCAGTAATGCAGGGTATTAATAATAGGGTGGTACATGGGAGATCTGTATTTTATGTAGGATTTTTCTGTAAACCTACTTCTGTAATAATAAAAAATTAAATTAAATGTAAAGAGAACAGAATGTTGTAGGAAATGAATAATCAGAGAACAACAGAGCTCTTAGAAATTGAAAATATGATAGATTAAATTACAAACACAGTAAAAGGACTGAAAGCTACATTTAAATTGAGGTTGGAACAGAAATTGAAACAAAAATTATAGGAGATGGGAAATAGGCAGGTAAATGGTAAGAAAATAAGTGGACTGGTCTATTAAATTAAATGTCCCATTAACAGGAGTACCATATAGAGCAAACAGGGTAATGGAAAGGAAGAAATTATTAAAAGAATAATACCAAAAAAAGTCTCACAGTGAGATGACTTTAGCTTCTTACTGAGTGACCCTAATAGACCGAAAAATGGCTCCCCAAAATATATCTATGTCTAATCCCTGGAATCTCTGAATGTTATCCTATATGACAAAAAAGAACTTTGTAGATGTGATTAAGTCAAGGATTTTGAGATAGGGAGATTATTTTGGATTGCCTGGGTGAGCCCTACACGCAGTCACATGTATCTTTCTAGGAGGGAGGCAGAGGGAGGTGTGACACACAGAAGAGGAGAAGGCAATGTGCCCATGGAGGCAGACATGCCAGCAGCCACCAGAAGCTGGAAGATGCAAGGACTAGATTTTCCCCTGCTGCCTCCAGTGGGAGCATGGCACCGCTAACATTATGAGTACTGCCCAATAAGACTGGTTTCAGACTCCAGTTTCCAGAACTGTGAGAGAATAAATTCCGTTGTTTGAAACCACCCAGGGTGTAGTAAATTTTTGCAGCCAAAGGCAACTAGCAAAGTACCCTACTCAATAAATGAAGAAAAAAAATTCCCACAGGAAAATATAGCAGGCAAAATTTCAGAATATCAAGCATTAAAACATGAGACTAAAAGCATTCAAGAGAAGAAACAATCTCAAAGGAAGACGAATCATAAAGGCATCAGACTTATCAAACACAATAATGATTACTCCAACAGCATGCAGAATTTCAATATTCTGAGATCGAAATAACTTCCAATCCAGAATGCTATCAAAACCAAATATTACCCACAAATGAATGTACGTCTAGTCATGCAATGTCTCTCGAGATCAGGGTTTCTTAACCGGAGGTCTGTGGAAAGATTTCAGGGGATCCATGGGGTTGAATTGAAAAAAAAATCAACTTCTTATCTTTATTTTCTCTGACCTCTAACTGAAATCTAGCATTTCCTTCACTTATGAATGGATGCAATAAATTACAGTAGTATTCAATTCATATCACGTTACGGTTGTTGCATATCTCGAAAAATTGCATATGCTCATCCGTACTTGGAAATTACAGTCGTTGTTATACTCAGTGCTAGGTGAGTGTCATAAAACTATTTGCCATTACATTTTGAGAAGGGGTCCGTGGTTTTCCCCTGACTGGCAAATGTTTAAGAACCCTGGCTCTAGATTTACCTCCTATGCACATTTTCTCGGGAAGAGTTTGGAGGATATGCTCCAATAAATGAAGGAGTAAACCCAAACAAAAAAGGAAGATATACAATTTAGGAAGAAGGGAAGTTAAGAGAGGTGTGATACGAAGGGAATTTCCAGAATAATGGTAAAGGAAAGATCTAAGATGATCTCATACAACAGACTCAATGTAAAACCTGTCCATATGAGCATGAGGATGGAAGGGTCCTACGAGGATGTCTCGACAACAAGAACAATAGGAAATTGATAGATTTCTAATGCCTTTTTACTTCGATGAGTGGGATCGTAAACTTCTTTTCCAAATGAACTATTAAAAAAATATATAGAAAAAAATAAAAATATTTATGTGTGAGTGTGCATGTGTATATGAGGAGCATGTGGTAAGATCTCTAAATCCTCACCTTCCATAGTGAGAATTAATAGAGAATGCCTTAAATTAAAAAAAAAAATTGAATAATTGTATTATTTGTAAATCTAAGGTTTTAGATTGTAAGAAATAACTAAAAGAGTTTAAGCTGACTCACTCTGGGGTATAGGGAGGGATCTGACAGGGTCCGTATGGTTTCCAGAGCCTTTTATTACTCTTTGGATTTTTAAACCATGCACACTTATTACTATGATTTTAAAAAAAAATAAGTCATGGGCCCCCTCTCTACTATATGCCTTTATATGACCCTTGGTTCTCTCTATTATATAACAGTAATTATGCTAGGTGGTTTCATATATGTTCCCTTGTTAATTTCTCTCGACACTTTAAAATGTAGTTTAATAATGCCAATGAAAGATGAAAAAACAAGGTTTAAAGAAATTAGAATGCATATCCATGGTCTAGAAGAAGGATGACCCACGAACCATGACTTTTCTAATATGATTGATTTATCTTATCAATCCAGGTTTCTTCAACGTTTGCCCCATTTAGCCAAAAGGTACCTTGCTCTCTTGTTCTGATTAGTATGTTCTCCTTGAAATGGTTTTCAACTTCCCAGCTTGACAGCATTAAAATAAAGGCCTCAGAACTTTTGCTAATAGTTCATCATGACAGTGAGCATCGTTAAGGAGGCTTTTTGGGCAACAGAGTCAGTCCCCACCATCTATGTGTCCAAGTTTGGTCTAAAGCTCGCCAAGCCTCTGGGTCTGAATAGAAGCCAAAGGTATTAAAATTCTTAGCATGAACTTGAGTGAGGTTTATATCTTTCCATTTGTTTCTTCAAAGAATAATCATTTGCTATATGTCCACCCTGCCAAGAATACAAAGTAGAGATACAAGATGAGGCATTCAGTGCCCTTACTCTCAAGAAGTCTAGGGACAGAAATTAGACACCCATTAAGAAGCAGTAAAAGAAGCGTTTCAAAGCTAAAATATTGGAGCCCAGAGGAGGAAAAGATCACTTTTGGCCAATACTTCATGAAAGTCTTCATTGGGATACTGGCATTTATTCTGAGCAATAATGGATTGGTAATTTCAATCATAACCCCACATTTCCACTGCCTGAGATGCTGTTCTTTCCTGATGTGTAACCCACCCCCAGCAAACTTGACAAATTCCTCTCATTGGCACTGAGCCGTTTTAGGGTTTAAAATTTGTCTTAATAATCCTTGATTTAACCAATAACTAAAAGAGTGCTTGGCATTTATTAAAAATACTTGCTGAGTAAAGGAATAAATGAATAAATGCCGGTTCTGTCTCTTTAGTTCAGCTAGCAGAAGAGCTATGCTATTTAACTAAGGCATTTGAATTTCAGACTTGGGTCCCGTCGATTTTAACAAAGATTTCAACAATTCAGTGGAGACTGCTTGGTACTAGGCATGAGTATAAGAGTTGGGCTGAAGGTGCAGACTCGTGGTCCATTTCCAGTCCTCCGCGTTACCAATCTGATCAAATAAAACAGAGCTCTTAATGGCTGACATAGGTGCTTTTTGAAGTGTTATGTTGACGAATGTTTCTGAAATTAAAATCCAAGGTATATGGAAAGGAAGCTGTTTTTCTTCTTCATTCAGGACCAGTCCTTTCTCCTGGGACCCCCAACTCCCTTTGAGGCTGGGAACATGAATGCCAAATTTAAACCCCACCTCTCCTAAGTGGATGCAGTATGT
The DNA here is from genome assembly GCA_026826555.1 of Tolypeutes matacus. Lineage (NCBI taxonomy): Eukaryota > Metazoa > Chordata > Mammalia > Cingulata > Chlamyphoridae > Tolypeutes > Tolypeutes matacus. The sequence goes on along the minus strand of JAKSZT010054462.1, from coordinate 17,102,055 downwards.
TCCCCAACGAAAAGACACTTCTTCAAAGGGAAATCCCCAAGCCATAGGGGCTCAGATTATCAGCCGGAAAAATTGCAACTCAGAACGGAAGAGTTGAGGTGTGTGTTTGTCTTTGGGAGCATTTTTTTTCCCCTTGATGTTGGGGAAGAGAAGAGTTTATTTTTCCACTCCTATTCACACCAGCTGCCACGAGGCAAACACTAAAGGCCTCCCGGCACTGCACTCTGACAGTAGATCACGGAGCCCGCCCCAGCTGCAGATGGACGCAGCAGCTGGCCCGGAGAGGTGCTGCTGGAAGCTCCCCCACCCCCCGACACACACAGGCTGGGGACGCCAGGAAGCAGCTCACCAGCTCCCCCGCCTCCCTTCCCCAGATTTATGAAGCAGGAAACAGCCAGCCAAAAAAGCAAAATAGAAAAAGGCCAACTGCTCTTCTTTTTTTTTTTTTTTTTTCCTTAAAGCCAACACACTCCTAGCAATACTCCTGGGCTATTAAACTAGTGCAAGTTCATTGTCACCGACAGCTCTGTTGGAAAGTAGACTGGGTGGAAACATTTCACCTGCGACACAAAGGACCGTATTCTGTGCAGATGTCATTAGGAATGCCAGGTCCTTAGGATGCCCCATCACTCTGGTCTATGAAAAAGAAGAGGTAGAGGACAGTCATTAATATTTATTGTGCACCTGTTACAAGCTGGACTTTCAATATAGATTTCTATACTTAAGCCCCAATTATATTTGAGAGATACGAGGTTGGGGCAGGGGGTTGAATATCGTGTTCAAATTGACAAAGTCAAGATGCTTGTTTTCAGGGGAAAGAGGACAATATTTGAGAGATAATTATGACCTTTAGAGCTTCCTCACAAGCCTTCCAGATAAACTGTTTGAATGTCAGTGTTTCAACATTACTATTCACTTGAGGCTGACGTGGCTATTTCTTCTGTAATCTCAGAAAACTCACATTAGGTCTGGGAATGAACTCCAAAAAACACCTCATTTTACATGTGAATAAAGTAAATCCTTGAGAGCCCAAATAGCTAGCTCAGGCTTACACAATAACTTTGAGTGAGATCGGAAAGTGGAATTCAATCTCCCAATAAATATACTTGCTCTTTATGTAAATTTTTCTCATAAAATTAGCTCCCCCCCCCCGGGGGAAAAGTAATTTAATGACATATCAAATATTTAGCAGGAGCGCCTGACTGCCCTGATATGGGCCTTTGGGCCAGAAGTCATGATTTTTACCTATTTATTGGGTGGAATGCTAAAGGACTAGAGATAAATTGACTATGAAAAATAAGCAGACAATAACTTTTTTAATGCAGAGGAGTTTTAAAAAATCTGAGGCTTGAAAATTATCGCATGAATATCTAGGTTTTCAGGGTAAAAGTGGAGTTATTATTGGTATATTTCAGTGGGAGGAAAAAACATAATGGCTGCCAATATGTCAATTACCTAGAGCTGGAGTTCAACTGGATGTGAGAATGTCTCCACCCTACTCACCCGGATAGGGTCCCTCAGGTACTACTTCTGCACCCCAACTTCCCTTATCTGGTACATTCCAATAACACGCTGTAAGGGACCTAGATTTAAACGAGTACCTCATATGAATCCTTTTCTCATTACAAAGCAAGAAGGAGGTTGGAAGGGCACATGGCTGGTGAAGTTTTATAGTGACTGAGATGGAAGAGGGAGCCTCTTACCCAAACAGGAGCATCCAGAAGGCTGATAAACAGAACGGAAAATAACTAATAAAGAACATTTTCTCATCAGCAAAATAAATATACAATCACACCTACCACACAGAATTGGGGACTTTCACAGGAATGCAAAAGCACATAGCCTTGGGCCAGATGCATAATTTTTCAAAAACAGTCTTGGTACATGTCTCAAAACAGAGTGCAGAGCCACTGTGATGGTTTGAAGTTGTATGTAACCCAGAAAAGTATGTTCTTAAAGCTAATCCATTCCTGTGGGTGTAGACCCATTGTAAGTAGGATCTTAAGTTAAGATGTGATGACCTCATTCAAGATGGGTCTTAATCTTCCTATTGGAGTCCTTTATAAGATAATGAAATTCAGACAGACAGAGAAAGTCACAGAATCAAGAAGATGGAGGCAACGAAACCTAGAAGAGAAGGGAGAGACCAGCTGATGCCGCCATATGCCTCTCCATATGAGAAAGGAGTCCAGGAGCAGGTCTTCAGGAAGAAGATATCATCTTGATGATGCCTAGAATTGGACATTTTCATGACCTTGGAACTGTAAGCTTCTAAGTTGATAAATGGCCACTGTAAAAGCCACTGTCTTTTTGGTATATTACCCTCAGCAGCACAGCAAACTAGAACAGCCAGTTATCTAACATTCAGGCAGAAGGAGCAGAAAGCACAGAAGCCACCAAATGAGTGGTCTTAGTCATTGTAACCTCAAGGCTGGGGTTCTGTATCTATGTGATAGGGAGGAGATGGACAGTGATTTCCACGGAGTACACTGCTACAGAATGGGTTTTCCTTCATTTCCACTGGATTGGAGCCATCTGTTATTTGTTTCTCACCTTCACAAGATTATGGCTTCCTTAAGGAGCGGTCAGTGGTATCACTACATATCCTCCACGCTGGTGTCCAGCACAGTGCCTAACACAAAGTAAACCCTTGAACATGACTATTGAATAAATGATAAATGAATGAATATATGAAAGTACGTCCCGCTGAGTGCTCTGTATCCCTCAAGTTCAAGAATCTCTTCATCGCTGAATGTCAAAGATCCAAAAATAACCTTCTATAGCCAAACTGAGTTATTGAAAAATAACTTGTCTGCTTCAGAATAGAGTAAAATTGGTTTCTTAATGTGACACACCTGTTGTTTTCTTCAGGCGCTGGAGCCCTGGTTTTCAATCTTAGCTGCACGTTGATGTTATCAGCAGCTAAGAAGCAAATAATACTGTCTCAGCCCCAGAGATTCTGGTAATTCTCTAGCGTATGGCCCCATCATCAATATGTCCAAAGCTCTCCTGGTTCTCATGTACGGTTAAATTAAGAACTGCTGAACAAGAGGGTTGTATTGTCCTTGTTTTAATAGTAGCCTCCCATGCTGCATCCATTTGCTTCTGGACACATTGAGAGAAACAGATTGAAATTTCTGCTTGTGATGGGTACTGTGGTAGATATAAACAGTGTTTTGGGGATCATGCAGCTGTGAATTGAATTTTTGATTAGGTGCTCAAAATATACTGTAAACTTTTCAAAAATAGGGAACACATCTCAGCCATCATTGTATCTATCTCACCACACCCTGCACATAGTAGGAACTCATTAAACATTGGCAGAAATGAGGGAAAATGAGATCAAAGAATCATGACTTCATATATTTTTGTTCCTGACTCTCTGACATTAGCCACTATGTGGCACAGCCAACAAGCTGCTATCACAGCCAGCAGCTGTGGAATTGCTAGGACAACATTATAGAAACTGCGTAGCTCATTAAAAAATAATCACATTCTTCAGCCTGATCGTTTTTTTTTGGTGGTCGTGGTGGTGGTTGCAATTTAGGTACAAGGCTTCTCCGAAGGGTTGGCTCAAATAATGTCAGGGCATACTGCTCCTGGAGATGGGTGCAGCTATCAAAGTTTACCATTTTTCTGGGCATCCAAGGGCAGGCAGTCAGTGCTATTGGCATAAGGAAAATCAGACAACACTGCCAGTACACCACTTCAACGCTCAACATGCATTCATTTACCCACGTGGGAAATTCTACCATGCTGGATGCAAGGCTCCTCCCCTCCTCCCCTGCTAACCTTCATCCTAAGAAATAATGATCCTGAGTAGACAGGACGAGTAGTAAAACAGGGCAAGCCAAGGGGGGCTCAGCTGGACGGTCTACTGCCTCAGTGCTTTGGGGATTCTTTCAGGGACGCCCACACTTTGTATACAGACACAGTTGTTCTCCCATTAGCACCAGACACCAGCTTTAAGTGCAAGGAGGAGCACCTGTTTTTAATGGCAAATGACTTTGTGATCATTAACCAATATCTAATAAAGTGAAACCTTTAAACAGGCTGTAGAGAAACAGATGTTTCCAGGGCTTAATGAAAAAGAATTATGCACCATCATACAGCAGAACCTGACCCTGCTCAGTCACATGCATTATAAAAGAGTCACACATCCTCGCTGGGTGTTTGAATAAGCACGGTGGGAAGGGCCTCTGCTTGGCTTAAGTCTAATTAAGTGCATGTACAAGCAAACACTGCACACTCACCAATACACATCTGCTTCTGTCGTGTGCATGCGCCATCCCATACGGCGCCAGAGGCTGTCTGTAGGCAACACTTGAATAAACACAACTACCAATAAATGACCTTCAAAAACAAACTACCCTTTGTTGACTTGGGAAAAACTGGATAAACTTAGGACTCTTTGGCCAAGAGATACACAGAAGAAGAGGACCAATTTTGGAACCAATCAGACCAAGTTTCCACTTCTTATGAGTGGCATGGCCCTAGGCAGAATATTTATCCACGTGTGTAAAGTCTTAACTGGGTGGTTGTGTAAATCAAACAGTACAGTGTCTTCAAAAGCAATTTGCAGATTGCTGTCTTGTAAAAATGCTATTTTTTAAAGCAGGTGAGTCCTAAGAAAATATTTTTAAATGACCAGGCATCAGCTCCTTTATGTCTCACCTCTCCTTTATCTGAACCCAATTTATTTGATTTCCTTGAACTGTAGACCCCTCAGGAGCCGGCACTCACTTTCTGGATCAATTGCCCAGAGATAGACTTCCCGAATCTCAGAGCCCCTTTACTGTGAATGCTTCCTGCCCCGAGACAAAGAGTACTTAGACCGTCTGAGCCCCTTCTGAGCTGACTACTCCATTTGCACTTGGTGCCTTGAACAGCCCAGGTGCTCCAACAAAACAAGGCTGTCTAGCAGTTTGCTTCCCCAGCCATGCAGTGGGGAACAAATGACTTTTCCAGGGAGCAATAGCTCCTTTCCCCGCTCTGATTCCATGAGGCCTCCTGACCTCTGTGGAATTGGATCATGAAGTAGCAACCTCCCAACTCAGGTACAATGCTCGGGCCCCTGATAAAACTCTGGCTTAGTAATACCCATCTGAGCTCAGTGAATTTCTCCAGGCTGTTTCTCATACTTTCACCTTTCTTCAGGTCAGCTTGATTCCCCTACCCACTGGATCCCAATCCTCCCAGCTGCTGGCAAATTACAACAATCCATGGCTCCTCTGAATCGGCCTTAGATCACTTTCCTTGACTAGACTCATCATGGCAGGTGAGCAAGCATTACCCAGGTTGGACCCCACCTCCAGGTAATGGCCCGTCTGCCCAGGTCCAGCCATCCAGGTAAGCCCCCCTCTATGGGGGCTATTGTCATGGTTGAGCCAACTTCTGCTATACAAATTCTCATATATTAGATTTATTAGTATAAGGGTGGCATTTGTGTGTGCATCTGTGCATGTGCACACATGTGAGGGTTTATATACAAACTGGAGCTGCCCCACTCTCCCTCCTAATTACGCCTCCCAAATTCTAATGCTATGGTTGGCTGTCGCCAGCACCGCGAATGTCATCTTCTCTTCTGATGCTCAATCCTGGGGTGTGTCTCTTACACTGAATCGTCCAAGAGAAAGTGGTCATGTTTCTAAAGCACCTGCGATGTCCCAGCCACTTGGTGAAGTCCTTTTCTAGCCATGTGTTCTGCAGGGTAGGGCTTATTATCTTCATTTTAAATATAACTAGCATTATTTGAGGACTTACTAGCTGCATTCATTGCTTAAAACAATTTGCATGCATGATCTCATTTAGTAACCACAAACCCCAGGAACAAAAGTTCAGAGAGGGCGTAAACCTGGGCAAACTGGGGTTGGAGGCCTGACGAGCTCTGGCATCACTTCTAGCCCCTGGTTGGCTCCAGAAGGGTCACTTCTGTCCTGCAGTTTGGAAGGCCTGAGAAACTCTTTTTTTTTTTTTTTTTTTTTTTTCCCCCGGGAGGTACTGGGGATCGAACCCCGGTCTCTCCATATGGTAGACGGACGCCGAACCTCTTGAGCCACATCCGCTTCCCTGAGAAACTCTTTAAACGCATATTTCCCTGGAAAAGAGCAGGCTTGTCAGTGACTTCAAACTCCATGACCTAATGAAAATCACACACAACTCCTTTTCATTCTGGTTTGTAGTCCCCATCTCTTGGAAACCTGGAACATAAATTCAATTATTGCATTTATGGGTACATAGTTTTAGTTTGCATATAAAACAGGAAACTTGAGATCCAGTATTCTAAAGGACCCCTATCTCTCTCTAGGAACAGCCTAGAATCAGTGGGGCTCCAGACTCTCCAGCCTGGCATGACCCTTTAAATGCATGAAGGGCATTTGTTTCAGGACCAGAGGTGGGGACTAAGGAACCCAGTTCCTCTGATTCTAATAGTCTCCTGGCAATATCCATCAAACAATTCCTCTCTCCCCACCTCCCTCCCTCTCTCTGTCTCACGTCTGTCTCTGCACACTCTCACCACTCTCCCCCTCCCCCCCACCCTTTTACCCTCTCTCCTTCCTTCCCTTCCACCTTTTCTTCCTATCTCTTTCTCTCGCTCTATTCCTTTTTCTCTCTCCTCTCTCTTTCTCTCTTTCTCTTCGTCTCCCCTTCTTTCTCTCCCTCTCGCTTTCTCTTTCTCTTCGTCTCCCCTTCTTTCTCTCCCTCTCGCTTTTCCTCTCTCCCTCTCTTCCTGTCCCTCTCTCTCTTCCCCTCCTTTTCTCCCTCTATCTCCCTTTCTCTTTCCCTCCTTCTCTCCCTCTCTCCTCTCCCATACTCTCTCTTCCCCTGCCACCCCCATACACAGATAGATCAATTGTGGTATAACAAAAAAAAAAAAAGGAAGGAAGAAAGAAAGAAACTAGCATCCCGTAATCTCTGAAGGCTCTTAGCTGGGATTGAAACGAGCTACTGAACCTGAAATACATAAATAAATAAACAAACAAACAAACAAAATAAATAAATAAATAAAATTCGCACCTAGTGCCTTGGAGTCTTTGCAGAGCTTTCCTCAAGCATGATTTCACACAAACCTCATGGCAACTCTGTGAGGGAAGACTGGAAGTAGTAATATTCCCACCTGTCAGATGAGGAAACTGGTTCTCACACAGGATAACTGAGTTACTCTTGGACGTGGAGCAAAACCAGGAGTCATGCCTTGACCTTCAGGTTTCCTGTCCTAGATTCTTTGTATACTAAAGTGCTCGTTAATCATTTTAATTCACTAATAATGCCAGCAATAGTATTATCAATATATTAATAATAATAAGAGGAGCAGTAGTAGTAGAAGACATTAATAGTGGAAGTAGCAACAAAAGTAGAATTACTAAATCACTAGGAACAAAAACAACCAAAGTAGTTACAGTATTAATAGTAGCAGATGAACTTGGGACAGTGTAAGGGACCACAGCAAATTAAAATTTTATTAATTATATTACTAGCAGGATTAGTAGAAGTAGCAGTTATTAGTACTTTTTTCCATAAATAAATTCTAAAAACCATTTAAAAATTGTGCTTTGTATCACAATTTCATTATTAAAGCTAACGATTATGTTTGCTAACTAGGTATAATAATGAGAAAAATAACAGCAAACATTAAAACTACTACCATTTATTAGCATCCATGAGCCTGGCACTTTACAAACATTATTCCTAAAATTCAGTATGTTTTTGCAATATAAGAATCCCAATCACATTTTCTAGATTAGGACAGAAACCTAAATGAACTCGTCCAAGGCCAAATTCTTCATAAATTGTAGAGCAGGGTTTGAACTTCAAGCCAGATCAAACCTAAAGTTTATGCTCCAAATACCTTGGAATCCACATTTATAAAGCAAAACAAAGGCAGCACATAGAAAATAGAAACACACCAGTGGTGAATACTAATTCACCTCTCATTTCATAAGAAATAAAAGTAGAGAAAAGCACATCACAATATGGAACTACTAAATAACATAATTAGTGAGGTAAATGTAGTTAATGTATCTAACACAATGTCACTGAAACTGAAAATGTGGAAAAAAAATTTATTAAAAAATTTTTGTCCATGTAGCAATTCTTAAAAACTCACATTTTTTTTAGTCTACAAGAAAAACCTATCTAAGTACCAAAAGAATAGAAATACTACAAACAATAATACATAATGATCAGAAATTTTTTAAAATTAGAAAACAAATTTAAAAGCCTTCAATAATAAAGTTGAAGGAACTTCTGTTTAACAATACTTGAGTCAAAGAATATATCAAAACCTCAATACTGAAAATGGGAAATATCCGTATACAATTATAATGAAAAAATGAAATATCAGAATCTACAGAATACAACTCAAGTCATTGAAAGGAAATTCCCCCCCCCCATATATCTGTATATAGAAAGTATAAGTGGAAATACTTTAAGTATCCAACTCAAGAAACTAGAAGAAGGAACAAAAATAAAATTAAGGAAAGCAGAACTAAATTAATAAAAAGTAAATGCAGAAATTATTTACTTAGAAAACAGAAAAGAGTAAAATTAATTAATAAATTTGACTTAGTTCTTTGAACATTAGAGGACAACAATAAAAATAAAAAGTGATGAACAATTATCTAATAATGTGAAATAATAATGAAGAAATAAATACAGACAATAGGTGAAAGTAAAAGAACAAAAGAAAAAGAAGAGCATACTTTGTTCAGCTTTATGCAAATAGATTTAAAGACCCAGAAGAAAATTTACATTGCCCAATCTGACCCTACTATAGAGAAAAAAAATCTAAATCGAACAAATAATACGGGACAAATAAAGTCCTCAGAGATCTAATACCCTTCCTGGTAAAAAAGTACCAAGACCAATAATTTTAAAATGAAACTTCTAATAAGCCTTTGAGAAGCAGATTACTTCAAAAATATTAAATGCTTCTGACTAGAAGAGCAGAAGGAACAGAAGGAGAAAGAAGAGGAGGGAAGAAGAGGATGGTGGAGGAACAAGCGAGAGGAGGGAAAAGGGGAAGAAATCATTTTATAAAGGTAGCAAAACATGAAACCCAAACCCAACAAAGAGGCAAAAAGAAAAAGGAAATTGTTAATCAATTGCACATAAAAATAATTATACTAAATTTCTTAATATCTGTTTCCAAATGAAATTCAGTGGCCCACTCAAGACCGAGCACCATCAACAAGTGGCATTCATTCTAGAAATGAGCGTCTGGTCCAATATTGGGAAATCTAATATAGTACACCATTTTAATATCTCACAAGGAAAATATTATACAGCCGTTTCCAGAAGTGCTGAAAAACCATTTGATAAAACAAAGCATCAGTCCTTGGTACAAAACTCTAAATGAAATGAGAATGGACAAGGACATAACATTTTTCTATTTACAAGCTTTTAATTGATGACCTTTCTTAGACTGGATGAAAGTCATCTTTGCCCGACAATGCAGGTAGCAATAATGGTAGTTACCTCTTACTTGAGTGGGGGCTGCTTTTATGCCCCACAATCAAGAAATGTGTGTGTGTACGGTGCTTAGATTTGAAGTGCTGACAAATCTATTAACCATATTGTGCCACATCAATGCAAGAGTAGTGATTTTTTTGAAACTGGTAATATGACGGTAATTATAATTATGATGGGGATGGAATAAAAGGTAACTAAAAATGAAATTGTGAGAAAACTGGCAACATTTTGCATGCAGACAGGATGAACCTTTAAAGATTGGGAATTATTCCTAAAGATAAAGAATAGATAATGCATATGTAAAAAAATGTCTGTGCAATGGATAATAAGGATTAAGAGAGGATGAAAGGAAAGCTAGTGCCACTGTTTTAAATTTTCTACCCTTCTATTATTTCAGAAGAAAGCTGGGAATTTTTCCCAGAGTTTAAGGGCCACAGATGATTTTATGAGTTTATTGCCCTTTCAAATCAGTACAACATTACGGGATAATGTGGGAAAGCAAGTCCAGTATTTTGGCAGCTCGTAAGAGGTTCATGGCAACACTGTTGAGGAAACAGATTTTTCATGTAAATAAAGCAGGTCTATGTGAAGAAATGATACCCAGGTGAATCTATTTCATTAAGACATTCTTTTTAAAGCCTTCAGATGAAATCACTCTCCTATTTTATGGAATTCCCTACTATTTTGTGGAAAGTTCCTTTCTGGGTCACTTTTGTTTATAGATAAATGGACTTAAATTTTGACAAGTTGAGGGGCCTCTAAAAAAGTAAGTTAAGAGAAGACAGTATGTATATTTTCATTCTTAGACCTATACCCTACACTGCTTTTTTTCATGTACCAGGTATACACAGGGTTCTGCAGAGTGTTGAGAAGAATTAAATGATCCACTATTAACAGCTGTATCTGTAGAGACCTTTGTATTTTAACAAGAGATTTCACATCCATTATCTACATTTGAGCTTCCCAACAAAAGCAGGTGAGAGTCCTATCTCAAAGATAAGAAACTGTGGCCCAAAGTGTAAAGAGAGTTTGCCAAGTCTACCAGCTGGTAGATGGTATAGAACTAGAAGTAGAACTGGGGGTGTCCTGGCTCTCCCCTTCCAATTTCTATTTGGCAACAAGCCAATAACTTGCCCTTAGATCCCATCCAAAAAGTGAGGCTGAGCCCCTCTGTATAAGTGAAAATGATCTGGAATAACTCTTCTTGCACTGCAAAGAAGTTTTTAGGTGTGGTATCAGTTTGCTTTGTATCCCAAATATTGCACATATAAGACTGATGAACAAATGTTTCTCCTCCTTACACTGAATACAATCTGGAATTTGTGAGTATAAAATGTGAAGTCCCTTCATGAAAACTTAAAATAGGTCTCCTTGGCATTCATGCCTTGGTTAATAATCAAGCTAGATTTTAAGATATTCTAATAATGCCTACAAATACTAAGCTCAATTTTTTTTTTTTTTTCTTTTTTTGAAAGGGAGATACTGGGAATTGAACCCAAGACCTGTACATGGGAAGCAGGAGCTCAACTACTGAGCTATAACCACTCCCTCTAAGCTATAAGCTTTATAAACATTTTCTCAATTAATGCAGTCTCTAATAGATTTGTATTATTGTCTATATCTTTAGAATATAGAACAGATATGCAACCTGTCTGTGGGAGTTTGCTATTATTGATGAATTCCAAAAAGAAATACTGATTATGTTTGTAGACTGGTCTGTTCCTCTGGGCTAGTGATACCCTTAGATTGTATTGAATTCAGAGGTTTCACTTTTACTTGATTAAATTATGACTAGGGCTTTGATTGGACCATGTCAGTAGGATGTCAAGTCCCCACCCAAGAGAAAACGACAAGGCAAAGAACATAGAGTTTTTAATGCTGGAGCCCCAGGGAGTAAACACACAGAGAAGCAGGTACATGTTGAAAGACAGAAGTCTCCTTTAGACACAGCAGAGGCCCCTGGAAGAGAGATGAGCTGTTTGCCTGATAACTTACAGCTGGCCTTGTGGAGAGAGAGCAGCTGAGCCGGGAGAGGAAGAGACTTATCCCAGCCTACAGCTGAGATTGGAAGAAGCTGGGACCACGGAGCCTTAGGAGGAAAAGGAAGCCTGAACCCTTGCAGCCATCGGCAGCCATCTTGCTCCAACACGTGGCAACAGACTTTGGTGAGGGAAGTAACTTACACTTTATGGCCTGGTAACTGTGGGTTTCTACCCCAAATAAATACCCTTTATAAAAGCCAACAGATGTCTGGTCTTTTGCATTAGCACCCCTGTGGCTGACTAATACACTGCCCAAGGTCTCATAGGCACTAAGAGGTTGAGCAACATGGAAAGCATAATGCCTAGCTCAAAGGATTCTCTAAAGGATCAAATGATTTCAAACACTCAGCAAAGGGAGAGAGCCACGCTTGTTTGATTTTTCTCTTATTCTCACGGTCATGGGGGATAGGGAAGAGCAGGTAAAACATTTTCCAGATAATGCCACTGAAGATGAGCGAGGTTGACCACACAGGGTGACCATCACGGCAGGGACCAGAGCCTGAGCCAGCAGGGTGAACGTACCTTCAGTGGCTCCTTTTCCATGACAAGAAAGGAGTCTATGGGGAGAAATGATTGTCCAAGAAAAATGCAAATCTCTCTAAGAACAAACACAAAACCTTATTCAAGGACTTCTAAGCTACAGGTTAGTTTTGCATGCCATTTTTAAGGAGAACTATTTTTAAATGGGGTCCCATCTGGAATGCAGGAAGAAAAGGGCCATGGAGCATGGTGATGGGTAAATCTCCGCCTCCAGGTTCTGAATCCCTCCTGCTGTCAATGGTGACTACTGGGCATAAGGCTAAGAGGATGCAGATGTTCTGTGTGTGGATCAGAGCACATGGCCGGCCTAAGAAACCACGTTATTCCTTCTGAAACTGAGAGCTGCTTTCTCTTTCTTTGTGGCTTTTCTTATTCTGGTGAATCTCAGGATAAAATAGGAAACTATTCTGAAAGTGGAAGGGGAGTAGAGCGGGTACAGAATGGAAGGGCAAGAGACAGAGACAAAAATCCACTATCAACACCAAACACAGAAAGACCCAAACAAAACAAAACAAAACAATAACAAAAGAGAGAGCAGAACAAACTGCCACCACCAGAAAATGGATCGATGAAGTGCTCGAGTGCCACCTGCTGGTTGGATGTTGTAACTGCAAGCTTGCTGGCTGTGTGAGCCGCCAGCTCTTTTTGTTTGTATTCCCCAGGTTAGAACCACTAACTTCAGCCCCCTCCTAGTGAACCATGTACGTGTCAGGCTTCTCTCCCTCCAATGCGGTTGACAGAGGGTCTTTCTGAAGCACACTTCTCAACTGTCACTTCCCAGTTTAAAACATTCATAGAGGAGCAAAGTCAAATTCCTTAAGATGGGACATAAAGCCATCAAAAACCAGCCCTCCCCCCAAAAAACAAAACAAATAAAAAAAAAACACCCCAGCCCTAACCTATGCTTCCAGCTTGGGTTCCCCTCAGTCTCCTTCAGTTAAAATACTTTGCTTTTTCTAGGTTCAGTTCCAAGGCCAACCCCCCTGCTTTTTGAAAGTACCTTCTTCCTATTTTGAATTTTCCAGCACTGTACCCTCTTTTGCTTTGCTTTAACCCCTTGCACGTGGTCCCTTTCCTTCAAATTCACCTTCTAATTTATGAGACCTTAGCAGGAAGTATCTGTTTCATTTACCCCTCAGAACAAAGAGCACAGGGCCTGAACCATCAGAGGTTTCCAATAAATGTTTATTTTTTAATGTTTCATTGAGGAGTGACATAAAAATAGACTAAGTGCAGCAAACATCAGTGTAGAGTTAGATGAAATTTACACACACATTCACCTGGTAACCACCACTCAAATCAACATATAGAGTATTTCCAATCAGTCCTCCCAAAAAGCAATCACTGTTCTGACTTCTTTCACCATGGCTTAGTTGTACATATTTTTGTATTTCAAATATATTGAGTTATACAGCACATATTCTGGATTTCTCCTCAGTATAATGTCTGTGAGATTCATGCATGTTGGGTGGTCACGAAAATTTATTCTTTTTTTATGGCTGAGTAGTATTGCCTTGTATAGATATACCATGATATATTTATCCACTTTGCTGCTGATGGCATTTGGGTTCCTTCCAGTTTTGGGCTATCATAAACATTTTGTTTGTTTTTCAATTTTTATTGTAGTAACATACACACAACTCAAAATTTCCCATTTTAACCACTTTCAATTGTACAACTTGGTGCTGTTAGTTATACTTACAGTATAGTGCTACCATCGCCAACATCCATTACCCCCAATTTTTCATCACCTCAAACACCCATTAAGTAGTAATGGTCAATTATCCTCCCCTTGTCCCTTCCCTACAGTCAAGAATAACCTGTAATCCACTATCTGTCTCCATGAAGTTTGCTTATTTTATGCATTCCATATAAGTGAGATCATACAATATTTGTCTTTTTGTGCCTGGCTTATTTTACTCAACATGGTATCTTCAAGGCCCATTCATGCTGTAGCATGTATCAGAACTTCATTCTTTTTCACAGATGAATTCTATTTTGTTGTGTGACTATACCGCATTTTGTTCATTCATTCGTCTATTAGTGGACACTTGGTTGCTTCTACCTTTTGGCTATTGTGAATAATGCTGTTACAAATGTTGGTGTACAAATACCTGCTCAAGTCCCTGCTTTCAATTAGATTATTTCTCTTTTTGTTGTTGGGTTGCAACAGTTCTTTCTGCATTCTGGATATTAAATCTTTAGCAGATATATGCTTTCTAAACGTTTTCCCCACATTGTATAGTTGTCTTTTCACTTTCCTGATACTGCCCTTTGATGTACAAAAGGTTTTAATTTTTATGAACTCCATTTTATTTATTCTTTTTCTTTTGTTGCTCATGTTTTATGTGTTGTATCTAAGATATCACTACCAAATCCAAGATTATGAAGGCCCACCCTCCAATTTTTATTTTTTTTGCAAGTGGATATCCAGTTTTCCCAGCACCACTTATTGAAGAGACCATTTTTTCCCAATCAATGTACGTGGTACCTTGTCAAATATAGTTGGCCATGTACGTACTGATTTATCTCTGAACTCTCAATTCTATTCCATTGGTCTGTGGGTCTATCTTTATGCCAGTACCACACACTGTTTATATATATTTATATAATTTTTAAATTTTTTAAAAAAGATACTTAGATTACATAAATGTTACATAAAAAATGTAGGGGATTCTCATATGCCCCACTCCCTCCCCTTCCCACATTTTCCCACATTAACAACATCCTTCGTTAGTGTGGTACATTTGTTACAATGGATGAACACATTTTGGGACATTGCCAGTAAGCATGGATTATAGTTTACATCGTAGTTTACATCTCTCCCACACAGTTTTTTAAGTTATGGCAAGATTTATAATGGCCTGCATCTGTCATTGTAATGTCAGTCAGGACAATTCCCAAGTCCCCCAAATACCCCTATATTACACCTATTTTTCCCCCTCCCTCCCCTCAGAACTTACGGTGGTCACTGCTTCCACATAAATGATGAAAGTTCTTCCATTGCTAGAATCACAATAAGTCTATAGTAGAATAACAGTAAGTCTACTCTAGTCCATCGTTCATTCCCCAATCCTGAGGATTCTGGGATGGTGATACCCACTCCACCTCTAATTGAGAAAGGGCTTAGGTCCCATAGGGGCAGATGGATGCTCACGGTTGCAAACTCTCTTTTCGTTCGGATGGTTGTTGTCCATCATCATCTCCTTGTTAGTTGTCCTGGGTGAGTCCAATGAACTGGAGAGTAGGTGTTGCAACTCTGTTGAGATACAGGGCCCAACTGGCACATGGACAGCCCAAGGTTTAAGTCTCTTGGACATATAACTATCAGCTCTAGTACTAACTATAGGTTCAAATAGAAGGGATAGAAGAGCCATGTGTAGGGAAATCACAACTGAGTCCAACTCTGTCATACTGGGGAACATAAATTCCAAAGTAGGGCCCACAGGCAAGGCACCAAACTCCTGAGCTGTCAACCCTGCCTGTGGTATCTGGATGTTTCCAGAGCTCTCAGGAGCCCCACTATTTGAAGCACTATTTACTGTGGCAGTCAATGAGATCCTGCTGAGGCATGCATAAGTGTAACTTCTGAGATGACCCCCTGACTCACTTTGAAGTCTTATCCATATAAACTTATTCATCTTTACACTTTTCCCCTTTTGGTCAATGTTTTTTTCCAGTTGCATTGCTAGTTGGCACTTGGTAGTAATCCCTCAGTGCCAGGGAGGTTCATCTCTGGGAGTCATGTCCCACCTGGGGGGAAGGTAATGCATTTATATGCTGAGTTTGGCTTGGAGAGAGGCCACATTTGAGCAACAAGGAGGCTTTCAGGAGGCAACTTTTAGGCACCCTATAATACTAGGCTAATTTTCAATTTCAAAAGTAAAGGTTCATAAGTACAGTCATTAATGCCCGTCATTGATCCATTCTCCTCACTAGTCACTACCCCTGTACTTAGGAGATTCTTTTTGTGCCATTAGAGAATGTGGCAGAGCTCCCCAGAATTGGAATTAGATATTCTTTTGATTATTGAGTACCACACTGTTTTGATTATTGTGTCTTTGTAGTTAGTTTTGAAATTGGGAACTGTGTGACTTCCAAATTTATTCCTCCTTTGCAATATTGACTTGGCTTTTTGGGGCCTTTTGCAATTCCATTATGAACTTGAGGTTTGGTTTTTCCATTTCTGCAAAAAAAGGATACTGGGATTTTGTTAGGTTTTGCATTGAATCTGTAGATTGCTCTGGTAATATCGACATCTTAATACTATTACCTCTTCATATCCATGAAGACAAAATGTCTTGCCATTTATTTAGGCCATCATTAATTTCTTTCAGCAGTGTTTTGTTGGTTTCAGTGTCAAACTCCTTCATATACTTGGTTAAATTTATTCCTAGGTATTAATGGATTTTTTTGTAATTTCCATTTCAGAATATTCTTTCCAGTATATAGAAACACAACTGATTTTTGTTTTTCTTGTACCCCGTAAGTTTGCTGGAAGTGTTTATCAGTTCCAGTAGTTTTCCTGTGGATTCATTGGGATTTTCTATATAAAGAATCATGTCATCTGTGAATAAAGATCATTTTATGTCTTCCTTTCCAATTTGGATGCCTTTTATTCCTCTTTCTTGCCTAATTGCTCTGATAAGAACTTCCAGTACAATGATGAACAGCAGTGGTGAAAGTAGGTATCCTTGTCTTGTTCCTGACCTCAGGGGGAAAGCTATGAGTGTTTCATCATTGAGTATAATGTTAGCTGTGGTTCTTTCATATATGATCTTTATCATGTTGAGGAAGTTACCTTCTATTCCAAGTTTTCTGAGTATTTTTATCATGAAAATATGTTGGATTTTGTCAAATGCCTTTTACGCATCAGTTAAGATGATCATGTGAATTTCTCCCTTTGTTCTGTTAATGTGGTGTAATACATAGATTTTCTTCGGTTGAACCACCCTTGCATTCGTTTGATAAATCCCACTTGGTCATGGTACATAATACTTTTAATATGCTGTTGGAGTCTATTTGCTGGTGTTTTGTTGAGGGGTTTTGTATCTATGTTCATAAGGAAAATTGGTCTGTAGTTTTCTTTTCTTTTGATGTCTTTATCTGGTTTTGGTATTTGGGTATTGTTGGCTTCCTAAAATTAGTAAAGAGCAGTTTCCTCCTCTTCAATTTAAAATAAAAAAATTGAGAAGGATTGGTGTTAATTTTTATTTGAATATTTGGTAGAATTCACTATTGAAGACATCTACTACTGGACTTTTCTTTGTTGGGAGATTTTTTATTACCGTCAATAACTTTACTTGCTATAGGTCTATTGTGATCTTCTATTTCTACCTAAGGTAAGGTGTGTGTTTCTAGGACATTCATTTCCTCTATATTATCTAAAATATCAGTGTATAATTGTTCATAATATTCACTTATAACTCTTTTAATTTCTGCAAGATCAGCACAATATTCTGCCTTTCAATTTGGATTTTTGTTATTTGTGTCTTCTCTCTTTTTTCCTTCGGCAGTGTAGCTAAATGTTTGCCAATTTTATTGATCTTTACAAAGAACTAATTTTTGTTTTCATTGATTCTCTCAATTGATTTTCTATTCTCTATTTGATTTACCTCCACTCTAATCCTTATTACTCTACTAAGTTTAGGTTTGATTTGCTTTTCTTTTGCTTG
This sequence comes from Tolypeutes matacus, assembly GCA_026826555.1. NCBI lineage: Eukaryota > Metazoa > Chordata > Mammalia > Cingulata > Chlamyphoridae > Tolypeutes > Tolypeutes matacus. The sequence continues at coordinate 17,084,327 of JAKSZT010054462.1, read as the reverse complement.
TTCTTGCAGATGTAAAGTTAGTTGATTTGAGATCTTTCTCTTTTTTAATATAGATATTCTTAACTATAAATTTTCCTCTGGGCACTGCCTTTACTGCATCCATAATTTATCATGTGATTTCTTCTTTGACCCTCTGATTGTGTAAAAGTGTCTTGGTTAATAGTTACAGATTTGTGAATTTTCAAGTTTTCCTTTTGTTACTTATTTCTATTTTCACTCTATCATAATCAAATAAGATGCTTTGTGTAATTTCAATATTTTTAAATTATTGAGCCTTGTTTTGTGGCCTATCATGTGGTCTATCCTGGAGAATGATCCATGTACTTTGAGAAGATTGTTGTATTCCTCTGTTGTTGGGTGGAGTGTTCTGTAGATATCTTTATTGTCTAGTTCATTCATAGTATTATTCAAATTTTCTCTTTCCATATTGATCTTCTGTCTTGATGTTCTAGCCATTATTGTTGATAGTGTATTGAAATCCCCATCTATTATTGTAGGACTGTCGATTTTTCCCTTCAGTTTCATCAATGTTTGCTTCATGTCTTTCTGGGCTCTGATTAGGTACATATGTTTATAATTGTTACATCTTGTTATTGAATTGATCTTTTTATTAATATATAGTGTCCCTCTTTGTGACTTGTAACAGCTTTTGACTTAGTGTCTATTTTGTCAGATATTAGCATAGCCATACCAGCTCTCTTTTGGTTACTATTTGCAAGAAATATTATTTTTCCATCCTCTCATTTTTAACCTATTTGTGTCTTTGAAATAAGGTGTCTATTGTAAACAACATATAATTGGGTAACGCTTTTTATCCATACTGCGAATCTGTGTCTTTTGATTGGAATGTTTAATCCATTTATATTCAAAGTAATTACTGATAAGGTAAGACGTACTTCTGCCATTTTGTCCTTTGTCTTGTACATTTTATATATTTTTTGTCCCTCATTTCCTCCATTGCAGCCTTATTTTGTGTATGGTTGCTCTTTTATAGCGAAATAGATCAATTGCTTCTCATTTCCTTTTCTGCATACATTTTAGATATTTTTTGGTTCCTTTGGGGTTTGTATTTGACATTCTAAATCTCTAGCAATTTTTTAAAAATAATACCAACTTTACTTCAGTAGCATACACAATCTCTCCTCCTATACCCTTCTATTCTCCTTTATGTTGTTTTCATACCACATTATGTATTTAAATTTTGCATGTCTTAACATAGAAATATGATTATTTCTTATTCAATTGTATTCTAAATCTTGTAAGAAATAAGAGGTTGAGTTACAATTGAGACTACACTAACACTGGGATTTGCATTTACCCACATTGTCACCTTTACCAAAGATTTTTATTTCTTCATAAAACTCCAAGCTCCTATCTACTGTCCTTTGCTTTCAAACTGAAGAACTTCCTTTAACATTTCTTGTAGGGCAGATCTCATGGAATGAACACTCTCAGATTTTGTTTATCTGTGAATATTTTAAACTTTCTCATTTTTGAAGGACAGTTTTGCCATATATAGAATTATTGGTTGGCAATTTTTCTCTTTCCATACTTTACATATGTCATCCCAATGCCTCCTTACCTCCATGGTTTCTAATGAGAAACTAGCAATTAATCTTATTGAGGATCTCTTATATGTGATGAGTTGCTTCTCTGCTGCTGCTTTCAGAATTCTCTATCACTGGCATTCAACATTTTAATTATGATATCTCTCAGAGTAAGTATATTGGGTTTATCCCATTTGGAGTTTGTTGAGCATCTTGGATATATATATTCATATCTTCATCAATTTGGGAAGTTTTCAGTCATTATTTCTTCAAATATCCTTTCTGTACCTTTCTCTTTCTCCTTTCCTTCTGGGATTCCCATACTGTGTATGCTGATATGCTTCATGTTGTCCCACAGGTTCTTTAGGCCCTGCTCACTTTTATTCATCATTGCTTATTTCTGTTCTTCAGACTGAATGATTTGAATTATCCTGTCATCTAATTCACTTTTTCTTTCTTCTGCTTGATCAAATCTGCTGCCAAATCCCTCTAGTGTAGGTTTATTGTCCATTATTAAGTTTTTCATCTCAAAAAATTCTGTTTGGTTCCTTTTTAAAATTTCTAATTCCTCCTTTTCTTCATGTATGTCTTCTTGATTTCCTGATTTCCTCTGTTTATATATCTATGTTTTAGCTCAATGAACTCATTTAGGAGAGTTGACTCAATGTCTTTGATTAGTCATTACATTGTCTGTGCTTCCTCTATTGTCTTACACGGTTCCTTTGAATGGGCCATCTCTTCCTTTTTCTTGGTCTGTCTTGTGAATCTTTTGTTGAAGTCTGGGCATTTGATTATTTTGATATGCTAACTCTGGAAGTCAGATTCTTTCTCTCACCTAAGGTTTCCTTACAGACTGTAGCCAGCTTATACTGAACCTAGAGAATAGCCCACAGTTAAGAATTATGTCATTCTCAATTTTCTCTGTGCCTGCATCTTGCCCTGCATGTGTGCAGTAACTCAAATATTCCCCACCCTATGTAATTGTTTCCCCTCTAAGAAAGGAGTTGCTTTTCCCAGGTTCTCCTCCTGGGGTCCTTGGCTGGGCTGTGTATTTTGAATTACAGATTTTCATCCTTGGCAGCTGTAGTCAGCTCAGCTCTGCTCCCCATCCTCTGGTCTGCCTTTTCACTCAGGCATTCAGCACTGGGTACTCTCCATTGCTTCATAGCTCAACTCCCTCTTTCCGCACTGCTTTCTGCCCCCAGTAACTTCCAAGTTAGGGAACCCAGACCTGCACCCTGAGTCAGCATTCCATGGAGCCATTTGAGGTCAATGTGCAAAGACACTTGATATTTAGGGACACCAAAAATCTGACCCTGGGGACCCACACTGTTAATGCATGTGGGCTGCTGTGCCACCACTGTGGATTGATCAGGCCTCAGAGACCTACTCTAAGCTTTCACCCTGGCCAATCAGATCCCCACACTTGAATGTGCATCACTACCAAGACCTGTCCATGAGTTGCACAAACTGTGCCATGGAAATGAATGTAGGGGAGGGACTGGACTGCTAAATGTGTCCCATCACTCTCCTACAGTTTTTAGGTGTTTTTATTTTTCCCATTGCAGTGTTTGTTCCAATTTAGACTTATTCTCTAATCTCAGACTTCTTGCAGAGTTTTGAGAAAGTTTTTGTTATTTCTTAAGGGGGACATTAACCAGCACATCTTACACCACCATCTTGCTGACATCATATCTCCAATAAATGTCTATTGAATTGATATTTGTCTACTCAATATATTTATAAAGCATCAAATTATATTCATTTTAAGCTAAAACATCAAAGAATGTTAACATTGGTTATCTTCCACAGTGAAAAAAAAGATAACAAGGATCCGCCTCTCAACACATCAGGCTTTACCCCTGCTTTAAAATTCTGTGATCTACCCCTTACTTTGAATTTTGGCATATGAGGTGAGATACTGCTTTGAGGAGAATCACGGAAGCTAATCTGCTGACACGCACAGAACAGGAACATTTCAGACACTGCCTGTGAGCTGCCCTGGTGCCCCCCACCCCCAATACCACAGTATGTGCTCAAGTTCCGTTTGACAGGACCTACCACTCCTAGGACATCCCTTAATAGTGCTTTCCTGATTTATTGCTTCTCCTTGCCACTTCCTTTCCCAGGAGCTAAGCCCTGCCCTCCTTCCTTCCAGGATTTATTTGCTAATCTACCTTTCCCCCTTTGCCCCACTCAAGACATTTACCTAGGAAATTAGTTTAGCCTTAAAAAGAAAGCTCTTTTACAAAAAAAAAGTATTCACACATGTATCAAAGTATAAACCTATATTGCCAATCCAAATATCTCTCCTGAAGTCTGTAATCTAATATTCAACTGATCACTTTTCCACTTAGATGTTCTACAGGTACCTCAAACTCCATGTGACAAACCTAAACTCACCAACTTCCTATTCCCTTAAAACATGCTCTGTCTTCTGAGGTCCCTACACCAAGCAGTGCAGAAATTGTTTACCAGTTTCTGGGACAGAAACATGGGATTCGTTATTCACACCTATTCTCCCTTGTCCACTACATCATTTATTCACTAAGTATATTGATTCGACCTTCCTAAATATATCTTTCCAGCCTTCACTGCTCTTAATTACCACTGTCCTTTAGATCAGGTCACTTGCATGTCTGAAATATATTATGACTACATCCTCCTCTATTAGGAAGAGTTGGACACAATAATCAGAAACCAGTTCAAGTCATTGTCTCCAGTCTTTCCTAAATCTTGTAAACTTGACTCAAACCACAACTTCACACAGTATGACAGCTCCAAGTCTCCCCCTACATTTTCCACTTGCAAACTTCTCTATGCTTCCATGGTCCTTTCTCTTCAGATCAGTATCAAGTTTCTCTCTTGTCCAGGCTATACCTGCACACATGCATGCAGACACATACACACACCTACACACACACACTCACCTCAAGCACTTTATGAGATTAATTAATGGCCAAGGAATGAGCTACTCATGGAATAGAGCCCTCTGCCATCTGCTGGATCCCCCTCCCTCTATTCTTCCTTCAGGTCCTATGTTTCTGGCACAAACCAGCAATTATTTTCCTTGCCTTAGACACTCAGACCTTCTGGAAGTTAGGGGCAATTCTTAGTTTCTACCTTAAGTGAATTTATCAAAAACTTTTTTTCCAAAAAGAAAATAATGATGTTCCACAAGAATGAAATCCTCATGAAAACATTTTATCCATCTTGATTACATTTACCCAGCTAAAAAGGGGGAACACCACCACACTGAGGAGGGACAAGATGCTGGAAATAGAAAGCCAATGGGAACTCGGGCATTATCCTCCCTCAATCTCTCTCTTCTTCCATGTTTCTTTTGCTTGATTCTTTTCTCACTCTCATTCTGCAGATCAGACTTCTTTCTGCTCCTCAGGCTACATAGTGAAATGTGGTAACACACAGATCCCAAATTGTATCTAGCCACAAGAAAACACTGAGCACTAATTAAAATCTTGAGAGGGGACTCTGAATTGCCTACCATGGTTTGCTACCCGATGTCCAAATATTATAGGTGGATGGGAATATGTAGAATATTTCACATGAGGAAGGCTTCCTTCCACAGGAGTCCTTTTGATTTGGTAGGTATTCGAAAAGGTCTATGATACCTCCTAACAAGGATTCCTGCAATCCATCCTGCTCACCGCCAGTCCATTCTTACCCGTTTTCAGAATGAATGAGTGAGCGAGCAAATGAATGAATACAAGGAAGTGTTACTATCACTCTCGGTGACAGTTTGAAGCTTTTCGTGGATCCGAGAAAAGATCATGTTTTCAGAGCTAATCCAATCCTGTGGGTGTGGGACCTTTGATTGGATTGGATTCATTTGGGGGGACTTTGACTGGCTTGTGGGACCCAAGGTGGGTCTTGATCCTCTTGCTGGAGTCCTTTAAAGGCAGAGAAAAAATGGCAGAGACAGAGAAACCCTGAGAGGCTGGAAGAGACGAGACCCATAGGAGAGGGGAGAAACAAGCCATATTCTTGATCACCCACAGCTGAGCTCAGGGAGAAAGTGAGCCAGGAGAAAGTGAGCCTGGAGGAGGAGGCAGAGACTCAGACTGGAGAACTGCCATTGTGCCTTGCCATGTGGCAGGAGTCCAGGATCATCAGCAGCCAACCTTTGGTGAGACAGCATCTCTGATGATGCCTTGATTTGGACATTTTCACAGTCTCAGAACTGTAAGTTTTTTGTTTTTTTTTAAAGATTTTATTTATTTATTTATTCCTCCTCCCCTTGCCGCTTGCGCTCGCTGTCTGCTCTCTCTGTCCGTTTGCTGCACGTTTCCTCTGTGTCTGCTTGTCTCCCCCTCGCTGCGTCATCTTGCTGCGCCTGCCCTCACCAGGAAGCTCCAGGAACCGAACCCAGGGCCTCCCACATGGCAGACGGGAGCCCAACCACCTGAGCCACATCCGCTTCCCAGAACTGTAAGTTTTTAACCTAATAAATCCCTATTATAAATGCCAACCCATTTCTGGTATAGTGCATTGGCTGCCTTTAGAAACTAAAACACTCTTCAAAATTTTTACACTATCTGGAATCCATTTCAGGATCACAGAGGCTTACCTAGTTCTACTCTATCTTTTAAAAACATATGAAACAGGATTTTTTTTTTAAAAGGTCTGATTATGAATGCCATAAGCAAACAGCACACCTACACTTGGAGCGAAAACCACAATTTGAGAACAGATTTGGAAATAAAGACTTAAATTCTATTTTTTTTTTTTTTTTTTTTTTTTTTTTGGAAAAGCCTGATCCATTCCTTTTCCTCTTCTTGATGTTAGTACTATTTGTTGTTATATTGCAACTTTTATTCCTGATATTAGTAAAGTTACATATTTTTAATATTTCAAATGTGACAATATCACTCTAATTAGTAAGGAATAAATTTGAATGGTATCCAGTTTGGAGTGATGGAGATGTTTTGGTAATGGATGTTGGTGATTATAGCACAACACGGTGAATATAATTAACACACTGAATTGTATATTTGAATGTTGTTAAAAATGGAAATTTTAGGTTGTATATATGTTACCAGAATAAAAATGAAAAACAAACCAACAACATAGGACTGTATAGCACAAACAAGGAAACCTAATGTAAACCATGGACCATGGTTAATAGCACAATTATAATGATAATCTTTCATCAGTTGTAACAAATATACCACACTAGCGTAAGGTATTAATAATAGGAGGAATATATGGGAACTCTGCATTTTCTGCTTGATTTTTCTGCAAACCTACAATTTTTCTTAAAAAAATAAAAATACAAAGTTTCCCTGAACCACACCTGTTCAGGAAGGGGTAAGTACTGCCTTCTTTGTATTTCCACAGCTTCTGAGAATTATTATATTTTTACCATGTTATAATAATGGTAACAGTAGGAGTAGTTCATATCTTCCTTCCATATTAAACCACAATTTCCTTTAAAACTGTATTTTCGGAGCCTGGCATATTTATGAAGGCTTGAAAGAAAGATGAAAGAACAGAAGAAAGAAAGAGACAGTGAGAGAAAAGAAAGTTGACACACACTTACTCGAGGGTAACCTTACTCTGTATTATTCTATCTTGAGTGTGAAATTTCCAGGGCCTTTTCAACTTAAAAACAGTGCTATAAAAAGACAATAGTTCTCAAAGGATGCTCATTTAAAAGTTGCTCTGACAGCGATGCGAATGAGTTCTTCATAAAACATCCAAATATTTTTGCCTAATATCCCATATGACCAGAATCGCACATATGGACAAAGCCCCCCCGGGGTGTTCAAGCATTGCCTGGCCAAGGAAGTATGTTTTCTTTGCCTAATGTCAGATAGGTATGTGGAGATTGGACTACTTCCAGCTATCTGTTAGCACAAGCAGTAGCCTCGTTAGCCTTGAAGACTGACCACCAGATTCAGGGAGTGAGATGGCAGCTCTCTTACCTCCGCTGGTAGTGATGGTAATCACCTTAACCCGTCATCTTCCGAATCCCTTCTTGGAAAACCAGAGCAGGATTTCATGGAAACTCTGCTTACTTACGGTGCTTACGGGACTGGTAACCTAAAGCATAGAGCAGGGGGAAGATTCCTAGTACCAACACTGGCCCTGTCTGGAAACAACGGTACAAGACAGAAAAGCAGAGTTTTGTTATACAGCGTAAGGAGACGGAGGGTGAACAGAGGTCTAGATATGGGAATAAAAGCGAAGACGTGAAAAGCCCACTAAGTGACATTTTAGAGCCTCCACACAGAATAGGGTAGTTTATGTAGGAGACAGGAGAGCAGGGAGGAAATATGCGGAGATCTGAGATCGTCTCCATTTTATCTGCAGACCTGGCACAAGTTGCCTTGATCACTGTTACAAGCATCAAGCTCTGAGAGTTAAGGCTTTGGGCCTGGATTCAAATCCAGGGCTGCCACTTTCTACCCATGTCATCTCGTGTAATTTCCCTTACAGTTTCTTGTCTGTAAAATGGTAATAATAAAACCCACAGGATTGGAGAAAAGATTTTTAAAATTTAAAGAGAAATCATTGAACACAATATGTGCCACATAGAAAGCCTTAGCTAGCTGGTAGTGTCCAGCTTGTACATTGTCTGGGCTGTTGCATTGTCTGTCGATGTATGGAAAGAGCAGCTGGGAGCTCCTGCCAGCCTGTTACAGCAGAGCACTTTTTTTCCCCTTTCACAGGATAGTCATCAGAAAACAAGGCTGCAAGAGGGAGAAAAATCCAAGTATGTGTCATCACTCCACTGCCTTGTGCAGCTGTTTCCGTAGGCACACAATGGTGGTGTGTTGTTAGGGAAACTCACTGCCAAGAAGCAACACAAATAAAGCATTAAGTTTTATTGAGCTATAGTACAATAATTATGGAGAATAATGGGCCCCAAATGTTGTTCATTCTTGGGAAGGGACAATCTCCTCACTATCCCATGGCTCATGGGGCCAGGAAGATGATGCCATGACATGCTGTGGCCCAGCTTTCCCTTGCTTGCTACCTGGGTGTGAAAGGGATTTCGGTATTGACTGAGGAAGTCAGGACAAACTGAATCCAAGACCTGCATTGGGGAGGATCATGATCTCACATCCTGCATATTTAGGATTAATAAGTAGATTTAGATTTGAAATGTCAGAGGGCAGGGCTGCTTGTCTGATTTTTTCCCCATACTTGACATCAGAATCTGGGCATCAGTAGTAGATCCCATCAAGAGGTCTGTCTAAAGAAAGTGCTTTCTGAAGCAGAACTTTAGAAAAATAATTAAACATTTGTTGAGAATTAATAATTCCACACTCCAAGATGAGAATGCTATCTATTTTACCATATAGGTACTCAATCAGAGTTGTTTGTAAATATATGCTCCCTGCAGTAGGTTTCTAATCTAACTTTCCACTTCCATGCTACAAAGCTACAGGTAGGAAACTCCTCATAAGTACCAGACTGTTTCCCAATCAATGCACAAAGTCTCTTCTTCAATTAATTGTCCCTGCCTGGGAACATATCCATTCTTTTACCTGTCTGGTAATTCCTCATCTTTTAAGACTGAACTCAAACATTAGCTCCTTTGACAAAATTCCCCCACCTTCTTACCCCCGGAGGGATATTCTGTTATAATTGTAAGAGGGTAAAACTATGAATCATCAGTTTGGATGTACCTCTATCATAAGTATCCCATTGTCTTATAATTATTTGTTCAAAATCTTGTCTCTCTCTTAAAGATTAACTTCCCCAGAGAGAAACCACAGGGCCTGGCACACAATAAGTACCCAGTGATATTTGTTAAATGGAAGTGAGCTGGTATCTTGAACAGGAAAGTGTTCCTTTTTTTTTTCACGATTCCACAATGCTAGGGAGGAAGGTAAGACTTCAAAGCCATGTGGTAGTACTATAAAAATGTTCCTGTCATAAACTAAACCTGCCACTGTCCACATGGCTCCCTGCAGACTGGCATCCATTTCCAAGGGCACTTTGCTAATTCGCAATGACTTCCTACAGGTATACCTGAGAACAGGAGGTGCTACAGACACTCACCAGGGAGCTAACAGCCTCCCTGTAATCCTGTAGGTAGGTTTCCACCAGTAACCATGTGATTCTGAAGCTGGGCTCTTTGCTAATTAGTCTGCTGATGCCTGTTTAAGTTATTCTACTTTAAATCTTCTCTAATTATGTTCAGAAGGACATAATATACCCAGTGCTGATGGGACTTCAAAGAGTTAGTTTAGTCCCCAAAGCCTGGTCAAAATAGCATCCTATATGTTGACAGTATGCACCAGGTGCCTTTAGAATGTTTTTAATTTTCTCTGAACTAGTTATTCTCCTTCCAGGAAACCCCCAAGGAAATAATCAGGCTAACAAGGATTGCAGTATTGCTGCAGGATCATTTGTAATACAAAATGGGAAAAACAAGTTATATTTTCAAAGAATTTCTAGTAAATTAAGAGCTCACATCATTTTTAATGCAAAATGGTAAGCAATTATATTAATAAAGAATATCTTATAAAGTAACACATTCTTGATATAAAAGTTTCCAAACATAAAATAAGAAAAACATTGAGAATTAACCTTCTCCTTGCTGTCATTCTTTGATCACTCAATCCTGTTTCATGCTAAGAAATCCTAAAGATTTAGTAATTCCTTCTTTCCTTCCAGAAATATTTATGTTTACCTCCTATGTTTCAGGCACTTACTAAATACTGGGGCTCTAGAAGTGAAAAAGTCACAGATATCCCTACTCCATAGACCTTATAACCTAGAGAAGAGAACAGATGTTTAATCCTTTAAACAGTAAAGACCTGAGACATAGAGCTTTTTAAGGAGCTGGGAAAACACATTTTAAATGCAACAACAAATTATTGGATACAATTTTTTAAAACCTCTAAAAATTAATTTAATGTGTCTTTAAATGTCTACAAAAACAACATGTCAACTAGCCAGCTGCAACTCGACTCATATAAATGTACATTAAAATTTTATTTGATATCTTGGGGAAAATAAAAATGAAAACACAACATTTTGGGATGTTACAAAGGCAGTGTTGAGAGGGAAATTTATAACTCTAAATGCTTACATTAAAAAAATAAAGATCTCAATCGGAGACCTAAACTCACAGCTAGATAATCTAGGAAAAGATGAGCAAATTAAATCCAAAATGAGAAGGAAGGAAAGAAATAACAAAGATTAAAGCAAGGATATGTGAAACAGGAAAAAAAATTTTTTTAAAAAGAGTAGATTAAATCAATGAAGTCAAATATTGGTTCATTGATGAGATCAATAAAATTGACAAACCTGTAGTCACAATGACAAGGGAAAAAAGAGAGAGGACACAAATAACAAAAATCAGAACAAATCTACCACACTAATGCAAGGTGTTGCTAATAAAGTGGTCTGTGGGAACCCTTTATTTTAATAATAATGTCACTGGTGAATTATACCAAACCTGCTCATCTCTTCCAAAAAAAAATTTAAGAGGAGGAACACTTCCTAACTCATTCTATGAAGACATCACTATAATAGCAAGCACAGATAAAGATATCACAATAAAAGAATATTACAGACCAATACTCTTATGAATACAGAAACAAAATCTTCAACAAAATATTCACAAACCAAATTCAACAGCATATTAAAAGAATTATACACTATGGTCAATTGTGATTTATCCCAGTTATGCAAATGTGGTTCAACATAAGAAAATCAATTAATATAATGCACCACATTGATTGAATGAAGGAAAAAATAAACATGACCATCTCAGTGCAGAAAAGGCATTTGACAAAATCCAGCATAACTTCTTGGGAAAAAAAAACAACTTAGAAGACTAAGACTAGAAGGAAACTTCCTCGCCATGATAAAGAACATACATGAAAAACCCACAGATAACAGCATAATCTATGGTGAAAGATTGAAATCTTTCCCTCTAAGATAAGGAACAAGACAAGGATGTACATTGTCACCACGTTTAGTCAGCATTGCATTAGAAGTGCTAACCAGAGCAATTTGGTAAGGAAAATAAATAAAAGGTATTCAAATTGGAAAGGAAGAATTACAACTTTCCCTATTTGCAGATAACAAGATCTTTCATACATAGAAAATCCCTAAAAATCTACCACAAAGCAACTAGAGCAATAAATTCAGCAAATTAATGGGGTACAAGATCACATGCAAAAATCAGCAGTGTTCTTATATACTAGTAATGAACCATGTGGAGAGGAAATGAAGAAAATTTCATTTACAATAGCAAATAAAATAATTGAATATCTAATAATAAATTTAACCAAGTATGTAAAGGACTTATACATGGAAAACTACAAAACATTTGCTAGAAGAAATCAAAGACCTAAGTAAATGGGAGGGTATTTCAAGTTCATAGATTAGAAGACAAAATATTATTAAGATGTCAATTCTGGGAAACGGATGTGGCTCAAGAGGTTCGGCGTCCGTCTACCATATGGAGAGACTGGGGTTCGATCCCTGGTACCTCCCGGTAAAAAAAAAAAAGATGTCAATTCTACCCAGAGGGATTTCAGAGTCAGTGCAATCCGAGTCAAAATTCTAACAGTTTTCTTTGCAGAAATGGAAAAGCTAATCATCAAATGTGCATGGAAGGGTAAGGGGCCCTGAATAAACAAACATTTTTTTTGAAAAGAAGAAAGAAGTTAGAAGACTCACACTTCCCTATTTTACAATTTATTACAAAGCTACAGTAATCAACATATCATGGTACTGGCATAAGGTCAGACATAGAGACCAATGGGATCAAACTGAGAGTTCAGATATAAACTGACATGCCTATGACCAACTGAATGTTTTATTTCATTATTTTTATGACAATGTTACAAATTCTTCAGTTAACACAATAACTACAATAACAATAAATCCACTTTGGTCAGTGGTTCCACTCCTCCCTTATTTTTGTTCATTCCTCACTCTTGAGAGATTTGGGACGATGTCCACTCTGACTGTTTCAGGCTGAGAAGGGAGGTAGATATTATGGGGCAGAGAAAGGAATTGTTCTGCTCGCAGTTGAAGATACTCCTTGCTTTCTGGAAGGGGCTGGTCAGTCTTTATCATTTTGGTAGTTGTCCAGGGCAGGCCTGAAGAACTGGAGATGGGAGTTGACCACCTCTCTGCTAGGTTTCAGTGTTCAATCATATGCCCAATTGATTTTTGACAAGGGCATCAAGGCCATTCAATGAAGAAAGAATAGTCTCTTCAATAAGTGGTGCTAGGAAAAATGGATATCCATATGCATAAGAATGGAGGTAGATTCCTAAAATCACACCAGATACAAAAATTAACTAAAAATGGATTAAAGATATAAATATAAGAAGCGAAACTGTAAGAAGCCTAGAAGAAAACATAGGAAAGCATTTTCATGACCTTGAAATGGTTTCTTAGACATTGCACCAAAAGCTTGAGCAATAAGAGGGAAAAAAAAACAAACTGAGAAATGAGATCTCATCAAAATAAAAAACACTTGTGCATCAAAGGGCTTTATCACAAGGCAGAGAAAACATCCTACATGTTGGTACAAATATTGGAAAACTACATATCTGATAAAAGTTTAATATCCATAATATATAAATAAATCCTACAATTCAATAACAAAAAGAAAAAAAACAACCTAATTAAAAATATGGGCAAAAGATTTGAATAGACATTTATCCAAAAGTCCAAAAAGCACATGAAATGTGCTCAACATCATTAACCATTAGGGAAACACAAATCAAAACCACAGTGAGATACCATTTCACACCTACTAGAATTACTATTTTTTTAAAAAATAGAAAATTACAAGTGATGGAAAGGATGTGGAGAAATAGGAATACTTGTTCTTTGTTGGTGAGAATGTAATATGGTGCAGCCAGTGTAGAAAGCAGTTTGGTGGTTCCTCAGAAAGTTAAATATAAAATTACCATATGACCTACCAATCTAACTTCTAGGTATATACCCAAAAGAATTGAAAAAGGGACTCAAACAGATATTTGCATACCAATGCTCATAATGTCATTATTCACAATTGTCAAAAGATGGAAGCAACCTAAGTTGTCCATCGACAGATGAATGGATAAACAAAATGTGGTGTATATATACAAATGCAATGAAATAATATGCAGTTGTAAAAATGAATGAAGTTCTGATAATGTGACAATATAGATGAACCTTGAAGATATAATGTTGAGTGAAATAAGCCAGCTATAAATGTGAAAATATTGTATGATCTCATGGATCTGAAATATTAGAATTAGAAAATTCATAGAGTCAGAAACTAGAATATAGGTTACCAAGGGCTGGGGTATGGGTCAAGAATGAGGAGTTAATGCTTAAATTGTACAGAGTTTCTATTTGGAGTGATGGAAAAGTTTCCATAATGGATGGTGGTGATCATTATGAATATAATTAACACCACTGAATTTTATATTTTAATATAGCTAAAAGGGGAAATTTTAGGTGGCATATATGTTTCTTGAACAAAAAGTTAAAAATAAAATCCATAGAAGTGTACAACACAAGCCCTACTGTAAACCATGGACTATCATTACCAATACAATAGTACAATAAAAATAGTAGAATAAAAATAATATCCTTTCATCGATTTTAACACAATTTTAATAATAGGGGAAGTATACGGATACTCTGTGTTTTCTACATTATTTTTACTGTAAACCTACAACTTCTTTAATTAAAAAATTGTATTTAGTATGGGATGTAGTTGCATTTAAGTATTTTTAATATGAAACGGGGTGGGGTTAGAGTGGGTAGGTAGGCACGTAGGCCCTGAATGAACAAAGCTTTTAAAATGTCCCTGTGAGGAGTTGGACTCAGTTGTGACTTCTCTACACATGCCTCTTCTGTCCCTTCTATTTGAACCTATAGTTGGTGCTGGATTTGGTAGGTGTACGCTCAAGAAACTTGAATCTTTGGGTTGTCCATGTGCCAGCTGGTCCCTGAGTCCCAGTGGAGTTGTAACACCTACTCTCCAGTTCACTGGACTCACCCAGGACAACTAACAAGGAGGTGAGGATGGACAACCACCATATCAAGGAACCAAGAGAGTTTACAACTGCAAGCAAGAGAGACCCATCCATCAGTCATATGGGATCGAGGCCTCCTTTCAATTAGAGGTGGAGTGGGCATCACCATCCCAGAATCCTCAGGATTGGGGAATAAAATATAGGCTAGAGTGGAATTGCTGTTATTCTACTATAGACTTATTGTGATTCTAGCAATGGAAGAAATTATATGAATGATGTGGAGACAGTGACCACTGGAGGTGCTGAAGGCAGGGAGAGGGAAAAAGAAGTATAATATGGGGGCACTTTCAGGACTTGGAATTGTCCTGAATGACATTGCAATGACAGATACAGGCCATTATATATCTTGCCATAACCTATAGAATTGTGTGGGAAAGAGTGTAAACTACAATGTCAACTATAATTCATCCTAAGTGGCAATGCCCCAATTGCAATGAACGTATCAAACTAATGAAAGAAGTTGTTAACGTGGGGAAAAGAAGGGGGTATGGGGAGTGGGGCATATGGGAATCCCTTATATTTTTTTATGTAATATTTTATGTAATCTAAGGATCTTTTAGAAAGGAAAAAAAAAAAAAAGATTCTTACTCCCTGTGAGTAAGAATCTCTGGCACATAGGAAATCCAAGGGCATTTATTTACATCCCAAATTTGGTTCATTTATTCAACAAATATCTTTTGAGAATTACCTGATACCAGACATCATGGAGCACTAAGTTCCAGGGATAAAGTAGACATGGCAATTGTCTTTAAGCAGACACTGGCCAGAGGGGAGGGGAGTATGGAAACAACAGAATATACCCTCTAGTGTGATAAGTGCTCAAATAGCATCTGTTAAATATGCTGTGGAAAATAGGGTGGGGAACAACATTGCAGAAAAATTGAGGAAGTCTTCCTAGAGAAGTGCATTAATTTCTTTAGATACCTATACAGCTTTGGAAGTCCCTCAGGCTTCTTTCATTTCATCTTATCAACGTCCCTTTTTATCCAAGCTGGCAGTGTTTTCTAGATAACATTCTCAAAAGTCTTGAGGTTTCCTTGTCACAGGAATTCACATCATTAGACAAAAATATCCTCTATATAGCTTTCCTGGATAATCTAATCTCTATCCTTAGTTTCTGCTGAGATGGTTGAGGGGAGCCCCGAGTCACTCCCCTAATCTCTCTAACAAACCCTATGTGTGAGGAAACACTACTTTCCAGGCAGTAGCCAATGGGTGTACAACTACATCCTTGACTTTTTCTCAGGAGCATGCTTTTCTAACAGTACATTTTAGAGTTTTTTGCAAATGTGGATAGGTGGAGAATTCTCTGGTTCCTTTTTGGTTAACAACACTTCCCTCAATTTATCTCTTTACTCTCACATTTTACAATAAGCTGCAAGAAAGAAAAAAAAAAGGCACACCTTCAATACTTTGCTTGGAAATCTCCTCAGCTAAATATCCAAATTTGTTGCTTACAAGTTTTACTTTCCACACAACAACAGTGAGACATAATTCCACCAGGTTTTCTGCCACTATATAACAAAGTTCGTCTTTCCTCCTGTTTTGCAATAATAGATTGCTCATTTCCTTCTGGGACCTCTCCAGAAGCACTTTAATATCCATATTCTGTTAAAGGCAATTTAAGCTTTCTCTATGTTGCTTCTTAAAGTTTCTCCAGCCTCTGCTGGAATCACAAATCCACTTCTACATTGTTACAGCAGAAACCTACTTTTTGATACCGTAACCTGTATCATTCTGGATTCCACCAGAGAACCAGAATCAGTAGTGTTTAAGATTTGGCTCACACTCTCTGGGGGTCTGGCTAGGCAAGGCCAAAATCTGCAGGGAGGAGCACCAAGAAGAGTGGTCTGGAAACTCAGGCAGGAGTTGAAGCTGAAGCCCAAATATACAATTTCTTCTTCCTCAGGGAAACCTCAGCTCTGTTCTTAAAGCCTTTCAACTGGCTCAATCAAGCCCACTCACAATATTGAGGATCATCTCCTTCATTTAAAGTCAACTGATGTTAGAGTTTAATCACATCTCCAAAATTCCTTCAGAGTAATGCCTAGATTAGTGTTTGATCGAATAACTGGGGACTGTACCCCAGCCCCAGGTGATGCATAAAAATGACTGTCACAAGAAAATAATCCAATTGACATTCCAAATCCCCAAGAAAAACCAAACAGGCAATGAATTTATTTTGTATTTAATAAATATTAGGCATAGTGCTCACACTTTATACATACATTAACATGTAACCTTCACAGTAACATCATCATACAGGTGCTGTGATGAAATTGAAATTGGCTCCATAAAGTATGTTCTCACCCTAAAATCTTGTCCAAAAAACGGATGCTTTGTGCCCTACACTCAATCTCTGATTTTCTGATGTAAGAGAAGCCCTCTGGTCCCTCCCGTTCTATGCAAATCTAAAACACTGCACATCACATATTCCTTTGCCAAACACCAGATATGCTGTGAGCTCAGACAATGGTAAGAAACTAACTTTTGCAAAGCAGCCTCCATTTTCCCCCTTGACCTCCTGTTGTCCCTCATACAAAAATCTCCCTTTGAGTTTCTCTGTTGAGTGTGGTCTTTAGAGCTCCATTTTTCAAGATGCCTCCTAGAGTTGCAAAATTGAGTCTAGTTAATACTGGAACATTTCTGTTACTTGCACAGCACTATGGACCTTCTCATCCATATGCCATGTTTCTACTGAGACACAATTGTGTCATTGTTTTAGCACTCCCATGCACAGAAAAAAAAAGACATCTCAAAACCTTGAAAAGTTCAAGCATGCAAACTGTTGATAACATATTGAAAACTAAGCTGTTTCTTGTCATGAAAAGGAAAATTTTAAACTATTTCAGGGAGTTAGTCTCTGGAATGGCAAGAAACTTTTGTAAAGCTACTTGTTAGAACTGTGCATCTTCATCTTATTAAGAGCTTTGTACAGAAGCATACTGACTACAGTCTGTGGCCTGAATTCTTATCCACCTGTGCTAATCCCTCCAAAATATGGGGGTTGGGGAAGGACAACAAACTCAGTGATTAGGTGTTTATTTACAAATGGATATAGACACCATAAGAACATTCTACTCGAAGCTAAAAAAATAAAATAAAATAAAATAAGAGTGAGAAGGTCATGAAGAGAGAGAATGGGAAGAGAGAAAGTGAGAAAACAGCATACATACTGAGGGACAGGTTCAAGTGATACAGAGGGAAATAGAAAAACAGAAGCACACAGAAAAAAGAGAAGGGAGGGAGAGAGAGAGCAAATATAGAAGATATGAAGGCACTCAGGAGGATAAATAGATAATGCCTGAATAAAATGTTATGGCAAAACAGAATCTGGTGAAAAGTTTTTTTTTCCAAATAGTCCTCTGGTGCCCAAACTTGTTTTCAAAATAGAACTGATTTATTTCTAAAAGTAAGATAAGTACCTGTTACCTACAGACTGACTCTCTGGAGCCAGTCTCATCCAGCATCCCTGGAGGAAGAATGTGGCAGACAGGCCCTGCTGGCTTGTGCAATAGGCAGCCTGGCAGTCAGGAGGTACTGCTCCAGGTGCATTTACATTCAGATGTGCTGAGCCAGCATCCTGTGCAACTCCCCACAGCACACCTACTAGTTCCATCTGACAAGTCCCACATGAAAAATAACGGGCTTTGGAGGCTGACTGAGCTGGATTTGTTTCCTTGCTGCGAATGCCTCAATTCCCTGGGTTCCCCAAATGTGAAATGGAGAAATAGCTACCTCAGAGGGTTGAAGTAAGGATGAGGTATTATGTGTAAAGTAACCTAGTGCAATAGCTGGAACACAGTAGGTGCCAGTTAAGCTCCACCTTCACATCCTTATCAAAGGTCCTCAGGTCTTTGCAAGGACCCCAGGTCTCCATTATCAATGTGACCTCTGCTAAAATGCCGTCACTTCTAGAAAGTTCCCTCCAAAGCGTGACAGCTAAAACCCCCCTCCTTGACTGCAGCCTCCCATTGTTCTTTGACTTCTTCTAGGCCTTCATTCACACCCAGCTGGTCCTCATCTGTAAGACAACCTCTAGCGATTGTGCTCCTGCTGATATTTTCTGTCTGGCTTCTTCTGTCAGACATGGGAACTCCAGACTCATCAGCCATTTTAAAATGCTGTTCCTTTACTCTTGATCACCTCAGACTATGCTAACATACACTAACTTGAAATTATAATTTTCTCCCTATATTCCCTATCTTCTCTTTTGGTTCTCTTAATAATACCATCCTTCAGTGCTCAACTTACCCTTGATTCTCTTTTATTCCATAATGCCTGAAAGCCCATCATCAGATCCCACCGTTTTTCTTACTCTACAGTTTCTCTTTGCCATTCCCATTACTTAACGTCTCTGTTTTAGTTTTCTCATCTTTAAAAATAGGAGATAAATGACCACCTTAATGGTGATGACACAAGAAAGAGACATTATAAGGAATGTTGGGAAGCGGCTGTGGCTCAATCAGTGGGGCTCCCGTTTACCATATGGGAGGCCCTGGGTTCGGTTCCCGGGGACTCCTGGTGAGGGCGGGCCCGCCCGCACGGCGTGGTTGGCTGACCCAACGAGCACAGGCAGCAAGGGGGGGGGATAAATAAATAAATAAATAAAAAATCTTAAAAAAAAAAAAAAAAAAAAGGAATGTACACCTATGTTTTATCTTTAAGATTTCCATCACCTCATTCTACTTTAAGGGCCCTGCCCCACCCACTCTTCCAATTTAATATGATCAAAATGGGAGTAGCCATTTTATACATCAGGTCCAAACACCCTGATATCAGTGGATTGGAGGTGCCTGACCCAATTTGGTCCAATCTGAGTTCTTCACCAGGAATTTGGATTTTGCTTCAACCTAAATCTTCTCTTAAAAAGAGGAAATAGAAACTTAAGAACGGTTGTGATCAGGGACGTGGAAGAGGCTCAAGAGGTTGGGATCCCGTTTACCATATGGGAGGCTCTGGGTTCGATTACTGGGTCCTCCTGGTGAAGGCAAGCTGACCCGCGCAGCGCGGTGAGCCAACAAAGAGAGACAAGCAGACACAGAAAAACAGAAAAACACACAGCAAATGGACACAGTGAGCACAGCAGCGGGGCAGGGGGAGGCGGGGGAGAAGGTAAATAAAGAAATAAAATAAAGTTTAAAAAAAAAAAAAAAAGGGAACAGTTGTGATCAGGAGACCAAAGCAGAGGATCTGATGTGTGGGAAACTTAAAAAGTCAGTCTTCAGTAAGAAAGCAAGTGTTACATGCAAGGGAGATGGGGGAACTTTCTGAGTTCACCAGAAGGCCCATATCCTTTGCCAGCCCCATGCTGTGACCCAACTGCAAAGCCACCCTATATTGTTGTGAATCCAACTCCTTCCCTTTTGTTTGCTTAGATTATCATGATCTGATGTTTCCAATCCAGAGTCTGAACTAATATCTTGTGTAAATGGATCATCATATACTAATACAGAGGACTGCCTTTGAGTTCAGTGAATGTGAAATCCAATTCCATTCCACCAGTTAGATGTGTGACCTCAGGCCAATTACTTAGCATTTCTAAGTCTCATGTACTCAGTTATGAAATGGAAGTGAGAGCATGGACTTTACAGTGTTGTTGAGAGAATTAAATAAGAAAATGGGTCTAAAACACTAGGCACCACACTGAGGACATGTTAAACACTCAATAAATGTTAGCTTTACCATTGGAATTATTACTGCCAAGCAAAATTCCTGACATATAATAAGCACTTTAGGAACAAGAACTATGTTTATTGTTATTACCAACTGGTGTTCCTGACCCCATTCTCTCTTACAATCCACTCTTCACAGTGCTGCTGGAATAATCTTCCTAAAATCTAGCTCTGATCAAGTCACATGATTGCCTAGGAAATGAAGTCAAACTCAATACCAATGCTACCTCTTCCATGAAACCCTTTTGATTCTCTATCCACAATGCTTTTTCACTCTTTGCCATGTACAATCAGTAAAGTGTAGTAAGAGCGTAACTCCCAGAGGAAAGTTCAAGACCCAGCTGTATCACTTATTAGCTGTATGACCCAAGATGAGTTAATTAATATCTCTATGCCTCAGTTTCCTCGTATATTAACTGGGAATATAAATGGCATCTACCTCATTAGATTGTTAAATAAAACAATATATGTAAAACACTCAGAGGTGTGGCTGGTACATAGCAGGCACTCCATAACATTAGCACTGCACTGTTATCACAGTCCCATTCTATCAGAGAGATGTCATTGGAATGTGCTCCTAGAGAGCAGAGATCATGTTTCAATTATCTGTGATAGCCACAAAAGAACCATCACTCTCCTGTGTTCTTGATGCTGCTAATTTAATCTGATACAGAGCAGCCCCAGGAGGCTTTGTTGGTGCTGCTACCTCCATATCTGCCTTCAGGGACTCTTAGAACTGCCGGGATCCATGTGAATATTCCTTTCATTCTCAAGGAATGGCTATTTTTTGAAAAAGGAGATCTGTTTATTCGCCTTTTAAGGACAAGTTCAAATGTCATCTTTTATCCTTCCCTTTCTCCTGAGAGTCATAATCTCTACTTCCCCCATCCTCCGGATCAGAGTAATTATAAGAAGCTCCCTTTAAATCTGCAGCCTGAGTTTGCATTTGTTCATGGTGGTAGTTTGAAATGGTAGGTACCCCAGGAAATCATGTTTTTAAAGCTGATCCATTTTTGTGGATATAAACCCATTGTAAGTAGGACCTTTTGATTACGTTACTTCAGCTAAGGTGTGCCCCAGGGTGGGTCTTAATCCTCTTACTGGAGTCTTTCATAAGAGAATGAAATTCAGACAGAGAAAGAGAAAGCCAAGAAGCAAGAAGCTGAAAGCAACAAAACCTGAAAGAAAAGGGAGAGACCAGCAGACACCACCATTTGTTTTGCCATGTGACAGAGGAATCCAGGATTGTGGACAGCTAGGTTTCAGGAAGAAAGCATTGTCTTGATTATATCTCGATCTGGATATTTTCATGGCCTCAAAACTGTAAGCTTGTAAACTAATAAATTCCCATTGTTAAAAGCCAACCATTTTTATGGTATCTGTTTTGAGCAGCTTTGCAAACTAAAAACCTCATTATTCTGTTTCGTATTGTGACTGAAATCATAGCTTTTCCATTCCTCTTTGCTTCAATGAGATTTTAGAAGTCATCAGACCAGAGCAATCTTAACTTTCTCTTAGCACCACCTACAAATTACTGCCCTTGCGTACCTTGCCTCCCATCATAGTAGGAGAGAGGCCGTCTTCCTAAAGCCCTCTCTCATTCCAGGATCTCCAGTCTTCCCTTGCTCCTGACTGCTTATAATCAACACTTAAATGTGCATAAATCTCTTCCACTTTAAATTTTAAAAAAGTAATTTACCTTTCTGATACCATTCTGTTCTTTCTCTACTTCTTCATTCAAACATCTTCAAAGCATGGCTTGCATTCACTGCTTCTCAGTCTTGGGTTTCTATCTTTTTCTTCCATGAAGCTGCATTTGCCGAGATCACCAAAGATCTCCTTATTACCATAGATAATGGGTACTTTCAAAAGGATACAACTTGAATTCTCTGTAGCTTTTGACCTAGGCCATTTTTTCATTTTTGAAATGCTTTTTTCTGTTGGGCTTCGTGACATAGCACATTTCCATTTTTCCCTTCTACTTCTCAAGACACTTCCTCTGAGTCTTCCTTTCTATAGTTTGCTCTTCCTCTACCCATTGTTTGATTGTTGGTCTTCTATCTTGAGCCCTCTTCTCCTTTTGCAAACTCTCTGGAACTCCTTCCTTAATCCCATATCCTTAGGGTCCATTTATGTAATAATGATCCAAAATTAAACCTCTGTCCTAATTAATTTCCTAAGCTTCATTATCTTATATCTAACTGTTCATCGATGTTTCCACTTGGATACCACATCTGCATGTAAAGATCAACATTTCCATGACTAAACCCATCAAGACTTGCTCTTCCCATCCTGTTCCTCTCTTGTGTTTTCTACCCCAAGGCACATTGTACATTCATCCAGGGCCTCAAGCCAAAAACCAGGGAGTTCCTATTTTCTCCTTTTTACCTTCAGGTCTCCCTACCTAAGCAACTGCCAAAATCTACTAATAAACATCTTTCAAATCCATTCTCTTTTCTGCAACCTAACTGCCAATTCTTTGGTTCTGGTCAGCATTGTCTCTTACTAAATTATTGCTAGATCCAGCTTTGTGCCCTCTTATCTAATATTACTGTCTGTACCAGCTATGCCCTTTCTAAATTGCAAAACTGATCATGCCTCTCACCTGTTTACCACTTGAACCTAGGGAGAAATGTCAAACTTTTCAGCTTTTCCATCTCCACTCAGTACTTGGATCACAAATACCACCAAATGAATTTTTGTTGTTGTTTTGACTGTTCTGTGTTTCATTTTTTTGGCCCCAAAAAAGAAGAGTTTCTAGAGAGAGGAGATGATCTGCGGATAGCCAAGGTCTCTTCTGAAACCATTTCATCCATAACACAGTCACCCCAATGTGTGTGGGAAAACAAACAGTCAAGATCTGACTTGTTAAAGACTAATGAAACTATTGATAGGATTTTACCACTATCAGTTTTTTTGACTGGAGGAGAGCAACTGCATCCAAGTTAGCAGAAATATAGAGAAGCTGGATATATTTCTCTACTCTCTTTCCATTGATTCATTCCATTTAACACTACCCCCTCTTTTATTAGTAGCAAGCAAACCCTATTTTTATCACTCTTTCTTGAGTTGTCTATAATCAATTCACTTTAACTTGGGACTACAATATTCTTACTATCACTGTTGAAGCCTCTTTTGTGATCTTTGTTGAGATTATAAACCCCCTTTCTACTCCTTTTCTTTTACAAGCGCTCCACATTATTTCTAGGAATGCCATCTGCATTAGTTTCATTACATTGATGGCATCAATGTATGACCTTCTTCTACACAGAACCTTTACAATATGACTTCATAGGAACTCCCACCAAGGGAAAGAATGCATTTTCTCTTCCTTGAATCTGGGATGGCCTTTAAATTTCCTTTGGCCAAAAAAATCATAAATATATAATCATAGTCATAAATAATGAAGAATTAAAAGGAAGTAATTTCACACCTAAACCTCCAGAGATTGTGTATGTCTCTGCTGTTTCTTGGATGTCCCCCTTGGCTTGAGAACATGCCTAGACTCGATTGAGGACAATTCTTGCCTAACCTGCTAGAAGGTGAGAGGTCACATGAAATAGCCCAGTCAGGCCACTGTCAGGCTGAGTCCCAGATAATGGTGAGAGAGCCCAGGCTAAATCATCAGCACCAGGTATCTACCCTACCTGGAGCTAACCAGACAATTGCGATAGCTCTGCTGAGATCAGAACACCTACCCTGGTGACCACTAGACCTATGAGCAATAATAAATGCATATTATTTTAAGGCACTGAATTTGGGGAGTTTAGTTACTCATCACTGGCACACTGACACACCATCTTTTACCCATTTTCCTTGTTTTGGATCCTTGAAAGGTTTAAACAATAGCGATGTTCTACAAGTGGTGCTGATCAGAATTACTAGAATTCCCTTACAATATATTTCAGGAGTCTGCTAGAGATCCTGGAAGTTTCTGGTCTACTTAGATGTCCTAAAATGTCCTAGAAACCCCCTTGGAAAATATCAATGGATCATTGAACATTTCTTTCAGGGGTGCTGGGACTTAGAATCTTCCTCTCCACTTTGGTCTATACAATCAGAGAGGTTTCAAAACTTTTGTCCTCCTGAAATGATTGAGCAGATAAGCAAGGTCAAGTTGTAAGTCAAAGTATGGTGGGCCAGCATGTCAGGCCTTGTCAGAGAAGCCCCTGAGCTCTCACAACCTGGCAAGTTGCCTCTAAAGGCAGAAACAGTGTGTCTGGGGAGTTTTTCCCAGAGTGGCTTCCCCTCTCCTATGGAGAATTTTCTGAGGCTGGAACCCTAAGGCCTCAGCCACTTTCTCCCATTTGGAGCCAGAAGATAAAGATAAAGGCAACCCTTATGACCAGGCAAACCTAGACCAGTCAATTAAGAAAGCATCTCAGAAATTAATCCAGTCCAAGACCACACCATACAGATGAAGGCAAGATGTTGCTGCAGCCTACCTTGACCTCAGAATTAAAATATGAAGGGCGTCGGATGTGGCTCAACTGGTTGGGCATCCGTCTCCCATATGGAGGGACCCGGGTTTGATCCCCGGGACCTCCCGGTTAAAAAAAAAAGAATTAAAATATGAAGGTAGCACTGGGAACACCCACTATGTTTCAGGCATGAGGATAAGTCCACTTCTTTCATAGACTACCCAGAGTTGGGACACCAAGCTACACAACCTCGTGTGGCTCCATAGCATCAGTCAGACAGCTAGTTCACACGGGAGTGATTTTCTTTGAAAGTAAAGGCTCAAATGACTATTATCTAGCCCTTTAGATGTTCTTAATCCAGTGGTTCAGGGGAGGAATACATTGGAATAAATAAATGCTGTGTGGCCATAGGTATTCTCATCTGCTCAACTTCCTTCCACTAATTCATACCCTCAAATTTCCCTCTCACCCATCCCCAGATTATGTGGGAAAATGAAGAGAAAAGGGGTAAGAAAAGAGAGCTAGAGAATTATGATGGGGAGCTGTGATCCTCAAGTTTGTTTTCCATTTTTTAGTCTTGTACATTCTTGAATCCTTCATTTTAGAAGGTTAAAGCTAGGAGAAACACAAGAAAGAATTCCGTCTGTATCTCTCCATTCTCCAAAGAGGAAACTGATATGCAGGGAGGACTGACAGACCTTTCCTTGACAGGGTTTGGGGAAAGCAGATGCCTGCAAAGACTCTTCAGGCTTCTAGAGAACATCCAACAATACCTTCTCTGTCCAGCTCTTCCTAGCCTATGTCAGCTGGTATGGATTCTAAGCCTTTACTATGACTTAGAGAACCCTGAAATTCTAGAAATATTTCTTAGTTTTGTGATTTGGAAAATTTGCAGAGCAATGGTATTATCCTTCCCAGAATTAAATATAGGGTGTAATTCTAAGCCTCAGCAGTTGGCCTAAATCATGAACTCCAAAGAGTGGGTGTGCCAACAACCAGCAAATTCTGACAGCAGGAGGCTTTTGCCTGAATCATGCTTTTCAGTTGGCTACTTAGTAATGGAATTCCACATTAGACCATGGAAATATGAGCAGATTGGTACAGGAGATAAGTGATTCTTAGGAAACATCTTGGCTCTTGGGCATTATTTTGCTCATTTTGGAAGAAAAACTATCACAAAACTTCACTATGTGGCTTGGCTTCCCCATTTTCCCTCAGAATATGATTAATTGCTCTCTAAATAGTAAAGCTCTTCCAGAAACAATAGAAGGCATCTACTGTAGAATATTAATAAATATTCAAAATGAAGCCTTGTAGGAGATTTTATTCTTCCCTTCAGGCTCCTTGCTTACATTGGAAATCAGACCCCAACTCAGAGACATAAAACTGTGCAGAAAAATATTTATAAAAATGAGCTTGGTATGAGTTGTCAGAATGCCATATTCTGCTTTTACCTGGACATTTGGAATTAATTTGAACCCTGTAAGGAAACTCAGATCTGAAATGACAGCAGCAACTTTATCTTTATGACCAAATCACATGAATGTGGAAGGGTGATTAGTGTGGGATTGTTCAGGGCACTCTCATGGTAGAGCCCAGGTAATCAAAATATTGCTTTGGTTTCCTTTTGATTCCATAGTTTCCATCTATCCTTTTAGAAACCAATTATTGTCCACCTAGTAGACACTGGAGAACACAATGAATCAAACTCAAGCTCTGGTGGCCATCAAGGAAACTACATTCCAAAAAGGAATACAGATACATAAACCAGTAATCACAATTCAACAGAAGTGACAACATGGAGTTTTGACCCACTGCTAAGGAAGCATAAGAGAAAGGAGGAACTAAAGATACCTGGTCAGGAATAGCTGGTGGGGTGGGGGCTGGATTGACAGGAAAGCTTTATATTGGATGGGACCCCTGAGTGGGGCCTTGGAAGATGTTCTGAGTCCTTCCAGGTGAGAAGTGAGAGACAAAAATTCTACACAAGATGAAGTATGGTCTGGGAAACACTGAAGGGCAATGAGGTTGGGTTAAGGGAACATGAGATGGAAACAAATCAGAGTTAAATCTGAAACCATGGTTTGGGGCCCCAGAAAAATGCAGTGACCTTTCCCTCCATTTCATTTTTGGTTTACTCAGACTGAAATTTGGGAAAGAAGGGAAGAGGATAGAGGGCATCAGAGTTTTAGTCTGTCTGAATCCTTTGTAATTTGTGGCAACAAAGAAAGCACACAGCTCTGCAGGTCATCGTGTGCTTGAAGAGAATGATGAATGGCCTCTCAGACACTCTCATCCACTTGGAACAGCAGCATGTTTTCTTTGTCATGATTCTTTCAACTGTAGACATCTTCTTGGGAAAGCAGAATGTCAGTATAATCAAACTGGAAACCTTATAGTTTAGGGAAAATTTAGAATTATGTCTTAGAAACAAAGAGAAGGGGAAGAAAACAGTAAGGAAAATAAGAAGGAGAAGGGAAGGAGAGAAACCATAAACATAATGGGTGAAACCAGGCTTAACTGCTAGCTGAGGTTCAGACTAGAAGATTCTTGTTTTAAACCTCCTTCTGATGGGCTGAAATTCCCAGGAGATGAGTAAGGCTCTAGGACACTGATGTGATGGGCAAAAATAATTCAAATATGCCATTTTCCTATAATAGCAATTCAAGAAACTCAGCATAGTATCTGCAAAGTTTACTCTTGTCTTTCCAAAGATTCACAATAATATTCTTTTACTGTTCTACCTCTACCCTTCTTCTGTTCAAAGAATAGAAAATTGAAATCTAAAAATTCATGTTAAACAATTAATTCAGGGCTGGTCTCACCCTACCCCACCCCAGTCAGTTTGGGGTTTTTATCTCACCCCTTCTCCCTGTGATTTAGTTAAGGTTCCCTGTGGTAAAGCATTGGATGGGAAGGAATTGGGTTCTTATTTGTCAGCTTCTCTTCTAATTAGGATTTATTGAGATTTCCATTTCACTGCTAATCTCTGGTTACTGGCACCTAGAAATTTTGGCATTGATTGGGAAATCTGCGTGCATCTGTTCTCCAGGTTTCTGTCTATAAGTGCTTACTCTGCACCTTCATCAAAAGTCTCATTTGTAACTTGAAAGCTGACAATTGACTCTTTAGATTCTTTCTGTGTTTTTGATGTAATAACCCTACCCAGAAAACTTCAGTATGGAATGTCCTCACTGCTGCCTGGTTTGGGAAGTAGTAGATTGAGGATTGGCTAGGGCAAGGGCAGGAAGGGAGGGGGAATGGAACATGATACAGAGAGCAAGAAACACTGAAACACTGAAAGCTAAAGCCTTTGGTTAATACTTTACAATATAATCCTTGTACAACAACAAAATTCTCAAAGTGTCCCTCTTCTCATTTCCTCTCAATACATTTTTCAACTCCTATTTCGAAGTCTTTAAATGTATCTCTTCATCTAACTACCAATATACAGGCAATGCAGGAGAAAGAAATGTATTTTTAAGAAACACTACCGGGATGCAATCAACAACATGTAGGCTGGGGGATACTCTACTGGGCAAACCACTAGGTATCTGCAACAAAAACATTATAAGGAAAAATTAGAGGAAGGAGAAACTCATAGTACCAAAGACGCTTAGGAGATCTGTCCACCAATAGCAATGTATGAACTTTCCTTGGATTCTGGTTAGAACTAACTAATATAAATCTATGAAATAACAGGAGGAATTTAAACGTGAATTGAAGATTTGCTGATATCAAGAAATTATTGTTAAAATTTTTACATCTGATAATGGTATTATATTTAATAAAAAAGGGTCCATTTTATCTTTTAGAAAAAACACATTGGAATATGTACAGATGGATCATAAAATATCTGCCATTTGCTTCATACTACCAATGTTGGGGGAAATACATAGCACATAGGTGAACTAAGAGCCAATGGCCATGATTTGATGATAGTTGATGATGTCTGTTGAACTCACAGGGGCCCCACATTCTCTAAACCTTTGTATGTGTTTGCAAATTTTCATATTAAAAAGCTAAAAAATCTTCTCCATTTGATCCCAGGCCTTTGTGTGTTTTTTTTATAGTTTCTCCACACAGATCCTTTTGTTTCATAACTGGGAACCATAGCTAGTCTTATTCCTTCTGGTTGGAACACCCTTTTCTTGACTATCACTCTCCTCCCCTTTACTCCATTTCTGTCCTAATTTTTACTTTTTCTTCAAATCTCAGCTCTTGTAGCTGTCTCAAAATCCCCAGGATGAGCTACACTCCAACAGAAGCCACATCAAGTACCATAATGATCCATCATTGCACCTTAAATAACTGGCGCACTGTCAGTACTTATAGTTAAAAGATAGTTATTTTTTTACCCTTTTTAGTGTTGTGAGGATTAAATAACATTTGTAGAGCACCTAGCATAAGTTAGAATCTCAATATAACTTCATCTCCCTTTTTTCATTTAAACCTGCACAACCCTTCAATACCCAGTTCCAATTGCTTTCCCCCAGGAAGCCCTCTCAAATTATTGGAGGCACCACTGTTCCCCCTGCTCTCTGAATACCTTGTGTCCACTGACAAATATCTGCTTAATGTTCGATCCTCCTAGTAGATTGGGATGAGAAAATGTATTATGATTATTTTCTATTCTTATTTACCCACACCAAGTGCTCAGTACGCTGCTGGTAGGACTATCTAAAATATATTCAGATTGATTGAGGGCAACTAGATGGTGAAAAGTTCAAGACTGTAAGAATTCTACAAGTTTTATTCCAGTCTCCACAGGATGAATGAATCCCCTCTCATATTTGTACATGAAAGAAAAAAGTAGCTTCCCAATCCACTATTTTTATACCATTCAATAGAGCAGTCAGGATAAGGGTTATTTTCACTACTTGGTAAAAAAGAAACTTGCAAATAAAAAAACACGAGCTAGTGAGTGTGTTGAGGACTTCATCCTAGATCTCTTTTTTTTTTTTTTTACCGGGAGGTACTGGGGATCGAACCCTGGTCTCTCCATATGGTAGACGGACGCTGAACCTCTTGAGCCACATCCATTTCCCATCCTAGGTCTCTTGATTCCTAATGTCTGCTGATTCTATAACGCTTCTACCTCTATAACATCCTGCCAAGGAGCAACCCAATTTCTGCTCCTCCAGATTAGAAAGTCCTTCCTCATTAAGTTTTCTCTAAATCTTGTTTCTGGAATGAACCACAGAGCACTCACTCAATAAATATTTACTGAGCCTCCAGGATGTATCAGGTGCTATGGTAGAGCTGGGGATAGATAGATAAAGAGCAAAACATGCCTGCCATTAAATAACTCACAATCTATTGTAAATAGATACAATACAATTTTCTGTGACAGTCTCTCCAAGAAGCAATATAGAAAGTTCTGGGTGGAACAAAGAAAGAACATGCTAGTTTTAAACCTCTATTTTGTATGACTAAAACTGTAGCTGTACTTTCTATAAGCATCTCTCTCACCTCCAGTTGGTGTATGAGCAGTTTCTTTGATAAACACCAGATTGCTGGGAGCTCCCAGGGGTCATATTCAGCAGTCCCAGACAGGGAATGTCAGGGTTCTCGGCAGATGGAGGCTCCACAGAATGTAGAGCTCCAAGGTGAGGTTGTTGAAGTGCTGTGCCAGGCAAACAGATTGTCAGGGAGTTTTTGGTGTAAAAGTTTAATATGGGCCTGAACACAATGTGCCTCTAACTGCAATGGCTGTAGATACATGTAATCTGCAGACAAGGAAGGCATGATAGTATGTCTACAAAAGCATGTATTGAGGCAAAGGAAACAAAGGCCACAATGAGGTGGGAAGCCACAGAATTTGAATCAAGTGTTGGCTTCAAAGATGAAAAACAAAATATGTAATGGCAATTCCCTAACAGGAAAAATAGCTTGATGGGTGCAGCAGGAAGTGTGGCTAAGAGAATGTTGAAAATAGAGAAGTGAAATTGGATCCGTGCTACAGCATTCAGAACTGAAATGGCCTATAAGATATTTGAAAGGTAAGATACCCAAGATGGAGAATGGTGGGTTAGGTTGAGGATGGACTGTTGACATGTGGCTAAAGTTTATAATGAGAGGTGAATCTGGCACAGTGTAATGAGCTGGGGAAGGCAGAGATTTCTTGAGATACTGCGGAAAGTGCAAAGTTCCTAAGGAGCAAATGGTGGGATGGGAAGAAGAGGGAGAGATGGGAAGGCAATAAGAGAGGCATATAGGAAACAGAATCATAAGATGTGTGTGGGAGTGGGGCAATAGGAAGATAACTCAGTCCTCTGGGAATGGAGATATCCCAAAGGAATACCAACAGTGAGCATATCTAAGGTGTTATAATGAGATCAGAACATCTATCACATGACTGTTCCTTTACCTCGTGAGTGCATTTTATAGACTGCCCAGTTTCTAAGAGAACAAAGACCACAAAGAAATAAAGTAATTAACCCCATTGCCAAAATGAGCTTATGATGATAGATTACCAGCAAACCACTGGGCAGGGGATATGGGAAAAAATAAGGCTCCAATCATATCTTCAACATCCTACAGACCATTTAGTTCCAGAGTTTTCCATTCAGTCTCTTGACTAATTACTGTGACAGAGTAGCGCCTTGGTAAAGACCCTCACTAGACTTCACCTGGTGGCAGAAAGTGTGCTTATCCTGTGTCTAAGTAGGGAAATAACTTTTGAAAGAAAGCAAGTAGAAAAAGCCTCTGAGGGCAGTTCCAGGGACCCTAAAAGGACAGGAAAACAAAATTCTGCTACTTAGATGGTTGTAATGAACGTCATTTCACTAACAAAAAAAGGGACCTGGCATTCTGAGTTCAGTGTCTGAGAACCAACTTAGAATCATACCTCTAAGAAGTGATTGGAAGAGGATACTTGGAATTTTCAGTCTGGTAAAATAAAGACTCAATAAATGGTACCCATTGTGGCAGGAGAATCACCTGTGCAGTAGTCCAGACAAGATGGGTGTGGTTTTGGTTAGAGTTCTGGCCTTTTGGATGCTAAAATATTAACATGTTTGGGAGATACTTAGGGGGTAGAGTTGAAAGAAGTTGGCGAAAGGCTGAATGTGAGGGAGAAGATAGTGCCTGGATGATTTTGAGAGGGAAAAACAGGGGAAGATGGTGATATCATTTACTGACTTATGGAACCACAGAGAAATAATAGGTTAAAGATGGAGTAGTGACTTTAAAAGTTGATTTGAGGGGGACAGATGTGGCTCAAAAGGTTGGGCGTCCATCTCCATATGGAGGGATCTGGGTTCAAACCCCGGGACCTCCCAGTAAAATACAGAAAAACATAGAAGGCATGCCCCCAGGCCCTGTGTGCGGGTGTGCTCCCAGGCCCAACTGAGCCACACAGTAAGATGATGGTGAAACAGGAGAGTGACACAAGGGAAACCCAAGATAAAACGTGCCGAAAAACCAGAAACTGAGGTGGTACAGGCAGTAGGATGCCTCTCTCCCACATCAGAGGTTCCCAGGATCGAATCCTGGTGAAGACAGGAGAAGAAGGATGAGAAGAGAGGGCAAGAAACAGACACAGAAATTGCCCAGCAAATGGACATAAAACAGCAAAAACGGGGGGGGGGGGCGCCTTTAAAGGGAAAAAAGTAAACAAATAAATAAATATTAAAAAAAAAAAAAAGTTGATTTGGAGGCCTGTTGAATTTGATGAGTTCTTTGAGCTTGAATCCAGGTGTAGATTCTGAATACAAACTGTATACTGTATGACACTGCAGCTTCCAGAAGGGGTCTGGGCTGAGGTGAGGGTGGGAGATTGCCTGAGGGAGCAGGTTGAGTGAGGACAGCTACAGGGCTGAGCCTTGAGTAATTCCATCATTTAACAAAAAACTAGAAAGAGAATGAAGACTATGAAAAGGAAGCAGATGAAAAGTTGCGAGAAAGATATGAATTCTGCCAAAAATACGAGTTTGAAAGTTGATTCTTCCCCACTTGAACCTCCAGATGAAAAGACAATGCAGCTAATACCTTAGCAGTCTTGTGAGACCTTGAGTAGCAGACCCAGTTAAGATACTCAGACTCTGAACCCATAGAAACTTGAGTTAATAAATACCTTGTAAACCACTAAGTTTTTGCTAATTTGTTATGCAGAAATAGAGAACTAATACTATGCACACACAAATCACCTGAGGATATTGCTAAAGATTCTGAGTAAGTAGGCCAGGGGTGAGGCATGAAATTCTGCATTTCTAAATAGTCCAAGAGACACTGATGAGTCTAGTCCAAAACCACATTTTCAGCAGAAAGGGAATAGATGCCTATTGAGACACCTTCCAGTTCTAAGATTATAAGCCAGCTGAAGAAGAAAAAAGCAAGGGAATTGAGGAAAATGATTTATTGCTTTTTGCAAATATCCAAGACTGACTTTAGCAATTTCACTAAGAACTGACAAATTATGTTGAGCAAGGTTAAATGCATATGGAAATATTTCACAGAAATAATTTTCAAAGATATTTAATGCTGTGCTGGAGAATGGAAAAGACCAACGATGAAATAAAGGTTGGAAAGAGAAATACAGCAAACTTCCAGCTTAACTAAATATTACATACGTAAATGGTGTCAGTGTAGGGGCTGGGGATCCCCACTGTAATCCTGTTTCATGCACAAGCTGAGCATATGCAGAGAAGAGGGCCTTAAGTAAATGAGTGACCCCTTCCATAACACAATGGAAGCCTAAAAGGTACCTACTAAGAATGATGACTGGGGGCAGATGTGGCGCAAATGGTTGGGTGTCTGTCTGCCATATGGAGGGACCTGGGTTCAATCCCTGGGACCTCCAGGTAAAATTAAAAAAAAAAAAAAAACGAAGGAGTGTGTGCCACCAGGCCCCACATGTGGCGTGCCAGGGGCACGCAGCAAGATGATAATGTAACAGGAGAGAGACACAGGGGAGACCCCAGACGAGACACGCTGAAACACCAGGAACTGAGGTGGTGCAGGTGGTAGGATGTCTCTCTCCCACATCAGAGGTCCCCAGGATTGAATCCTGGTGAAGACTGGAGGAGAAGGATGAGAAGAGAGGGCAGGAAACAGACACAAGAGAATTGCCCAGCGATGCACACAAAGCAGCAAACGGGGAGAGGTGGTTTTAAAATGGATAAAGTAAATAAAAAATGAATAAATAAATCTTTAAAAAAAAAAGAAAAAAAGAATGATGACTTATCCTACAGAAGAGTAATCTCAGTATGGAGATGACAACCTATGTGCTTCTCCTACTAAAACGCAACACGAGGGAAAATAGTGCACAGACCACTGGAAAGCATGGGTTTTTAAGACAGTTTTGCTTCTACCTAGTTATGTGTATCTACGATCCTGCTTCTCTGAGCCACAATGTGCTCACTGAGCCATACCTTTCTCCGCGGTACCCACTTCACAAGATACACTGGGTAAAGAAATGGACAGAACCATCTTTGGAATCAACAGCACCCATATTTTAATCTGACTCTGTGAATTATGAGCTTTTGACCATGGACAAGTACACTTCATTGAGACTTGGTTTCCTGTTCTATTACATGGTTTAAAAAAATACACACTTCAAGCATTTTTGGTGAGGATTTGAAAATGCTTATAACAGTGGCTTCTCAATGTTACATGTTCAGGCACTAAGCTCTTTTTGGAAGAAGCATTATGGAAAAAAAAAATTGGTCACCAACTTAACCATTTCACTTGTTTTTCTTGACCAAGATAATCAGGGATTTGCTTTTTTTCTTACTTCAGCAAGATGAGGTGAGATCACGTGTTTTTGACAGCATAAACTATCATTGCGACGCTCCCTCTTCTTGGGTCTAGCTCGGGGGTTCTTAACAAGGGGTCTATGAGCTTGAATTGAAATTTTAAAAAAACATTATTCTTGTGGGAATGTGTTGCTCTGGGTGTGATATATTTATTAAATAATACACACTGTAGTGTAGACTTGGTAAGGGGTCCGTGGTTTTCACCTGACTGGCCAAGGGGTCTGTGGACCAAAAAAGGTTAAGAACCCCTGGTCTTGCTGCTAAGGCAATGAGAATTCTTTGCAGCATTTGTGCTATTTTGAATTAGGTAATAAAAGCTGGATTAAGTGGAGGAAAGAGGACAATGTGAGGAAGGAGTGAACACACTCAGATGAGCACGTCCTTGGGTCATTCCCAGTATTATGCATTTTCAAAATTCTTTTGCAGGTGGGCTCATAGCTCAGGAAGATCCTGTGGTGTTGAAAGCAGTGAGACAGGTAGAGCCAGAACAAGACTTCTTCACCTGGCAGCCCTGAGTCCTGGGAACAAATTGCCACCGCAAACAGCAAGAACTAAAGGACCCAAGTGCCCAGTGTCTCTCCAAGCACTTCTGGCAAAGAGGAAACGCTCAGAACTCAGCTGGCCAAATTGAATAGCCAGCAAAAGAGAAAACTTCTGCAATTTAAGCTTTGCTGATCTTACTGATATGCTATACTCTCTATTTCCACCTTCACAATTTGAGTATAGACTCCCATCTGCTCTTATCTGCGCTATTTCAAGGGCTACCTAACTCATCTCCACGACTTCATCCTTTTTCCCTCCAAGCTCACCTACCACGTCTACACAAAGCACACATCTTATCATGTCACCATTGACCTTACCCCCAGGTCCTCCAGGCTGGCTTAAACCTAGTTTTCCACTTCCATCTCTTACCACTTGCATTAATTTCCTAGGGCTGCCAACAACAGAGACTCACAAACAACTTGGCTTACAACAACAGAAATGTATTCTTTCAGTTCTGGAGGCAAGAAGTCTGGAATAAGGGTATTGACAGGGCCAAGCTTCCTCTGAAGGCTCCAGGAGAGGATGCTTCCCTGCCTCTTCCTAGCTTCTCTTGGCTCCTGGTAATACTTGGAGAGCTGTAGTTAGTAGCTGGATCACTCCCACCTCTTCCTTCATCTTCACATGGCCTTCTTCCTGGTGTGTGTCTCTTTGGGTGTTGTCCTCTTCTAATATGGACACTAGTGATTGTATTTAGAATCCACCTAACTCAGTATGACCTCATCTTAATTATATCTGCAAAGACCCATTTATTTAAAAAAAAAAAAAAAAAGGTCATATTCTGAAGTTCCGGGGGAATATGAATTTGGGGATAGGAGCACTATTCAACCCACCGTGCTGTTTCTCAGCTTCACCTACTGTCCTGTCCCCTGAAATAAGCTCTGCTCCTCAGCTAAACCAAGTCCTCATGGTGCTTCCGTGAACACTCACTGAAAAGTCCATCTCCTCTAGAAATTTGCTTTGACTTCACGTGCAGAGGTAACGGCTTTTCCTCTGTACTCCTCACTGTACTTCCTGGGACTTTTAATGTCGTTTGTAGGTCTTCCTTACTCGAATGTGATGTCTTTGAGGGCAGAGACTTGATGTATTTGCATCGATCTTCATGGTGCAGTGTCACGGACACGGATGAAGGAAAGAGATGACCAAAGTTTTAGTCCTCGCTCTCCACAAGCTGGCTGTGGGACTGTGGGTGAGGCATTTGGCCTCTGATTTATAAAATGTGAAAGATGGAAGAGATGATCTTTGAGGGCTCCTTTCAGTATTGTGCTTCCAGCAATTTCTCCCTTGGTAGCTTCCTTGCTGCCCTGAAATGTTGATCTACAACAGGGGTTCTTAACCTTTTTTGTTCCACAGACCCCTTTGCCAATCAGGTGAAAACCACGGACCCCCTACTAAGTCAACACTAGACTGTGTATTATTTAATAAATATATCACACCCACACCAACCCATCCCCATAGGAAAAATTTTTTTTTTTTTTTTTTTTTTTATTTCAATTCAAGCTCATGGACCCTTTGTTAAGAACCCCTGGTCTATAAGGTCATAAGACTTCCCACAGTAAGGCCCAATCAAGGGAAGCGGCTGTGGCTCAATCAGCAGGGCTCCCGTTTACCACATGGGAGGCACTGGGTTCGGTTCCCGGGGCCTCCTGGTGAAGGCAAGCCTGCCCGCACGGCGTGGTTAGCTGACCCAGCGAGCACAAGCAGCAAGGGGGGGATAAATGAATAAATAAATAAAATCTTTAAAAAAAAAAAAAAAGGCCCAATCAGAGAGCCAAGAATCTGCTCAACTTTCAACCTAGAGTTCTTCTGTATTCCCTTAAATGTATACCAGAGAATTCAGGCTTTGGATATATTTTAATGTGTTAGGATTTGTAAAAGCATAAGTAAAGGGTATTGTAGGATTCAAATTTTAATTTTTGAGAAATGAAAAATACAATCAAGTAAAAATGACAATACAAAAACACCAATGTATTTTGAACCTGAATTTTAAAAAATTAATTGAAATTATATGTAGCTTAGGTGTATTTTGGTATACGAAATAAAATATTAGTTAAGAAGTCTCTGGTGGGCCATTTTCCAATGCCGTCATCTCCTTCCTTCCCCTGTCCTCTCCTCTGCTTTCTCTTTCATAAAAAGTAACCATCACCATAAATCTGCTGTGTGTCCTATCGGTGTTTCCAACATTTTAATCAAATTTTAAAATAATAAACCACATACAATAGTTTTTATTGACATAAATTATATTTTGCCATACAAATCATTCTGTACCTTGGTTTTCCACTCAATATTATGTTTTCAAAACCAACTATATGATATACATATAGATCAAGTTCATTCAACTTAACCTTTGCCTTGCATTCCATCCTAAGATTGCCACAGTCCATTTATCCATTCTAATAATGGTAATGCAAGTGGTTTCCTATTCTTCATCACAAACAACACTGTAAATATGTCCTGGCTCACATACTTATGCAAACATGTTTAGACCAAATACACACAACAACAGCAACAAAAACACTCATTTCCAAGAGGTGTTCCTAGTTGCAATAGTAGTTAGAAAAGGATCCTGGGATATAAACGACTAGACAATAGTTATCTTTCTCCCCCTCAATCTTTGCTTAGAAATAACAATCAAATCTCAGAATATTTTTTCCTATTGTAGCTGGAGTTTTGTTAGCTTGAGAAATAGAGCTGGAAGATAGTACTGAGGGTTATGTCTTGGGCCAAACTATCCCAGTCATTCATTCATTCATTCATTAAAATTAGAATCAGCATTCCACTGCATCAAAGGTGCAGCTTCAGAGAAGATGCTATACACTCAAGGAGCCTGGCCTCCAAAGGGGGAGACTAAATACCAAGGCAAAAAGAAAAAAATGAAGGACCCAATGAGAGGCACCAAGCATAAAATGTGAACACTTAAAAAAAAGGAAAATGTGTTTCAACTGAGGATTCAGGGAGGGCTTTGTAGAGGGCATGACATTTGAGCTGAACCTTGGGGGTAAAGGCAGTGGCCACCAGAGGTTCTGAGGGGAGGGAGAGGGAAGAATATGTGCAACATGGGGGCATTTATGGGACATTGGAATTATCCTTCATGACATTGCAATGACGGATACAGGTCATTATACATTTTGTCAAAAACTATAAAATTGTGCAGGGCAAAGTGTGAACTATAATGTAAACTACAGTTCTTGGCTAGTACGATGCTTCAATATGCATTCATCAATTGTAACAACTGTACCACACTAATGAAAGATGTTGTTAATGGGGAAAGTGTGGGAGGTGGAGGGATGGGATATATGGGAATCCCATATATTTTTGATGCAGCATTTATGTAATCTAAAGCTTCTTTAAAAATTAAAATATATATATATATTTTAAAAAGAAGTAGGATTTCTAAGGAGAAAAGGGAGAAGGGAATTCCTTATTTGTGTAATATAGTGACAGCAGCACTGAGATGTGAACACACATGGTGGGTGTTCCAGAGATGTCTATGATTGCTTTATGGGTCTACACACACCTTCTTGGTCCCTTCTGGGCAGGCATGGCCATGTCCTAGACCATTTGACCTGACATCATCATCCTTGGAGGACACACTCCTGCCAGAGGAAGGTGAGGTAACGTGTGCCTGGGTGGAATAGGGTGCTGGCGGGGGGGGATCTAGAAAAGTAGGCTGAATTAAGAGGATGAAGGATCTCCTAGGCCAAGATGAAGGATTTTGACTTCATCACACAGGTCATGGGAGGTTTCAATGTTTTTTTTCATAGAAGCATCATAAGATGGAAGAAGGTTCCAGTCTAGTGACAGTGCAGTAGGAGGGGAGAAGGCTGGAAATAGATCCAGTAGGCCCTTTGAGAGTCCATGAGAGAGAAGAGGACTTGAACCAAGGTTGGGAAGGCCAAGGGGATGGATAGGAAACCAGGGTCTAACTCACTAATGAATGCTCATTCCCAAGAGAAGCCAAAGCTATCCTTATTTCACAATAATGTCTGGCCTCCCAAGTGAAACCAAAATGAGACAACTTAATAGTAAATGCATTTTCACCTGGGAAAGCCAGGATGATTTTTCTTTCCCCACAACCTTTGTCCATCACACTCCCCATCCCTGGCATTTCCAAAATCTATTCCCATCGGAAGTACTTTTCCTTCTAGATTGTTTCAGCTTTGCCTCTGGGTTTCCCCCACAGTGTGCATTTTTTTGCAGGTGCATTTGCTTGTATTTTGCAAAGCAGAAGCTTGCTTTGTTGTAACTTTCCCTCTTTTTTGTCCCTCTTCATTGTCTGCCTCTCCTAATTGGCGTCTGTAATAAGTCCCAGTTTAGAATCATTTGCAAGTTTCATTAACATACTGATTGCTCCTTTGTCATTAATAAAAACATTAAATTATTATTTAGCATTCATTGTGCACCAACAATGTATTAGGGGTTGAACAGAATATAGAAATAGATTCAGCTCTAACTACAACCTCATTTTTCTTTTCCCTGAAAACTTTGCCTCAAGCAACTGAGTGTAGTTGAGTTTTTCTCTTTTATATCCTTTGTGGACCACGCGGGAGCCATTTCTCAGCCTCGTGTGTGTGCCAGTTGGAACCAGCAGACAACATCTCCAGAGGTTCTCTCTCCCGAGAGTGAAGTTACATTACTTAATCAGGCACATCTCATCTTTGTTCATGTCATTGATCAAGAATTTATATCCCTCCTGAACTTCAGCCATTTATTTTTATTTATTTATTTATTTATTTTTTAAAGATTTTATTTATTTATTCATTTATCCCCCCCTTGCTGCTTGTGCTCACTGGGTCAGCTAACCACGCCGTCCGGGCGGGCTTGCCTTCACCAGGAGGCCCTGGGAACCGAACCCGGGGCCTCCCATATGGTAAACGGGAGCCCTACTGATTGAGCCACAGCCACTTCCCCTTTCTTTACCGAGCCATTTAAACTATATCTTTATTTGCTCATTCCAGCAACAAACATTAACTGAGCCCCGACCATGCTCAGAAGATACGTGCAGTTTGCTTGGAAACATCATCATACCTCTGTATCTCATCTCTTTATCCTCCTCTGCGTAGAACGGCAGCCCTCAACTGCCACACTCTACTCAAATACTGTTCTTCCTTCAGTGGTCAACTCACATGGTATCTCACATGTGAAGCCTGCCCAGACTCTGCCTTTCCCTTCATTCCAGTTAGTCACTCCTACTCTGTGAACTTATAGGGCCTTACACAGTCCTCTAATATAGGGCTGGGATGTGTTTTCACTCTGTGACCCCTACTAGACTTTGAGCCCTTTGAAGACAGGGACTAGGAAGCTTTGTATCTCCTTGTGCGTGTGAAATTGGAATGATAAATTATTTTACTAACCATTTTGATTTGCTTGAGCTTCCACTTTATCCAGGGGATTACAAAGAAAGAACAGAAGGTTAACTGAAGCAGGATGACATACCAATGATCCTTTGCGATGCTGATAAAGACCCCTGCCCCTGCCCTGAAGAAAGAACTGTAACAAAGAAATCAGACTGACACCAGCAAAGTCTGTTAATCTTACTTGGATGGTCAAAATCTTAGACCAACATCTTGGTTGCTAATTAATGAACTGGGCCTCAAGGGCACCCTGCCTGGGCAGTCCACATGCCCCCCAACGTAGTTAACATCGTTCACACCCCTTCCCGTTCTCCCATACCTTCTCTTTGTCTCACTCAGCCATATAAGCTGCTCCCCCAGCTCAACATTTTTTTGCAGAAACCTCTCTTGGTGCTGCTCCTGCTTTAATGCAACTTTAGCTCAATAAACATGCTCTGCACCCCTTTTTAAAATCTGTTTATTTTCAATACATGATTTTGCTTGGCATAAGTCTCTGTATACTATGCATACAATGAAGAATCGATAGCAACCAAGAGAACTGTGTTTCAGCCATTGTCTGTGTATTCATACTTGACATTGGGTTACAGTAACTCTCTTTCCACAATTGGCTGAGGGGACCTTGCCAAAATTTACTTCTGTAGTTTCCAATCTCATTCTGGCTCTTCTTTTTATCCTATTTCAAATTGTGGGAAATGGCAATTGCCAAGGCGATCCTTTACTATGACATATTTCAGTGTCAGGGAAACCCAGACTGGAAAGTTCTTCATGCAGTTATTAATCCCCTTAATTCCAAGCAAGGCTGTCCTAGTCCAGTCTTTGTAAAAACTCTTTCTGAAGCAAACCTCTTTGGGGAACCATTAGCTAATACTTTTGATTTGTCTTTTGGATGTCTTGCTTCAGACTTGTGTTTTGTATCTACAAAATGTAGGGCCTTGGTTTCACAAGCTATTAGTCATTTGTTATGGGGAAAGACTGAACCTTAAGTTCATCACCTAAAAAGTGAAGAATTATGACAATAATCATATCTTTCCTCACAAGGTTGTTGAGAATCAAAGTTGCTTCTCTGAACAGAATGTCCTTCGAGGAAGTATATTTCCTCTGCAATCAGCCTGTTGGTAGCTGAAAGTCATTGTGAGATAATTTAGGGGTGGGAAGTGCTTGGTCCATAGTACACTAAAACATCTCAGAGGGAAGGCCTGCTTTGAGGTAACTATTTACTCCTCAGTATTCCCTGGAGCCATTTTTCCCATTTAGTTGGCTTGAAAATAGTTAGGACTGGGTTCTTCTGTGTTCAAATGGGATATTAGCTTCATTTACAGAGTCTATAAACTCTTCCCCCAGCACGGAAAGCAGAACACCACAAGTTGTTGAGGAATGTCTTACTGTGTCCTTAAGGGTGAAAGAGGAGAGGACAGGGTCAGTGTGATGGAAAAATGTGGTTCAGGAGGGTAGACTCCATTCTGCCACTTAGTGTTTATACACTTTGCCCAGGTTCCTTATCTCCTTAGGGAGATGATTAAGACTTACCTTGCAGGTATGTGAGAAGAAAACATAAGCTATGTAAAGCAGATGGGAAAGTAGAAGATTGCCTGGATCATAATAGGTTCTCCATTCATGGTAGTGAGTTTTAATAACCTGAAATTTTTTCTTCTTCTAGACTGTCCATCTGCTGTTTAAATTTAAAAGCTGTTTTTGTTTTCCAAAGGATTGCAAGTAACTGACCCTCCCACCACACCAAATACACACTCACACACAAATACCTGACAGCAATACAAATTCCTTCATTCAACAAGTGCTTACCAAGTCCCTCCGTTGTGTCAGATAATGAATGGTAGGAGTTGGTGGTACAAATATGAAAAAACTCATAATTATAATGTCCATTTCCTAAATCCCTGGATAACCTGAACAAATCTAGCCCAATCTGTCAGAAATATTTGAAATTCAGTCCCCTTTAACTTTTTGACCTTTCATAAAAGTTGTGATCAGCTGAAGGATTCTGAGCAGGGAGAATAGACCTGTATCTGCTGGATCATTTTTGTGATGTGAAAAAAGCACTCAGTGTAAGTACATTCTGAATGCAGGCTCTAAGTCAAGGACTTTGGTCCCATAGCAAAATATGACTCTTACTCTGGAAGAAAATAAATAAATAAATAAATGGTATTCAAAATAATAATTACTCAAGGGAACATGTGAATGACTTATGATACCACATATTAAGATTTTATGTATTTATTTATTTTGCCTTAACAACAGGGTCAGGCAGCGTCAATCCCCAGCACACCTGGGTAGCATGAGTTGTGTTATAGGAAGACTCTGTAAGCTTTATGCGTGTCATAGAGTGACAAGAGCAGGGAGAAGAGGCCCCTCCGTGTGTGGGAGCTGGGATTGGTAAGTCCTCTTGATACAACTGTCACACACATTCATAGCTGAAATCCATTAATGATTTAGCATACTGTCAAGCACTCTACAATACCTGTTACTTGCATTTCCTCATCTAACCTTAGAACGATCCTGTGAGGCAGGTGCTGTTTTTCGGTCCTCATTTTCAAATATGGGAACTGATGGTCCCTGGCTAAAAATCATGCACGGGAGCACATACCTGGGACTTGATTCCCAGCCCCCTTGGCCTCAGGAGCTATACTTTGCTGTTCTGCCTCCCGTCCAATGTTGGCTCTGTTACCAAAATGCATACCCCGAGTGATTTTGGAAAGGAAAGTTGCAAAACACAGGTAATGGGCAGCGACCGCTATTTTCAAATGATGTAACCACGCCGTGGCTTAGACAGAGCCTACTTAAAATTAGTGTGCGACCCTGCCTCTCAGTTTGGCTACGTCACCAGCTACCTT
This sequence comes from Tolypeutes matacus, assembly GCA_026826555.1. NCBI lineage: Eukaryota > Metazoa > Chordata > Mammalia > Cingulata > Chlamyphoridae > Tolypeutes > Tolypeutes matacus. The sequence continues at coordinate 17,041,152 of JAKSZT010054462.1, read as the reverse complement.
CTCCCTTGTGTAATGCCTGCAAACAATGAGATCAACCTTTAGAACAACTTTGCAAACTCACACACACATTCTATCAAAATCAGTAGTGTTTCCACCCTTCAGTAATGCGGATTCCCTTGAAGGCTCTCCCTTCTCTTTGGCTTGGCTAACTCCTCTTCCCCTAGGTCCAGCAGTGTGGAACTAACACACCCTCTGGGTAGTCCTCCCTGATCCCTGAATGTGGCTGAAGTGCTGGTGCCCTCTTTCTGTGTCAGGCATCTGTCTTAGCACGTATCAGACCAATTGTTGATTGACTTACCTGTCTCCCCCTTTAGACCAAAACTTCTTGAAAGTAGCAATAATGAATCCTCAGTGCAGAAAATCTACAGACAAGTGAAGAACGAATAACCAGCTAACAAAACAAACCTCCCCCCGTGCTGGTTTGAAGCTGTATGTACCCCAGAAAAAAAACACGTTCTTAAATCTATTCCATTCCTGTGGGAGTGAACCCATTGTAAGTAGGACCTTTTGATGAGGTTACTTCAGTTAAGGGGTGTCCCATCTCAGTCAGGGTGGGTCTTGATCCTATTACTGGAGCCCTTTATAAGAGAATGAAATTAAGACAGAGAGAGAGAGGAAGCCACAGAATCAAGTCATAATCATTCTAATTGTTTTTGTCTAGGTCAAGAATGAATGTTAGCAGATGGAATAAATGCTGAAATGGAAAGAAAAAAAAGACATCCCTTCTAAACAGGGGACAAACTACACAATACACGGTACATTTAAAATATGTATTGAAATTACAAATTAAACTTTTCCATATGATTCCAAAGTACAAAACACAACATTAAAAGGCATTCAAACAGCTCCTTTATACATCACAGTGTTAGTGGCACAAAATGTACTGACATTTCAAAAGCACAAACCAAACTGCATTGTTTTTTTTTTTTTTACCACTACTTGTCAAATACATAATGTATACATGTACATGACTCATTCATGCATATTTTTATACAAGGTTAAAATACACCCATGATAAAATGAGCAAAGAACAAAAGAAAGAGTCAGGCATGTAACGTGTACCTACCCCTAACTGAAGGCTCCTGGAATCATGGAAGACAGGATTACACAAATTAAAAGAATGAGGGAGACCATGGGGTTTTAAATACCAAAACAGCATGCTCTCCTAGTTGTAATGAATTAGCCTTTATGTTTTAATGCAGGCCCCTTTATTCCATTTAGCGTTTTTGGCAATGCCAATCATAATCCCTTCATTTTGTGTATTTTGATAAGGGCTTGGGTTAACTATGACAAATAAACAAGCTTTGGCCTTTTTAAAGAGATTTTCATGAGGTGTTATACATGCAAAATGTTTTCCCTTGATAATTTCACCATGATTTTATATATATATATACAGACATGTATCATTAAATGGGAATCTGATAAATATACAAAAAGCCCACCCTGGTTCTTTCCTATTTTTAAAGACTATCAAGGGAAGTATTTTCTCTTCTAATTTGTAAAATAACTTGTATTTTTATAATATAAGTGAAAAAGATAAACTCAACTTTAAGTAATGTTGGCTTATCTGATCATCTTTTTGCCCATGAAGCCTGGTTCTAATCAGGAATTGGCCTGGGTTGTTAATTGGTTTTAAAGAATAATACATTGTCAAGACAATCTCTTCCCCTTTTTAAGATAACCAACCTGATAGAGCTTGGTTCCTCAGTCAACAGCTACCCCTGGAATTGAGGAAGAAGAACTGGTTTTGAAAGCAATTCATGCCACCAAAGTTTTTTTTTTTTAATGTTCAGATCTTAAGTCAATCCATGCTGTGTAAACTTCTGTGTGGACTTCTTCTCTGAAGGCAGTGGCCATGGCTGAAGATTGCAAAGCTCAGCTGGGCTACAGGTGTATACAACAGACCAAATTAAGACAAGAGCCAAGTCCAGTAAAACTTCATAACGTGGCCAGTGACCAAAGGGTCTCAGATAACCTACTGGTCAGTCGTACCCCCGTCACCCACCCCTGTAACAGCGTAAGCCAGAGCCAATCTTCCACTGCACTCCCCAGGATTTAAAAGCCTTCAAATGAATAAACATACATGGGCTTCCAGAGTGTCAACATGAAAACCATCAGCAAAAATGAATATCACTTTTAAAGTAAGACAAATTATGCTGAATAACAGGAACAAGTCCATCTAATGTAGAACTCCCCAGGTTTTACTTGGGAGGGACAGAACGGCCCAATTTCAAAAATAGGACCATCTTTTCATGTTCTGTTTACATTTTATATCAATCAATCATTATTCATACTATATCAACATGAAAAATGAGTATGGCATTCCTTACTGAAAAATAAAAAATGAATCTGATAGGGAGGAAAATTTAAGTTTATGTGTCTCTCAATGTGAGCTTGCTGGTATCTGTCTAGGAAATGGACAATTTTAGATTTGTTACTACTAAATCAAACTGAGCAAACTAAGTAAAGTATGCTCAATTCAAAATCTCTGAGCAAGCAGGTGCTACTTTGCCAAGAGGGACTCCCTATCCTTGGCCTTGTCATCTCTAGGTTCCCTATATAAATCAAACCAAGTGTTTGCAAAATACACTGGTGGTGAAGGCACAATGATGGTCGGGGCTTTGGATATACATGATGGGGCTAGAGACTGCTCTGGTCTAGGAAAAAAGCCCATCCCTCCAGGAATCCAGAAATTGGGGTCCTAATCCAGGGAATGCAACCCTTCCAAAGGTTCTTTTTTCCATCCCAAAGATCAGGAGTTATGTTATACAGGCATACCTCATTTTAGCGCGCTTCACTTTTTTTGCGCTTCGTTGATATTGCATTTTTCACAAATTGAAGGTTTGTGGCAAACTTGTGTCGACCAAGTCTATCGGCGCCACTTTTTCATCAGCATGAGCTCACTTCCTGTCTCTGTGTTATATCTGGGTATTCCGTGATCAGTGATCTTTGATGTTACTATTGCAATTGTTTTGGGGAACTATGAACTGTGCCCATAAAAAACACGTTAACTGTTGCGTGTATTCTGATTGCTCTGCTGACCAGCTATTCCCCTGTCTCTTTCCCTCTCTCTCCTTGGGTCTCTCTATTCCCTGAGACACAACAATGGATACTGAAATTAGGCCAAGTAATAACCCTACAATGGACTTTAAATGCTCGGGTGAAAGGAAGAGTCGAGTGGCTTTCATTTTGATTCAACAGCTAGAATTGATTAAGCCAAGAGAGGCTGAGAGCTAGGCCTCTTGTGCCAAATGGTTAGCCAAGTTCTGGAGGCAAAGGAAAAGTTCTGGAAGGAAATTAAAAGTGCTACTCCAGGGGGAGCAGATGTAGCTGCGTGGTTGAGCGCCTGCTTCCCATGTACAAGATCCTACGTTCAATCCCCGGTACCTCCTTAAAAAAAATATAAATAAATAAAAGTGCTACTCCAGTTATCACACAAATGATAGGAAAGCCAAACAACCTTCTTGCAGATACGGAGGATGTTTGTGTGGTCTGGATAGAAGATCAAAGCAGCCACAGCATTCCCTTAAGCCAAAGCCTAATCCAAAGCAAGGCCATAACTCTCTTCAATTCTAAGAAGGCTGAGAGAGGGGAGGAAGCTGCAGAAGAAAAGTTGGAAGCTAGCAGTGGTTGGTTCATGAGATTTAAGGAAAGCGGTTACCATAAGATAAAAGTTCAAGGTGAAGCAACAAGTGCTGATGGAGAAGCTATAACAAGTTATCCAGAAGATCTAGTTAAGATAATTGATGAAGGTAGGTACACCAAAAAACAGATTTTCAGTGTAGATGAAATAGACTTCTATTGGAAGAAGATGCCATCTAAGACTTTCATAGCTGGAGAGAAGCCAATGCCTAGCCTCAAAGCTTCAAAGGGCAGGATGACTCTCTTTTAGGGGCTAATGCAGCTGGTGGCTTGAAGTTGAAGCCAGTGCTCATCGACCATTCTGAGAATTCTGGGGCCCTTAAGAATGATTCTAAATCAACTCTGCCTGTGCCCTATAAATGCAACGACAGAGCTTGGATGACAGCATTATCTCTTTACAACATGATTTACCAAATGTTTCAAGCTCACTGTTGAGAGCTCCTGCTCAGAAAAAAAAAAAGAAAAAGATTTCTTTCAAAAGATCACTGCTCATTGACAATGTACCTGGTCATCCACGAGCTTGGATGGAGAAGTACAATGAGATGAAGGTTGTTTCCATGCCTGCCAACACAACATCAGTTCCGGAGTTCATGGAACAAGGAGTAATTCTGACTTTCAAGTCTGACTACTTAAGAAATGCATTTCATAAGGCTATAGCTGCCATAGACAGCGATTCCTCTGAGGAATCTGGGCAAAGTAAATTGAAAACCCCTGGAAAGGATTCACCATTCTAGATGCGATTAAGAACAGTCATGATTCATGTGCGGACTGGAAAGAGAAGTGGAGCCTGAAGATGTGACTGAATTGCTGCAATCTCATGATAAAATTTGAAGGAGGAGTTGCTTCTTATGGATGATCAAAGAAAGTGGTTTCTTGAGATGGAATCTATTCCTGGTGAAGCTGCTGTAAGCAATGCTGAAATGACAACAAAGGATTTGGAATATGACATCAACTTAGTTGAGAAAGCAGCAGCAGGGTTTGAGAGGATTGACTCCAATTCTGAAAGAAGGTCTACTGTGGGTAGAATGCTATCAAACAGCATTGCATGCCATAGAGAAATATTTCATGAAAGGAAAAGTCAATGGCTGTGGCAAACTTCATCGTTGTCTTATTTTAAGAATTTGCTACGGCCACCCCGACCTTCAGCAACCACCACCTGATCCATCAACATCCAGGCAAGACCTAACCCCAGCAAAAAGTTCATGACTAACTGGAGGCTCAGAGGTTAGCATTTTTTAGCAATAAAGAATTTTTAAATTAAGGTATGCACATTTTTTTTTAGACACGGTGATATTGCTTACTTAATAGACTACAGTAGAGTGTAAACATGACTTTTATATGCACTGGAAACCAAAAAATTTGTGCGACTCGCTTTATTGCGATATCCACCTGATCGTGTTGGTCTGGAACTGAATCCACAATATCTCCGAGGTATGCCTGTATAGAGCCATCCAATGGGCAGCAGGTATCACATGTAGCATAGACTGGGATGAGATGGAAGCCTGTCATATTTGCCACTGAAAACAGAGCTGCAGACCCGCCATCTTTCACAGGCTCGTTAATGGCTAAGTGACTGAATTCATATACCACAGGCTGAGTTTTCCAGCCCAGGCCACTTCCTTCTTCTTCATGACTCAGGAAGTTGTCACCCCTCTCCAGAAAGCCATCCGATCCCTAGTTCCGATACCAACATCTCAGACTCGCGAGACTCACTGGCCAGACTTCATCCAGAAAGATGATCTCAGGTATGTTTGACTTTAGTTACTGAAATTTTAAATTGCAATTACTGGAGGATTTTTTGAAAGTAACATGAATTTGATGCCAATTGGCTTTCTAAAAAGCTTCAGTTTCATCAAGTAAATACGAGAGGTGGAGAGCGAGGTGATCCTGTTTCTTCTAAACTATTAACTTTTAACAAAGAAAGAAAGACAAAAAAATTTCTACCCAGGGAAGGGAAATGAGGACCTGAGACTGATACATAAATGTGAAGTCAAATATACAAACTTTGAAAAAAATGTGCTTGCTATCAGAAACAACTGAGATAAAAGTTAGATTTTTTTTTTTTTTTACTCATCTGTGGTACTTTTAATAAGTTTAAAAGAGTTCCACTATAATAAATCTAGAATGGTTGCCTTTCTGCTATTTTTAGAAGTTCCAAGCCCAATACAATCATTTTGTTCTTAGAAAGCACACATGGCTTTAGAAGCCATTTTAAAGTCAGTTCTCTTTAAAGACCACATTTTCTCCACTTTTCAAAGTCAACTGATGGAGTAATTGCTGTCTTCTTATTGATTAGTGCATTTTGCTGCCATGGTAACAGCTGCACACAGCCCTGCAAGAGACAAGATTTAAAACCCCCAAAGGAAAATGACTAAATGGGGTGGGAAGCTTTTTAAGGAGGGGGGGAAATTGTTAGCAACAGGACTCTGAACTTGATTTCTCCAAATCAACTAAGTCATTTGAAGAAAAACTAAAAGAGAAAATCCAGGAAATTCCTCCCTAGCCATCAAAAGTCCTGCAGCCTCTGTCCACCAAGGATCAATGTTATTTTCTTCTTACTCACTGCTTAAAGAGACTGAGGCGAGCAGCCGAACTGTAATGATTCCAAGTAGACTGATTACCAAGTAAAACATTTGTTTTTAAGACATTAAAAACAAACAAACAAACAAACAAACTGGGTGAGAAGTGAGTCCTGTGAACTGAGCTGAGTCACCAACAAGAGAAAAAAAACAAAGGCAAATCCAGACGAGCTAAGGAGATGTCCCTTTAAACCTGTCAGGTACTTCCAAAGAAATGAAACTATATAGGAATCACGTTTATGACAATATACAACTTACAGCTTTCAAAAAGTCATTACAACAAGACAACAAGTTTCAAGAAAAAAACAGAGTACATAAGGCTTTCTGTATCTCCTGAAAAGTAGCCAAGCCAGAAAAGTCGTTTAACTCTAGCTTCTTAAAATGCAAATTTCGAGAAAGGCATAGGATGGTTTATATGCACCTTGTTGATTTTCACTACTCATTTGGAAAAAATGAAAAAAAAAAAAAGCCTTCTAAAAAGGAGTTTACTAAATCCCATTAACAATAAAAACAGTTGTCATAAACAGAGGGCTTTTCTCAAGTCAGAATAATCAGATTCTGTCGGAAGTGAGTTGTAATCCTTAAAAGACATCTTCTCTCAACAACATGGCACCACCTTGGAGCCAATGAGGAGACGGAACAATGTTTTGTACGAGAAGGTCTCTCAGGCTACTACCAGACATTTCTAGCGTGTCACCACAGGGAGAAAACTGCCCAGCGTTTTTCTCATAGCACCTCCCTTGTCAAGTCGGAGAATACTGATTGTGTGGGGGTGTGCCCTGCCCACGCCTGCTGTGCCTCTCATGGACCTAGTTTACCGCAACTGGGGCCTTGGGAAACGTTCCAGCATCCGTCCCTGAAATCACGGTGTCCAGCGTGACACTGTGAAGCTCAATGGGGCACATAAGGCAAGAAAGATGTTTAGTGAGGGGGGCCAACAGGGTGGGATGGGGGCGAGCCACGCGTCTTGAAGGCAGGAATCTTGCTTCGGCGTCTTGCCTTCCTCTAGGTGGGCAATGGGTCATCATCTCCTTTACTGCACTTGCACTTGCAGCAAAGCACAAATGGTGTCGCCAGCAGCAGAAAAGGCGAGGCCACCAAGAGCAGGAGCCCAAATCCAGCAAAAATGCCCACGACCTGGAAGAAGACACCAAAGGTGCAAAGCATTAGGGGGTTTGGTCCATAGGTTCCACAGCTGAAGTGCAAACCACGTGATCAGCCATCCATTGACATCCATCCAGCCGCATTTCCTTTCCCTACTTCCCTCTATTCCACCTATGCACCCAAACGTCCATCCGCCCAATTAACCACACATCCAATTATCCAACAAGCTTCCCTGAGCCAGGCGCTGTAGTAGGTGTTGCAAATACAGAGGAGCATCCAAGTGGGTGGAAAGAGACCAAGACATAATCAACTGACAGCAATACCTTAACAGAAACTCTCATCGTCGGCTCAAGGTGCAAAGCAATTTCAAGAGACAGAAGCACCTAAATTTGCTAGGAGGAAGCAGGGTTTCTAATGGGAGATGGCTGAGATGATAAAGCCAAGCAGGTGGCATTAAACAAGTGGGACAAGGCATTCCAAGCAAAGGAAAAGAAAAAGATAGAGCACAGCACATCAGGGAGTGACCACACCCAGGTCATACCTGGAGCTTACAGCCCTGAATTATTAGGTATTTTGCTTTTAGCTTTAAAACAAAATTTTATCCCTAAGTATGAAGAAATACTAGAGGAAATAAGCCTCAAATGTGCACACTTGTTGTCATCTAAACCAGGTAATGGGAGCTGGTCAAAGGAACATGGAATTTACTCTGTGGACTTGTCCCATCCTGAGCTTCAGCCCTCACAGGCTGGAAAGAGCCTGGAATTGAAATCTGAGGATGGAGTTTGCCCACCACCTAGTGTTCACGGCGTTAAATACATGAAAGAGCTCTGCAAGTGCTTCTACTTCTGACTCTGCTGGTCTCAGTGACTTCACTTCTCCCTGGGCTTCTTGTTTTCTCGACTACAGGACAAGCAAATGATGCAAGGATCTCTCCGGGCCACTATGCTAAAGCAGTTCAGATGTGTGAAGGGCACTGTGACTCCAAGTTCAGCCTCAAAACACACACACACGCACTCTCTCCTTCTCCTGTACTCTCTCTCACACACACATTGCATGTATCAATTAGAATGTGGTAATGCAGATGGCTAAGTTTATTTGTCCGAATGGAATGCCAAAGGTGGAATGACACAGCGTGGCAGCTGAATTCAGAGTTTGTTTGAATTTTTGTTAAAATCATGTGCAAACAGATATTTGAGAATATGTAAAAGGAACAGAGTAAAGTGTTACTGCTCTGATTTAGAGGACACTCTCTGACTATCACAACTACCGGGAACACAATTGTCAGTCCAGAAAGAGTCAGAAGATTCTTTGCAGGCAAAATTAGGCCAAAGTTCTTGACCAAATGCTCACATTATTGGCCCATAAGACAACATCTTAACTTTTCAGTGTGCCTTGCCTCTTAATTTGCACATTATTTCATGTAGGTTACCCAGTCTATTGCGAATTAGTAGTAGCGGGACGCAGATCTTGCTAGAAGAAAGGCAGCCAAGAATAAAGAATGAGACAGAAAGCAAATATTACAAAACAAAAAAGTGATCACTTAGTGAACATGTGTTAGGCTTTGGATTCCATACTGTGGGAGAAATGAGATGGGTAAAATAATCTCAAACTACTGAGGGAGTCACCCTGCTCCTTTCATCTCGGCAAATCTTGAGGCTTAAAGAAACAACCTCTCGGTCTGAGTTCCTTAAACTGTAGGTTCCTTAAGAGAAAAACTCACTTTTTTGGGGACTATTATAAGTCCCAGTGTACCGTCTAGTGCCTCTCTCATGATATAGGCTAATACATAGTCATGGAATGAGCAAAGTTGAACAGAAATTGTAATGTCCCGAATTGTCTCCCTCAGAGAAGTCTTTACAAATTGCATTCAAGGGCTTGGAAGTCCTAAGCCAAAAATCCAAAGACCTGGTAAGGTTAACTGAATTCCTTTCATTCACTGATACTTGGCCTTCAAGCATGCCACATGGATTTGCTGAGCACATGTTTGAAGGGAGCAGGGACTGGGGATAAAACTTCCTGCAGAGGGTTGTGGAGTGGTGTGCTGAAGTCGACTGGCATGTGAGCTCACTGTGCGTGTGTCATCCCAACTCTGCATTCAGTGACATCACACTGGTAGCTTGAAATGGCCACGATGGGATTGAACCTGGGTCCTTGTAAACGGGGGGCAGGCACTCAACCACTGAGCTACACCCACTGCCCCATGACGGGAATATTTAAACCACAAAAATCGGCCGATATTACAAATTGGGCCCTTCCCATAAACTTTAGTAATTGCTTGTTCCCAACTCACTCCTCTTTTTTACCCCTACCATATAACTTCAGTTCCTCTTCTCTCGGCTTAAAGAATATTTTCTGTTCTCAATTGCATAGTACAATGAGTTTGGTTGTTTTTTTTTAATTTTTTGATCCTTTAAATGAATGGGTTCTCTTGTCAGGAGGAGGAGATAGACACAAATAACTACAAAGGAGTGAAAACTTTTGTGCAAGTACAGCTATGCGACACCTAAAGCAGAAATCAGGAAGTCAAGGGAAATTTCCTTGAGGGGGTAACAGTTCAAGCAGGAGTTAGTCAGGTAAAGTTAGGTATAGAACAGTAGTGGGGAGAGAATTGCAGATCAGATATAAGAGGAGGAGGCCCCAAGCTATTTACAGGGAACATAAATAACTAGATACGGGGAAGCAAGGGGAAAAGATCAGAGTCAGGCTGACTCAATATGCACTGAAAAAAACAGAACAAAGGAATCATATTTGACCCCTGGATTATAATCCAGCTCGATTTTCTCATTTTACAGGTACAAATAAATGGAAATGGCCATCCTCCTTTAAGTGCAAAACACAACTTGTGTACACTTTACTGAGCTTAGTGCAGGGGCACAGCATATGGCTTCCGGGACACGAGAGTTTCTGGAACAGTACACATGCTAAAAGGAACTTGGCATTGGGAGATAACTCACTCCCTTCAGCTCATCCTCACAGGACGTCAATCTATGTGCTTCTGCGATGGGTGTGAACACAGAAAATCAATAATTAGCTGGCTAGATATTTTCAACGCCATCTTAGGGCTAAACTTGAACCTTATCCTTTATCATGAGGTGTACCTAGGGGTAAAGAAAGATTCTTTTCACTGCCCAGAAGAAAAGGAAGAGTCGGTGTTACATAAGATACTCCTTTAGCAGATGCTGGGAGGAGGTAGATATTTTCCGGGGCGGGGGGGTGGGGAAGGGAGGAAATGCCCCTTTTATTTCTTACATGGGATGGGTGATATGTATAATAGCATTAGAAAAAGGCAGACAAATATTCCACAGCAACAGTGTTTAAAGTAAATGTGTAAGAGCACAGGATGAAAAGGTTACAGACATTAGCATCTCATGCTCACATCCAGTTAAATTTGTTTTTCAATAATAAATGAGGGAAACGGATGTGGCTCAAGAGGTTCGGCGTCCGTCTACCATATGGAGAGACCGGGGTTCGATCCCCGGTACCTCCCGGTAAAAAAAAAAAAAAAAAATTATAAATGAGACATCTTTCTAGACTCTGCAGTCACTGCCCTCACAACTGCCCTGTCATTTCCCATCGTTCTTGGGCAAAGCATTCTTTCAGCAGGAGGCTCGGATATACTATATAAGGAATACATGATTCAGGATCAAACAGAATGATACAAAACCTTTACATTACAGAGCCATCAATTTTTTTTCCATTCACAGTACAATATCTTGATAGAAAGATCCATTTGACAAAAGTAAAATGTATTTTACTTTTTACTTCTCTAATTGTAACCTGCAATCATCTCAAGGAGGTGCACTGAAATTCTCAAAAATGTCCTTGAAAAAATTTTAACTAACTTCAAATCGAAAGACAGGAAAAGTTAGCAAACAAAGACCTTGCAACATCAACAAATTATACTGGGCTATCACCACCCCCCGAAGTTGGGAAGCACAGGATGATGAATTTAGGGAGTATTTCTGGAATACTCTTAGGTGTGCATGGAAAAAGTCCCTGAATGACAAACAGAAAAAAATTCCCCCAGGGACCTTATGATCCTAGACTCCGGCAAAAAATACTAAGCAATGGCACAATATTTGCCAGAGGGCAAAGTATGTGACCAATTCATGAGATGCTAGATCAATTTAGAGGATGAGGAATGTCATTTTAGTGAACAGAATAGAATAGAAAAAAATATATGGAGGTATGTGGAGGTATTTGTACTGGTTGCAATGTAATATACATTTCTACCTGTGGGTTGTAGTCAAATAAATTTCAAAAACCAGTGCTTAGAACAGGGGTTCTGAACCTTTTTTGTTCCACGGACCCCTTTGCCAGTCAGGTGAAATGAAAACTACTCTAATTTATTTATTACATACATTCATAAGTGAAGGAAATGCTAGACTTCAGTTAGAGGTCAGAGAAAATAAAGTTAATAAGCTCATTCTTTTTTTCAGTTCAAGCTCACGGACCCCCTGTAATCCTTCCACGGACAAGCAGTCTGTGGATCCCTGGTTAAGAATGTACTATGGCATGGGCTGGTTAGAAATGGTTGACTGGAGGGGTGGGGCAGGAATTGAGCCTTAAAAATGGAAAGGATCTGGAAAGAGAGGGATAAGGAAAATATAGAGCAGGAAGAAGGGCAGTAGTGGAGAAGGACAGCAGGCTGTCGTGGCTAGGGTTTTTCTGGGAGGTTTCCAGGCTGCCAACTTCTGCTTTGTAGAGAAATGACAGATGAGGAATGAGGATACATGAGCAAGTAGAGTTCAGACTTTGGAGGACCAGGAATGTCGGGATGACAAGACCTTGGGTTATATCCTGTCCATTCATATCACTCTACTGCTCTAAAACCTTCTATGGCTCTCCAGTGCCATAAAGACTTCAATTCTACAGCAGAACACTTCAGATCCTCCATCATCTACTCTGCTTCTCCAGTTTCAATTACTACTCTACCCCCTGACTTCCCATCAGCTTTACCAGATGCTCTCCAGCCTCCCCTACGTGGCTGTACTTCTGAGTCTTGGCTCATTCCCTCCCTTCCCCTGCCATCTCTGATCTTCGGAAACTCTGTGGTCTGGCTCATTTGCCACTCTTCATGCAGTTTTTCTCAACTCTTCCAGTCTAAATTATGAACAAGAAATACTTCTGTGCTTGTAATACCACACTCTGCTTTGTAATCATAGGAGTTCCATTTATATCCCACTTCCTACCACATAAAAGTGTTCAAACAATATTTGTTACTTTACAGGGTTTCATTCTGTGGGGAGAGGATAACAGAACCTGAATCCGTGGAGAATAATGGGTCAGTACTATGGCAGCGCAAATGATGGAAAGGATGGCAGAGCATACCCGAGAAGCTGGAAAACCAGTCATGAGACAAGGAAAGAGGAGTCTTTAGATGGACCCATTTCTAAAAGGCAGACAAAGAGAAGTCCAAATAAAGTCAAGGATTTCTAAGTAGGGTGGGCATCCATTTAAACCTCTGCATGCTTTGTCACTTGCTACTAATATTACTGACTTGCTTTGTTCAACACAGTGGTAGCTGGCTCAGATTCTAACTTTTCTTCTTTGGAACATTTTTGTTTCTCCTTGGGAAGGGAATGAGGATGACCACCTCTTTAACTACACTCAACTTTTCTTTCTTTCTTTGAATATTAATAGACAACCAAACTCCTTGCCATCCACTTCTAACATGGCATCGCTAGGAGAAAATCCAGAAAATGAAGCAGTGCTCATAGAATTCTAAGAGCACATGGTCAAATGGGCAGGGGCCAAGACTGCTCTTTCCTTCCTGTCCTACCCCTGTGGAATTTTCCCCATGTGTAGAAAGTACCTGGAGGATCAGGGATATTTGTCCCTTCCAGGAAGCATAGGCTTTGCAAAGGAAGGCCACATACAAATACCAGGGGAGACTTAAAGTGATGTTCCAGTATTTCATACAACTACAATTTCCTAAGCATCTTTTAGTCTTAGGCACAAGACTAGGCTGGAGAAGTTCCAGAGATGAGCGAAACAAATCCCGTCTCTTACAAATATTTTTGTCTATTATAAGAGAAAAGACACAGATACAAAAGAAAAAAAAGGGGGTGCAAATAGCCAGAAGATGTGATATGGCCCATGAGAAATATTCAAAGCCCTGTGGGATCGGGGAGGGAGGGCCAGTTCTCAGATAATAATCATGCAAGACTCTGTGTAGACTGTCAGCTTTAAAGGTAGGTAGAATAAGATGTGCAGGGCTGGGGAGGAACAGGAAAAAGCAGAGAAACAGAGGGTGTGGTGAAGAGCAAGTGCAAAGCAGAGAGGCAGGAAAAAGTGAAGGTATCACAGCTGTGAGTCTTAGAGCAAAAGGCCAGAGAGGAAAGACAAGGAATAAAGAATGTGGCTGCAGAGATACCCGCTCCGGCCACTCGGGCTCCCTGAATGCCACGTGCACATTAGCATCTCCGTGAGTATTTTGTAAGCGCTTAAAAATTGCGTGAATACATTGAGGGTAGATAATAATGCCCAGGTCTCTGCTTAAAAGGGTTTGCAATAAATCTAACGAAACGATTCATAAGATGATGAAGAAGTCTGCTGATGAGCAGAACCCGCGTGAGAAACCTGTTGGAAGGGGAAATGGAATGGGGGCGGGGGCGGGTTACAAATTTGATTGAAAATGGGAAGAACAGAGCAGATGTCCTAAGCCTTCACGTCTATACTTCACTTTGAAAAATAAATTTTCAAGAAGAAAAGAGCCTTCAGGTCCTGAAAATAGTCTATGTCTTGTTTGGGTGGAGGTTACAACTGTTCAAAGTGAAGACTTCAGGACAGGGCATCTCATCATTTGTAAATGAATGTTTACCCTGGGGTGGGGACTCTGCCACTGCATACAAGATGCTTCACTAGGCATCAAGCAATTGGACTTCACCTCCATTGGCCTTTGGTCTTCAGAGCCCACACATTTTGCTGATTTTGTGACTCCCTTTCCTTTCAATATTGGTTTGCTCACATTTTGTTCTTTATCCCATATCCAAGGCTTATTCTATGAGATGTCCTTCACTGCTCCATCTACAACCCTTAATGTAGCTTTCTATAGCATGCTCTATTGTTTCTGTTCCACTGAAGAATTTAATGATGCTTATCTGAACAATAGTAAGGAAAGGTTTCCTGTTACAAAAATACTTATAGACTCCCGGCATATCCTGGGATTGTTATACCCCAGAGCTTCATCAATAAGCTTAAAATCACAATTAAATAATTTGTATGTTATAAAACCACATCAGACAGCTTTTGCCAGGTTATAAGAAGGGTGCCTTTTAAGTAAGCTTTTATTTTGTTCAAAAAACATTCGCTGAGTACCTCCAGTTTGCACTGGGCCAGATGCGGAGGCTGCAGAGAGGAGTGATACAAAGTCTTTTGAGCAGCTTGTGATCTCACCCTGGCAAGAACCCAATAATACACAATAGCACAATAGCAATAAGTTGTGAAGAGTGCTGTAGTAAAGGTGGGTACAAAATCCATTGGCAACTCGGTGGAGGTAGGAAGTAACCAGGTCTGGGGGAGTTGGTAGGATGGTGACAGTTGAGTAGTTGAGGCTGATTATGAGTTCACTAGGCAAAAGAACAGAATGTCCCTAGACACACAACGACAGAAAACTGGACATTATAAAAAATCAAAACAAGTTGTATGTTGCCTGAGCATGGCCAGAAGTGCTGGAGACATAAGTTAGGGCCAATGATGAAAGTGTTTGCATGTCAGGCATATTCACAGAGCTGTGCAACCATCTCCACTACTGGTTTAGTAAACAATGTTTTACTGGAATCCAGCCACATTCGTTTATGTATTGTCCTCCGCTGCTTTTAATGCTACAAGGCGGAGTGGATAGTTGCACCAGAGAGCTTATGGCCCACAGAACCAAAAATAATCACAATTTGGCCCTTTCTAGACATTGTTTGTGAACCCGTGATCCCTTGCTGTGGATACCCTGATCAGCTTTGTCACATGTTGTGCACTTAGGATTATTGAGAAAGTACAATTACAGGTGGCTCTTTTCCTATTCCTAGGCAAGTGCCTTTTATCTTCAGGATGGGGATGGCAGTACCTCACTCAGAGGCCTGTTGTGAAGAATACTGTAAATGAGCCACTCCCAGTGAGCTTTTACAGATTGGAATATCTCCTAGCTCAATACCTTCAGTGGCTACTGATTTCTTCCAGAATAAAATCCAAATGTCTTCCAAGTTCTACAAAAACCTATGGGAACTGGCCTCTGGCATCATCTCGGGCCATTTCCCCCCTCACTCATTCTACTCTGTCCATTTGGGTCTTCATTCCACGGTCTAAACCCACAACCCATCCCCGTCTCCTTTGCCCTGATTGTCCCCTCAGCCCGGAATATCCCATCACAGCTCTGTTCCTCATATTCATACAGCTGCCTCCTTGTCATCCAGACCCCAGACGAAGGCACCGCCTGACCACATCATCTGAGCCACTCCTTTCCCCATCACATCACCTCTATAGATGAATTTGTATTATGTATGTGCTTACTGGTTTATGATCTCTCTCTCTCTAAATAGAATGCCAGTTCCAAAGAGAAGGACTTATCTGTCTCCTTCACTTGTATGTTTCCAACTCCTAAAACAGTGTCTGGCACACAGGAGATAATCAATATGTGTTGAAAACAGAAATAAGGGCCCTTTGTAAACTCTGAAGGTGGGATGGACATTATTATGTAGAGATTTTTTTTCCATTCTTTCACTGTTATGCCTTCCTGTTACCATCTTTCTTACTTTGGGTTCTCTATAGAAAGTTCTACATTAAGAGCTATACAAAGGTGAACTAAACATACTCATTAGGTCATCACCAAAATCACAAGGAAAGTAAGCAATGCAAGTAATTTAAAACCTGATGTTAAAAACTCATCATGTGCTATATGTGATGCATACCTACTCTAACTTTAGCCAGGGCTACCACAAGCATCACCTTAGAACAGTAAACATTCTGGCATATTTACAAGTTCTATTTTTACCTGATCTTCAACCAATGGCCAAGTCTTCTGAAAACCACAGACGCACACGCACACACACACACACACATGCATACTTTCTGAGATCAGAGTTCTAGGTTAGTTATCTCTTACCTGTGTCCGATGCCAGATCACAGATGCCCTGGAGTGGCCCAGTTTGTTCCGGCAGGGTCCTTTGTCATAATGTATCAAGAGGAAATCATCCTGGAATGCAGAGGAAAAGCAAGTGTGAAGGCATGGTTTCTGCTCAGTTTAGTGAATGAGCCCTGAGTGAGCTCGTTATTTCTTTTATTCTTTCTTTCCTCCAAATAAATAGAGATATAAGAGTGTAATGACAAGAAAAGGACATTCACCCACAAACAGCTCAATGCTGTGACTACAGTGTCTGAGGTCACAGTTCCTTTCCAGAAGCTTGCATTATCCAATGAGCCGCCCAGAGGACATGGTGTGTACTTGGACACTAGAGGGAGTCTTGGACCACATTTCAATCTGCAGACTAAAGAAGTGCCTCACTCAGCACAGCAACTCTCTCGTGATTTTGCAGGAAAGAATCTCATGTTGATACAAGACTTCTGGACAAGTAGATCAGAGGCTCTCGCCGCTCACGACACTCTTGCCAGCTACAAGATGTATTTTAGTGAACTTATGCTGTTTTGCCTTTCCATCTTCCTGACCACCTCGTCTCTACTACTCCCTGGGACTTGATGATTTTTGTTTATCTCTGGCCCATCCTCCACCACGAAAGCCAGGCTTCTCCCTGGGAAGTGCTTCCTCTCCACTCAGACTATGCTTTTTCATGACTCAAGAACTAGCCCAATGGGAAGCGGCTGTGGCTCAATCAGTAGGGCTCCCGTTTACCATATGGGAGGCCCCGGGTTCGGTTCCCGGGGCCTCCTGGTGAAGGCAAGCCCGCCCGCACGGCGTGGTTGGCTGACCCAGCAAGCACAAGCAGCAAGGGGGGGACAGATGAATAAATAAATAAAATCTTTCAATGAGCCGCAAAAAAAAAAAAAAAGAACTAGCCCAAGCACCACCTTTTAGCCCTAATTTCTCCGACTGCATAGAAGTCATTAGTAGCGGCCTTCAATGCTCTCACGGAAACATTCTGTTCATACGTCTCTCCCAGAGCTCTCACACTGGGACTTGATTTCTGATCACTTGCACATGACTGGTCTTCACCAGACTGTCAGATTCTTGAAGTTGGGACCCTCACATTTACATCAATGTCTTCAGCTATGTCCCCTAGTTCAGCACTTTGCACCCACAATCTCAATGAATACCTACTAAGCATGCGTCGAATGGGCTTTTCTTGACAAAACCCTCTGCTCCTCCGTGACTAGGAGGTACCATTTTTTTTCCCTCTTTGGTTGTCAACAAAAGCAAACAGTGCACTTAAATAGTAAAAAGGAAGGTCCCCCATGACTGTTTATCCATTTAACTCTGGCTGTAAACATATAGCCTCCTTTTGAGAAATCAGTGAATAAACATAGCATCCAAGGTGTCTCAGACAACAGGAGGTCACTAATTTGAAAAACAGGGATAGCTGGACATATTTTGCTACCTTCGGGCCCTTAAAATCAAGATACACACTAGGTAGCTATAGCCAGCTCTCCTTCCTCTTATCTTGAGAATGGGCACCAGCAGATCCCAAAGGACCTGCCGACCTTTGAGTTTGCTGATTCTGTAGACCAAATTTCCTGGTGTCTGAATGCCTAGTAGCATATCAGTAGACCTTGGCATCTTCAAGGCATAGTACTGAGAAGCCTTCACTGGGGGTTGGAAGTCCCAGCCCATCACTCTGCCTCACCTCCTTTACCTAGACCCCTTATCGCCAAGGGAAGGGAAGGAGTAGATGAATTCAAAGGCTTTTCTAACATTATCACTTCTTTTCTATGAAGCTATTCCCATTTCTATACACAACGAATTCCCGCTTCCTTCTTTACACTGATACTAATTTACATGTGCTGCTGATATTAGTTCATTTTTCTTTTTCTTTTTAAGGAGGTACCGGGGATAGAACCCAGGACCTCGTACATGAGAAGTAGGTGCTCAACCACTGAGCTACAGCCGCTCCCCTGAATTTTTCATTTTTATGCCTTATTTTCCCAGATTGCCCATCACAATGTCTTGCACAGTAGGCTCTTGGGTAGTTTGTGAATTTGTTAGCTGAAAGAAAAGCCAAATCATGCCACACTACCCAGTTTACATTTCTAGAATGATCTCCACTAGCAGAGGTTGACAAATCTGACTACATAGTAGAATCACCTGGAGAGCTAAAAATGCAGATTCCTAGGTTTTATCCTATGGCTAGTGAGTCAGTAGGGTCTAGGCCCTAGTTAACAAACTTCCTACAGGATTCTGAGCCAACATATTCTTGGACCAATGCTTGAGAAGTACTGGCCCCTGTGCTAGAATCCAAACTCCTTAGCTTGACATACAAACACTTTCATCATTGGTCCTAACTTCTCTTTCCAGCACTTCTGGCCATGCTCAGGCAACATACAACTTGTTTTGATTTTTTATAATGTCCACTTTTCTGTCATTGTGTGTCTAGGGACATTCTGTTCTCTTTGCCTAGTGAACTCATAATCAGCCTCAACTACTCAACTGTCACTATCCTACCAACTCCCCCAGACCTGGTTACTTCCTACCTCCACTGAGTTGCCAATGGACTTTGCACCCACCATTGCTACAGCACTCTTCACAACTTATTGCTATTGTGTATTATTGGGTTCTTGCCAGGGCGAGATCACAAGCTGCTCAAAAGACTTTGTCTCACTCCTCTCTGCAGCCTCCGCATCTGGCTCAGTGCAAACTGGAGGTACTCAGCGAATGTTTTTTGAACAAAATAAAAGCTTACTTAAAAGGCACGCTTCTTCAAAACTACAATGAGATATCATTTCACACCTATCAGTATGGCCACTATGAAAAAGACAGAGAACTACAAGTGTTGGAGAGGATGTGGAGAGATAGGAACACTTCTTCACTGTTGGTGGGAATGCAGGGTGGTACAACCACTATGGAGGACTGTTTGGCAGTTCCTAAAGAAGTTGAATATAGACTTGCCATGTGACCCTGCAATACCACTACTGGGTATATACCCAGAAGAACTGAGAGCAGTGACACGAACAGACATCTGCAGACGGATATTCACAGCAACATTATTCACCATTGCCAAAAGTTGGAAACAACCCAGGTGTCCATCAACAGATGAATGGATAAACAAACTGTGGTCTATTCACACGATGGAATATTATGCAGCTGTAAGAAGAAATGAAGTCATAAAGCATATGGCAACATGGATGAACCTGGAGGACATTATGTTGAGTGAAGCAAGCCAGACACAAAAGGACAAATACTGTATGAATGCATTACTATGAACCAAATATATGGTGTAATATATTGTTTGATTCACAAAAAACAAAAAACAAAAAAACAAACAAAAAACAAAACAAGAACAAAAAAATTTACATGTATCCATTACATTTAATTGAGAAATGTATATGTTTATTCATCTGTGTTTACTTTTTAGTTTTTAATTGCTTATATTTTCAATTATTAAATGTACAAAATAAAGTTAAAAAAATAAAAAATAAAAGGCACCCTTCTTATACCCTGGCAAAAGCCGTCTGATATGGTTTTATAATTTACGAATGATTTAATTGTGATTTTAAGCTTATTGATGAAGCTCTGGGGTATAACAATCCCAGGATATGCCGGGAGTCTATATGTATTTTTGTAACAGGAAACCTTTCCTTACTATTGTTCAGATAAGCATCATTAAATTCTTCAGAAACAATAGAGCATGCTATAGAAAGCTACCATCGGTGAGATGCTCAAAGATAAAAACGCATTCCTTAGAGTAATTTAAGCATTATAAGATTTAAAATCCTCTATCAAACTCTGGCTTAAAGCAGCATGGCCTAGTAACACAGCATTGAGGGTTTGAAAGATTGGCGATTGGATGCTGGTTCCAATCCTCTCTAGGTCGGTGCTTTTAGCAAAGAGCCTTAACCTCCTCTTAAAAAAGGAAATAATTCCAATGTTCACAGAGATATTTTATGCATGAAATGAAATAGGTATCTAGAGCAAAATATATAAGACTGGCACATAACAATTACTTTGATAAATATTAATTATCCATTCCACCCCCCACCCCCCCTCCAAAAAAGAAAAGAATTGCATGTGGCCCTTTCTACCATAAGTAGCAAATGTTGAGATAGCATATTTGGTTGAGATGCAGGAGAGAGAGTTATGGTCTACATCAGTGAGGGGCTCAAGGAGGAGAAGCGCTGGAGCTGGGCCCTGGGGAGAAGAAGGCCTGGCCAGGTAGAGAGAGAGGAAGCAACAGCCATGATCAGAAGGAAGCAGTCTAAAATAATGTATAATTCCTTGATGCCTACATGTGCAAGAAATTGTGCCTGGGGTGGAAAAATTCCTGAAAGGAGAGAAAAGCTGGGTGAAAACCCCTCTTTCCTCTTTGGAGTCCTGCTGGCTACAAGCCTTACATTTTTGTGCTTGTCTTACATCATTGTTATTGTCCTTGATAAATCTTCCAGATAATAGACTCCCTTTCCTCTAGAATCTGTTTTCTATGGCAACAAAGTCATTTTCAGCAGCTCTTCAACTACAAAGAAAAACAGCAAACTCTTGGCCATGAACATGTTGACTTTTGATGAGGAAAAACTGCAATGCTGGTTCGGCTTTCGTTCGTCCAGGCAGAAGCCAGTTCCAGCAGCCTCTGCATTTTTGCCCAGGCTTGAACCATACTTCAGAGCTTGAGTCAGAAAGACTGGGTTTTTCTTCAGACACTCAAGCAGGGAGTAAACAGCCTTGTGTTCAAAAGGAGAAAGACAGCGGGACTTCCCTCCCATTCCCTGAAACCAGATCGAGGCAGTTAAGCGGAGGGAGCAGTAGAAATCAAACTTTTTGTCAGTCCATTTCGGATACATTCCTTTAAAAAAAATCTTCAGAAAGATCTGATAGCTTGTAGTAAAATTGGCATTTCACTTGCTTTCTCCTTTGAGAAAAGTTATAAGGAGTGGTAAATTGTATGCCTGATTATGGATCCTGTTTTATTATTCAATGCGGTTTTCAAAAAATGCAACATAGCATAAAACTCAACAAAATATAATAAGGCTTTGAAGGCCCTCAAGATCTTGTAATTCTTCAGATACAGCTTTCCAGACACCCCCTTCTCACCACACGAGGTCAGAGAATAATCTAGTTCTAAAAAAACTAACCCTGCCAAACTGCCCTACTAAACTTACTTAGAAGGTGACAATGCAGCCTCCAGAATGGAAAAAGAGTAATATTTTCTCCAAATTTGGTCAGCTAAAACAGGTTCTACTATAAATTTAGTGAGTGATTTAAGGCAATAAATCTGTTTTCAAAGGAACACCCCAAAGGAAGCAATTTATTCCATTTTTTTAAAGGTGGCCTTCCAATGACAGATATGTTACCTTCCGTAAAATTCCACCTCATATCCACTCATTTTCTCCTTGGCAATCTATAAGCCTGTCCTTCTCAGGGTAACATTTTACACAAGGAGCAGGTAGACTGTCAAGGTTATTCCTTTGTCATGAGCACTGTCTCTGTCACTTTCACGGCCTGGTTTGACCCTTTTCTGCCATTATGTGCTAAAGCAGAATAACTCTGTCACAGAACCCTCCTCACTGACACTTATCTAGAGATCATGCCTTGATAGGAGAATGAGTCAAGGTAAGAAGGAGCAGTCTTTTGACAGATCCAATATGAACAATGTAAAACATGAATTTGTTCTGACCCCACTTTATTTTAATTATATCTTAATGGCATAACGCGATTCTTGAATGAGCTGAATACATGTAGCCCTGCTGTACAGAACAGACATAAATATATCCTTTTTGTGACATATGACTTGATTCGTTTTCATTATCATTAATTGCAAAGGTCTCAATAGATGATAACACTGCTATTTAATTATAGTTTTTTTTTTAAAAAAAGTAAAGTAAAATGAACTCTTCTAAATCTAAAGTTATAAAGTCATCATTTTGGCAAGATGAAGTCCCCTGTCAATATGAGTGAGGAGGGAGAACAGAATTTTGAAAGGAAGTGTCATTTGCACTACATCTTGAAGCTCCAGAAAAAGTTTGGTACTTTGAGAGAGAGAGAGGAAGGTACACTTGGCAGGCACTTAGGATGGACAGAGACACACAGGTCCTAGTGTGTTTTGGAAACGCTCGGCAGAAAAGCCTTGGCATAGGGAACACATTGGGAGACTTTTGGCATATGAGACTAGAAACTACCATTGTGTCGGGTAGGAAAGGGATTTGTAGGGTTATTTTGTTTTTGTTTTTTTTTTGCCCCATGATGATACGAATGTCACAGAAATATTGAAACTTCTGCATAACCAACATGTGTCATTGTCTCCTGCCTCTATTTAGCCCTGCTAGTCTACTAACAGCCCCCATTAGACAAAACCTATTAATCTACCCATCCCTTTAAAACACAGGCCAAATCCTCCCCAGAATCCCTGTACTTACTCTCTTCTGACACCATTGCTCCCAATGAGTCAATATTTTAATAAACACAGAGAAAAGGTCTAACATTATTTTTTCTCTGTTTCACGGGAATCAATTGGAAGGTCTTTAGGAAATGTCTGGCCTATTTAACTCCTTCGGAATCAGAATTCCCAAAGTTAAAGACACTGATGTAAAGCCGAATGCCATACTCACATCAAGAGATTCAAGGCAGTACCAGCAGAAGGCGTGTTTGCAGTTCTTACACATCATCTGGGCACAGCCTTCATCGCGTTCAATGTACACTTTGCACTTGGGGCAGCGTTTGATTGGCGCATCGTCCTCTTCCATTTTGAAAGCGGAACTATGGGAGAAATTCCATTAGGACTTCAGCTCAGTGGGATCCAGGCAAAGATCTGTCAGCATCTGCTAGGCTGGAAGCATTAGATTAACTAGCAGGACTGAGGTCATTTTTTAATTCTTTTTTTACATGAAACAAAACATAACCGAACCTCCTTAAAATCCAGAAAGCACTACCTAACAAACCGTGAATCGGTCAGTTTGGGTTATAGGGGTAAAAAGGATAAATATAAGCATGTATCTAAATTTAGATACGTATAGACAGACAAAAGAAAATATGACAAAAGGCTCGTGATGAAAGTAGCTAAGTAATGGATGTATGGTCAAATTGTATGGCTTGTTTTTTTTGTTTTTTTTTTTTTTTTTATGGGGAGGTCCCGGGGATTGAGGTCTTTCCATATGGGAGACAGACTCCCAACCTTTGAGCCACATCTGTCCCCCAAATTTTATGTTCTTATTCATATATTTGTATACTTCCCAAAGGGTTGAAAATAAATTTGTATCAGAGAAAAATGAATGTTACAAATACAAACACACATAAACACACAGCAATGGCTTAGTTGGATATACCTGGCTTGCCTTTACAAAGTTGTTTTCATGAGAAATCTGGTTAGACTTGCAGTAGGTAGTCAGCATGAAGCTTTAAGTGCTGGTTCTTCCACAGACTAGCTGTGTACCAACCTCTCTAAGCCTCAGTTTTCTTATCATTGTCAGCGTAAGTCAAGAATATGTTTGAAAAGAGCACAGTGCGGTATCAGGCATGTGTGAAGTGCCTGACAAATGGCACTGACAATACT
Organism: Tolypeutes matacus; assembly: GCA_026826555.1. Taxonomy (NCBI): domain Eukaryota; kingdom Metazoa; phylum Chordata; class Mammalia; order Cingulata; family Chlamyphoridae; genus Tolypeutes; species Tolypeutes matacus. Next base: position 17,017,187 of record JAKSZT010054462.1, on the reverse strand, counting down.
ACTCTGCTAGCGAAAAAATAAGATGGATATTTATGTATGTATAACTATGGAAAAGCTATCAATCTCACGTTATTGATTTTTAAAAGAAGACTAAAAATATGCGTGCTAACACCTGGAAGATTAAACAGTAAACTGTTAAGAGAAGTTATCATTGCCATATGGTTTTTTTTTAACTGATGAACCATATTTGCTATATTGGTTGAACTTCATGCATCAATCAAACATCGTCAGGAAAAATATGATTTCCCTTTAAAAAGAAGAGTCTTTTAAGAACTTAACACATTTATGAGTATATATTCACTCATGTTGAACAAATTCTGGCATGTTGAGTGCAAGAAGACTGAAGGATCTTCTGCAGGCACCATTGTAAATATAAATATTAAATATGGTTTCACTTTAGTGTGAATTATCTGATTATTTGTACTGAATTTCCCATCTGGCTACATCCATAGGGTAAGTGCACAGCCCCTTCCCTGTGAGGTATACCCTGAAATATACTCTGGCTGAACGTGATTCTGTTTTGTCCGCCAGTAGAAGGTGACAGATTAAAAAACACTGAGAAAGCACAGCCTAGAAGTTAAGGCCATGGATTCTGGAGACAAAGGGACCCAACGTGGCTGTGCTACTTGTGAATGATCAGTCTTAGTCTACGTGTCTGCAGGAGTAAGGATAATAGCCTCAAGCTCAGAGGGCTGATGTCAGGATCAAAAGAATTTACAGGTGCTAACCACATAAACACAGAACAGACAGGGAGAGCATGAGCACGCAGTAAGCGAGCCCTGTAATTAATACCATTCCTGGAAGGTAATCAAACTGTGCAGGGCTCAAATCTTTCCTAATTTAGAAACACTGGACAGAGCAGCCTGGCCCCACAGAAGGTGATTCTGAATGGACTAGAGATGTAGAGAGGAGTCAATGAGACCATACATTTCTGTAAATGCCTCAAACAGAAATTGGCACAGAGTTGGCGCTGGAGAAAAATGTTAGCTGGAGTGTCCATCTGGGAATGAATTTGATTTTTGCAGTCAGAAGTCACGAGGCAAAAAATTGGGTGATTCAGTTTGGTTATCAGGTTAGATAAGACTACTGTGGTTTGAAAGCCAGGTGTGACCTTCAGGAAATGAAAAGTTTCTCATGTGACTCACAAGCTAAGTTTGAAGAAAATGCCATGAATGAGGCAACATTAGTGGAATGAATAGAGCATCTCTCAGGGAAACATCAAAAGGGAAAACCATATAAAATATGCAAGTTCTGGAGCGTTCTGTTATGCATAGATATTTACACTGTACAGACAATGATTTTCAAAATTTTTTGGTATCTGAGTGATATTTCAAATTATTAATAATAACAACTCTTACCACAAATTCAACTCCATAAAAGCAATATGGGAAGCTATGACAGTTTAAATCACAATCTGAATGTGCAAATGTGTTTAAGGGTCAGACACGTAATTCACACGAGTGAAGCCGGCAGGCAAGGTGGTGGATGGAAACAGGGGTAAAGGGAAGATTTAACCTTGACAAGCAACAACAACAACTAAATGAAAAATAACTGAGTGTACTCAAAGTTATGAATGACAACTGACATACAGCCTCAGTACCAGGGAGACAAGAGGGAGAGGTGAGGACTGTGGCAAACGAGAAACAGTGCATAGCTCAGCTCCAGCTGACTGTTAGCATGTGGAGATGTAGGCCCAGTGTGGCAAGGTATTCAGGTATTTCAAAGAAGCCAGAGATGCAGATTTTTGTGCAAAATCTTCTGATTTTTAACGTTCAACAAAATTATGTTTCTGACTTTTGATTTATATCATCTTTGTAGAATGATTGAAATGAGACTAGAATATCACAGATGAAGAAATACCAAGTCACCAGGTTCCAAACACTCACCATCCTCCATCTTATTGAGCTTTTATGCTAAAGAAAACATTAGGGCTGTGTCCCCTCTACCGTTCCACCAAGGAGGAGAGCATCAATTCTTAATCCTTGTCTTCTTACATAACACAATATAGGAAACCCATCTACTCACTTAAAAGGGGAATTTCTCTTTTATACAAGTAACTTGATGGCTCCACAAGGGCAAATACCTCTAATCTGCTCTCTACTTAACTTCTCCATGCTGAAAATCAAGCTCTCCCAATTATTTTGAATCTGATGATATGAAAAGTGTATTTCTTCTTGGAAAGTTCTGAAGTGTCTAAAACCCTAAGTATAAGTTAGGCGATTCATGCAAGCATTTTAGCCTGCTGTATGCCAAGATCAAGGGTAGCAAAGGTGAAGTGCACACACACAGGTCATGACTTCAGGAGCTAAGCCAAATGGAAGAATTAGCCATGTAAATGGACGGATTAAAACACAATATTTGGGAAACGGATGTGGTTCAAGTGACTGGGCTCCCATCTACCATATAGGAGGTCCAGGGTTCGATTCCCGGAGCCTCCTGGTGAAAGGCAAGGTGGCCCACGTGGCAAGCTGGGCTGAGCGGAGAGCTGGCCCACGCAGGAGAGCTGGCCCATGCAGGACAGCTGACCCACACAGGAGTGCTGGCCCGCACGGAGAGCTGACCCACGCAGGAGTGCTGGCCCGTGCGGAGAGCTGGCCCACGCAGGAGAGCTGGCCCATGCAGGACAGCTGACCCACACAGGAGTGCTGGCCCGCACGGAGAGCTGACCCACACAGGAGAGCTGACCCACGCAGGAGTGCTGGCCCGTGCGGAGAGCTGACCCATGCAGGAGTGCTGGCCCGCGCGGAGAGCTGGCGCAGCAAGATGACGCAACAAAAAGAGACACAGAGGAGAGACAATAAGAGACACAGCAGACCAAGGAGCTGAGGTGGCTCAAGAGATTGAGAGCCTCTCTCCCCTTCTGGAAGATCCCAATATGGGTTCCTGGTGCCACCTAAAGAGAAGACAAGCAGACACAGAAGAACACACAGAGAGCAGACAGTGAGTACAAAAACAATGGGGGTGGGGGTGGGGGATAAATCAATCAATCAATCAATCAATCAATCAATCAATCAATCTTAAAAACACACACACATAATACAGGGAGTGGATATAGCTCAAGTGGTTGAGGACCTGCTCCCCATGTATGAGATATGGGGTTTGATCCCCAGATACCTCTTGAAAACAAAGCAAACAAAGGAAAAAACCAACTCTCATTGGGGAGTAGATGTAGCTCAGTGGTTGAGCGCCTGAATTCCATGTGCAAGGCCCTTGAGATCCTAGGTTCATTCCCCGGTACCTCCTAAAAACAAATAAACAGACAGACAAAACCGACATGGCTAGTGCTATATTCCACAGGGTCAATCTGCAGTGGGCACAGAGAGGCTAGAGGCACTAACCCTGCCCCGGGGAACTGGGAAAGCGTTACCAAGGAGGGGACGTGAGCCATGTCTTGAAGGATGACAAAGAGCATTCCAGGAAAAGGAACAAAGGTGCCAGCCACAGAGGGGGTAGCAGCTGTGTTTCCAGGATGGTGAGAGGGTTCCCATGGCTGGAAAGGCAGGCGAGTCAAGGGGAGCAGGGTGGGAAGAGAGAAGCTGGAGAGGAAGGAGGGAGAAGCTGGTGGGAAATGGGCAGCTATGGGAGTTCCTTTATCAAGGCCACGGATTCCATCGGGACAGGTGCAGCTCAATTCATCGAACCATATGAAACTGCAGACATTGAAGATAATATCAAAACGAGTTGGATATTATCAGTTTGTTATGGTTCAACCAGTTTGAACCTGGGCATAAAGCCTAGCAATCTGGCCATGGAGAAGGAGGACAGAAACTCAGTAGTACGTTTCCATCTCCTTCCTTTCATTCACCATTTTAGGAAGATGAGACACCTTGGCCTCTAGCATGTGGAAAACTGATTTTTCGGTTATTTATAAACACTGCCTACCTACTGTGGTTCTTGTTCCTGAACTCCCAATTTTGGATCCCCTGCACCCCAATGGAGTCTTGGAAACTTCAGGAATGACAGGATTTAAAAGTAAAGAAGTGGTCATACATTTGTCTTTTCAAGAGGGCAGTATATAGCTTGTTTCTTATACATCTTTCTAATCCCAGGACTTTGCACCACACCTGGCATGCCACCAGTTCTCGAGTAAATGCACAATGGCTTGAATGAGACTCAAGAGGACGACAAGTGTACGGTAGGTGAGGCTGATCTAGCTGCAGCCATGCCCTCCCTGGTGGCACTTTCAGGGAGGAAGCAAGCTTCCTTCTCCCAGCCCTCAACCCCTCAACCCACACATTTTGTGGCAGCTTGTGCTCGGAGGGTACCTGGATTCCCCTGGAAGGAAGGTGACTGGCATGGTTTCTTGGCAGCCTTGGTCGGGGTGCCAGCTGGCTTTGCAGGCAGAACAGAATTCCATGTCACAAGCTTTGCACTGCACCAGCTGAGGGGTCTGCAGGCCCATTTCCTGGAGCTGGCACACAGCCTGGCAGGTGGACGCTGGGCACCAAGTCCGGCAGGGATCCAGGAGCACCTCTAGCATTGGGAAAGAGAACAGACAAATCAAACGCTGGAGACCGAAGGACAGCACTGGGTTTCAGCGTTGAGGAATTGCAACAATCCACTGCTTCCCATTTTTACTGGCTAAGATAACGTCCAGATAATTTAGTTTGATGTACTTGATGATTTGGAGGCTACCTTGCTCTGCAGCCTTTCCTCCAACCCCTGCCAATTTCTTCCAGATCATTCATGTGGGAGAATGACAGACCTTCAAATACCTTTACAGATGCTGCTGCCTCCACCTGAAATACTCTTGGCCCCCTGGGATAGCCCTACTTGTTCCAGAGGGCTCAGCGTGATGCTACTCCTTCTGGAGACATTTTCCTGACCGTCTGGGCTGGTTTTCTCTGGGTCTCCATATACCACAGTCCTTACTGCACTGTATTTTGAGAGTCTGTTTCCTTGTTGGTATCCCCTCAAGAGACATCTGTGGCGGTCTGGTATTGTTTATGAATTCCAAAAATAGATACTGGACTGTGTTTGTAAACTGTTCTTCTGGGCGTATCAGATTATATTAGACTCAGAGGTTTCACTTTCACTTTATTACATCAAGATTAGGGCTTTTATTTGACCACATAGTTAGGGCGACTCAGTTTGAGTCTCCGCCTCCAGCTGTGGGCTATAGAAACAGATGTTCAAAGACAGGGAAGTAGGGAAGCGGCTGTGGCTCAATCAAAGACAGGGAAGTAAATACATGAAGAAGGACATTATAGAGTGTTTAGTTTTGGACATGGAGCAGTAGGGAGAGAGTGGAGCCGTTCACCTGATAGTTTGCAGCTGAGGAAACCAGAGCCCTGAACAGCTGAGAAAGCCCAGAAAGAAATAAGCCCCAGGGAGAGACACGAGCCTTATGCCAGTCTACAGCTGAGATTGGAAGGAGCTGGGACCACGGAGCCTTAGGAGGAAGAGGAAGACTGAACCCTGGCAGAGACCGGCAGCCATCTTGCTCCAACATGTGGCAACAGACTTTGATGAGGGAAGTAACTTACTCTTTATGGCCTTGTGACTGTAAGCTTCCACCAAATAAACACCCTTTATAAAAGCCAACAGATTTCTTGTATTCTGCATCAGCACCCCTGTAGCTGACTAACGCAACATCTTTCTCAAGTCAGACGTGTGTCCTTACAACCTGGCTGAGTGTGTGGCACATAGTAGGCACTCAGAAAAAAAGATGTGTTAAAGGGTGGAAAGAAAAGAGGGAAGGAAGATGGCTGAACCATTCTTCCAATCACAGGTTTCATCTGCCTAATATTTTCTGACCTCCCAAACTGAAATCTAAGCCACAGGCTAACTACAGCATAGATTTATCACTTCAACAGCCCAGGTTTCCCTACAATATGGAACACACATCACTAATAAATCCAATTTAATGAAATTAGTCAGGAAGATTATTTTTTTAAACAGGAGGTCTTGACATTCTCATGCCTTCACATCCTTGTTCAAAAATTTCATTTCTTTATAAATAATTGGTCCTGAGATGTCCTTACTTGTGAGCCTGGTTATTAATTTGATTTATCCTCATGTCCAGTGTTAACACTGAATTCTTCACGAAAGGAGAGTGGGTGGGAGAACCCGACAGGAAACCACACGGAATGTTAATTCTCTGCCAAACAGCTATCTTTTTGTGGCTTCAAGTAGGCCACTGATTTCTAAGCTTTTCAGCAGGCTGGTTCTTGGGAAGTCATTGAAGACAACTGAATTTTGTTAGGGGAAACTTGGAGTGCAATGAAAAGGCCTTTGCCAACATCTCAGGCGGGTGACTGGCAGCCAGGGCAGGTTCAGTTCCCCTGTGCTGAAAGCATTATTAATATTTACTGGGAATCTACAAGATGCCAGGGGCTTCAGTGGGCCCAGACCTCACCTAAACACACTGCCACGGCGGTCAGCAATGTAGTGACTTCATCATTAAGGAAGGACATTCTGACTACATACATGCATTACGTGTATACAAATATACATGCAATGCATGTCCTTCGTGTGTTTTTCCATATTCCCCAACTAAATGGGAAGCCAATTTAGCCACCTGGGCACCAGGTCATGTCAGGTATAACCTTAATGATGGCTTAAGCATCTAATACGAGCATCAGCAAACTTTTTCTGTAAAGGGCCAGAAAGTGATTGTTTTGTCCTGGTTTTAATTACTACTTAACTCTGCTGTTGTAGCACAAAAGCAGTCACAGAAAGTACATAAATGAATGCAAGCAGCTATGTTCTGATAAAAACTTTTATATAAACACAGGCCGCAGCTAGACTTGACCCACAGGCCACAGTTTGCCTCCTTCTGATGTAATCTAAACTCACCCTCCCCCTTTGTAAACAAAACGATGAATTAATCAATGGTTCAAAACCATCAGATTGTAAGGTCTGGTAGAAGATTTAGAAGGACCTGGTAAAGTAAAGGCTCTCTGGAGGGGTGCTCAGGAAAATGTTTTTTCTTGATGTTCATTTTTAATAATGAGAAAGCTTTTCATGGCGTTTGTGGAAATAAGTAAATGACATAAATAACTACGGTCCTCTTTGATATTTACGGTATTTGCTCTTCTAAGAATGTTCCTGGTTGTCAGAGCCATTGAGGTGGGTTTGTGTGACAAATGCAGCCGTGGCCTCTGGGGACACTTGCTGGGCCTGGGTTGGGAGAGGCTCCGCACGGCACCCATCACAGAACTCTGGAAGATGCCGGCACTCCGTGGGCTAAAGGGCATAGAACACATGGAGCCAGAGCCTCAGACTATTCTTTGCATTCTTTCCAATCCGACTTTGGTGCCAGTCCACCTGAGAGCCGAAACGGATAACACGACACAGCTCTGGGACGACTGGCCGGATGTAGACCCTTCCCATTTTACGCTGCTTCTCCTGTACTTTCTTTTGAGCTGGGGAGCCCTTGGCAGCCAGGAAGGAAGCAGAGTTCCCGAAGCCGTGCCCACGTCTCTCTATGCATTTGACCAACAGGTGCTACCTCAATTCAACCTCCTCGAGCAACAAACTGGGAGATGTTCTATGCTCCTCATGATGAAAGCCTCGATCAGAAGATGGAGTGGATGGGAGAGGAGACCCAGTTAATGTCTCCATGGCAACTGCTTACATTTTCTTCTGTCTGTACTCACAGAGCTGTGACATGGCACCGCCTGGCCCCTGGGGGCAGATTCCCTATTGGAGAGGTAAAGGGCAAGTGTTCTGTCCCATATGCCTAGGGCGAGATCCCTTTCTGTGCTGTCCCAGCATATTAAAGCATGTGAACACGGCACAGACGGTGGGCCTTTGGCTTCTATTAATATTCTGAATCACCATTCTCACTGCTGAATTCTGCCAGCTGTGAGTGCAGGACAGGAATAAATAAATAAGAAAATCCACACCAGGCAACGCCAGGAAGTTCTTCTTTTGAGAATAAACACACAAACACACACACAATGTAGCCATGTATATCTACAATACAATATACATGAAATATGCTATATCTAATACAAATTATATTAGATAGAGTTGATTTTCCAAAAAAGAAAACTGTGTTTTCTGCAAACTAGAAGAAACTGATCATTGCTCCACTCTCCCTAATGTATGTTAATAGTAGATTAATGAAGCAGTTCCCTATGAGAAAGCTAAAGACATTTTTAAAAGGGTGTTTTTGCTTTTTAACAATAGTTTTTTATTTTTTTTTAATTTCAGAAGCACACTGTCAAGAAAAATACATCCAGTAGACTTTCCTGTATTAGCTCTTATTACACTGCAGGGTTGGTGCAGTTATTACAGGACCGAGGCGATGGGTTTGATCCTGTTGTGAGAAAAGTATTTTCAGGAATCCTCAGCTTTGGTAAAGGCTGATAAGTCACTGGCACATAACATGGGCATGTTATTTCATCATCTCGTTGAGCTTTATTTTCCTTAAAAAATAATAATAATAAAACAAGAAGACTTGACCATTCAACATTTATTTGATCAGGTACTCTACTGGTCGGTGGGAAAAATAACTGAGCGAGCCGTAATTCCTGTCTCTGAGACGGCATGCGAGCCAGGGCACGACCACCGTGGAAGTAAACGCTCACAGCACCCCACAGCTAGTGCTCAAGTGTATAGTACAGTGGGTCCAAGTATACGGTAGAGTGGGACAGGACATCAACTCTACCTCTCTCGAAAGCCTGATCCCACCACGGACTTTGGAGTTAGCAAGTTGGGGGAGCACGTGCTCAGAAAGAGAACAAAATATTGTCCCATAACTCTCTTCCCTGCCTTCCTAATTACCAAAAGCCCCGGTGAGAAGAGGAGAGAAAATTTATATTAAAATCAAGGGAAAAAAAAAAATAAAAATAAATAAATAAATAAAATAAAATAAAATCAAGGGTGTTTTATGGGACACTCTATATGGTGTCGGAAGGAGCACTCCAAAACTACATAGAAAGAGTGCCTGGAAATTGGCCATAGGATATTTTGTTAAGTAAACATTATCATTTTTCTCCTGGGGCACACTCAACTCACTACATTTTAAAGGGATAGAACAAGTCAACATTTGCTTTCTGATCGCATCTCAAAACTTGTTGATTATTGGCTATAATATATAACTATATTTTAGCTCTAACATTTCTAACATTTTAAGACTTCATTCAGACAGATGTTTGTTTTATTAAGTATGAATCCAATTTTTTTAGACTTTAAGCCAAATGTTAATTAAATGTTTTTAAGTGATAGATTTGAAAGATTTCTTTTAACTTGTCAAGTTGGCCTCAGTTTTATGGGAAAAAAAAAAAAAAATCATCTGACCAAGCCAAAGTACTGAAGAAATAACAAGAAGTTAGGTAGGAAAATTTACTTAGCTGCATTTTTAAATTAAATTAAACGTCATAGAAAGTTCATTTTCTTATAATCCAAACAACTGTCAGTTTATGTCAATATTCTCTCTGGAAAAGTGTTTTTAAAGAGACTGAAAGTCTGAGAAATCCAAATTAATCAATTTTAGAGCTCCACATACTTAACTTTTATGTCACATGGCATTACATTTAAGATATAAATACTCCAAATCAAAATGACATATACCATTTAAATAAACAAGCTCTTGGAAACAAATTTCAGGGCCATCAAAAATCCTGTTTGCTATTTTTTAAGTTGGCCACACTTTATCTTCTTTTTTTAAAAGTAAGCCTTGAGAGGAAACATAGCTATCTTTAGCATTTCTTTTTTTAAAAAGATCTCTGCATTCAACTAAACTAGGAGTCTCTTGGTATTTTCCTGTAGTCTATTTTGCATTCCATTTCCATCTTGACAGTGTTTTTCATTTAAACATGTAATCCAGGGTTGTATCTTAATAGTGAATGCCTGACAAAGTAAAAAATCTGCGCATTTAGATTTAAAGAAGCAGCATCTAGATTTAAGGAAGGGGAAGAGTAGATTTCAGCTATTACAAACTACGCTGAAAGTTTTAGAATTCGGATACAGTAGCTTCACAATAAAGCTTTGCACAATAAAGCATAAGGGTGTCACCTGCACACTTCTGTTTTGCTGTTTCACATGAGCCCAAGGCTCAGAACATGTTTGAAAAGGAAGCCAAATGGAATCAATCCAATTCTTTCAATTACCATTTAAGAGCCTGGCATATTCCAGGGAGGAAAAAAGATACAGGCCTCTCCTGGACAATTCAAAATATTTTAATGGGGAAGCGGCTGTGGCTCAATCCGTAGGGCTCCCGTTTACCATATGGGAGGCCCCGGGTTCGGTTCCCGGGGCCTCCTGGTGAAGGCAAGCCCGCCCGCACGGCGTGGTTAGCTGACCCAGCGAGCACAAAGCAGCAAGGGGGGGATAAATGAATAAATAAATAAAATCTTTAAAAAAAAAAATATTTTAATGCATTGCAACACAATCTTGAAAATAATGCTAAGACTCCTCTGCCTACAATTGCCAGATGATTTGTTCTCCTGGAGTTGCATCAGGCCTGGCTCCGGCAACTGTGCAGAGCAAGGCACTGTGGGTGCAGTCAGGACTCAGCATCAGAGGATCTGGTAAAGAATCCACCCCCCTACACACACACCTACTAGAGGTTTAGAAATTAGGCCTAGTCTGCTACCCTCTTTGAGTATCAGTTTAATCAACAATGACAAGCTAACCATGCAGAGTTGTTATAAGGATTTATTGAGATAAGCAATTCAAGTATTCATTGAGCAACTACTAGTTAGCCTGCCCAAGTGCTGAGGCACCAATGCAAACTGAAAGTGCTACACATTTGATGGTCGTGAGGAGGATTGTGGCGATGATTATAACTACCGCTCTGTCTAGCCCCAGGAGTTCCTTCCATATCTTTTAAACTCAGGGCCAGTATGAGAGTTTAGCCTTCAAATCATTAGTTTTCAACCTGGCTGAAGAATAATGCTCCATAGGATCGTATGTCTTGAAACCACGCTCCCGAGCCCACGCCTCTATAAATAAATAGTGTTTCATAAATTCTTCCTGCTACCACACAGCTCACCAGCCAGGCCTTCAGACGTCCAGCTGCTCAGAGAATTCACAACACCAGTTGAATTTCAGAAGTTCAATTTATATTCCGCCTTTTCACTCTTATTGGAACCAAATGATGTTCAAACCACATCTACCAAAAGAGCTCTCCCAAAGTTATCCAGATACTGTGATAAGAATTATAACAGGCTAATATACTAGGGCACCTACCTCTTTCAAATTGTAGCTTTTTATATCTTTGCATAATTTCAGCTGCAACCATGCATTCAATCTAAGGGGAAAAAATATAAGTTGGATAACAAATGAGGGCTAGCATTTAATGCAATGTAAATCTAAACAGAATTCAAAACATCCTGATAAGCTAAAGAGGGCATATTCAAACACATTAAAAACAAACAAACAAACAAACAAACAAACAGCAGATGTATTTAAGTGCACGTGCCTCATTCTCCTGTAGATGACCCTGTTTAGGGCAGGCAGCATCAGGGCAGCTAATTGCAGTTTCTAGTCCTTCTTTGATCAAGAGCTCAACATACTGTTTCAGGCACTAAAAGAAGAACAGAGAAGTATCTATAAACATCTTTACTTCCTTGAGCAGTGATGCATTACAAAAACTAATCAATCAAGCAAGATTGTTCCATTACACTTTTCTATTTTCACTCTGCAGCCTATGACAACCACCAAGTCAGAGGTTTTATTCATTCAACCTTTGTTTATTGGGTATACAGTCAGTGCCAGGCACTATATGCTTGTTAATGAAGCTAAGGGTGTGGGGTAGATCTCGGGGCAAAATCTTAATCAACACAAAACCCAATAACCCTAACAACAGGAAGAAAGGCAGTGAGGAAGGTTGGGAAATGCTATTTCTCAAACACATATTAGATGTCATTCCATCTTTCAGATGTGTAAACTAAGATACTTGAAAGCAGGAACTCTCCAGTTTACTCAGATATAAAGGGCAGAGATTGCAGTCAAAGTTTGGTGTGCTTGATGCTAAAAATGTCATGCTTTTTCCAATGATAAACCTATGTACACTGACAATCCGCACTCAGTGACAATAACCTGTAAATTACTTACTTGGATGGGACAATTACTTACCTGGTTTTACCTACTTGGAAGTGCTGCTTAAAACCAGGAAGTAAGTCATAAAAGACCAAGTGGAAAACAAAAAGTATAGTTAATATAAAAGATTGTGAGGCCTTCTCAGTACCAGTTTACTCCTGCTTTATATTAGAAATCCAGTGTTTCCCTGAAAAGCTTATTATAAATACCAATTTAAAGGAAAGATATGGCCTGTTCCAGGTATGCTCAGACCGAAACTTTGAGGAGCTTACCTAAGAACTCAAAGACCATAAGTAATTGAGTCATTAGTGATGGGAAAACAAGGTACAGTATCTCAATAACAATCCCATATCAACTTTTAATCATACAATATTTGGGATTCATAATAGCAACAATATTATAATAGCAAAATGATCATATTATGATAACAATTCATCAAGAAAAGCCCCAAAACACTGTTTCCTAAGCCCATTTCCCCAAAAGGAGTATAATTCATTTCATTACAAGAATTCATGGTTATTTTTGATGGAAGGCCTTAAGTTGAAATAGTTTCAATTCCTGTTAGTTCTGTGGTCTACAAGTCAGTTAATCTCTCTCAGCCTCATTTGCCCGATATATAAATTACAGTGGTTTGACTTTTCTCACAGTGGAGTTGTAAGAATTTTATGCAAGGTGAGAGTCTAAGAAGACAACGAAAACATCATCTGTTTGATATACAGGAAATAATTTGATATAAATGGATACTTTTCAAAACTTGAGAAAACCAGACTAAGTTATTAAAGACTTTAGATAGCTATTTCTTTAAAAAATCTATATATATAAATGAAGGCAATTTTCAAGAAGAGCCATTTCCCCAAGTTTTTCTCAAGGGCAATAAACAGAATGCTATGATTTCATGTACAAATTACAATGTGGCCAACTAGAAATCCATGCCCCTGTTTTGCAGCCTGCATTTTTAAAAATCTGTTCGGATTCCAGATGACTGCAGGGGCCCTGAACTTAGATTATTCTCAGACATGGGTGTATTATGACAACCCAATGTTTATGAAGAGAGTTCCCAAAGTGCTGAGTATGGATGAGCCCAGACTTGGAACTCCACTTGAGGCACAAGATGGCAGAGGTATTGGAGACAATTGCATTAAAACAAATACAAAAGCTTTTCCCTGAGTAGAAAGGGCAGAGTATAACACTAGGGAGGGGTAGACATGGTAAGTCTCCATCAGGCCTGAAACCCAGTCAGGGCAGCATCAGCTGACCCATTCTGGGAGACACCACAGTGGTTTACTAGAATGGTAAAGCAAGGCAACAATGGCCTGTTTACAGCTGGAGGATAATTGGAATGTCCTGTTTAAAGCTGGGTGCAATATGAGGAGGCAGATAGCCCAGAGACTTTGGGGTTAGAAGGACTCACATAATCCCTATTCCAGCACCTTCTACACACAAGCTACTTAGTGTGTTTGGGCCACAGCGCCTTCGATGCTAAAATAAGAATGCCTATCTTGCAAGGCTTTTGTGAAAGAAATAAAGTAGATAAAACCACCTACAACAATTCCTAGTACGCGGTATGAGTGCAATAGAGACTGTTGTTATGTTGTTTGTCTGTGTGACATGTTTCTTATAGTTACAGAGTTTTACAAAATCAAAACCTCAGCAACAATATCATTATTTTACATTCTATAATTAAGTTTGTCAAAAATGGGTCTCTGGAGGACACAGGGATGCCTTAATGATGGTGAAAGTTTCACAGTATTGTGCAGATCAGTATAAAATGAGAAAGCTTTATTCTCCCTAAGAAGCAAAATACAACTATTAAAACTGGTATGAAATGTACACCCTGGGGACATTTACATCTCTAAACATCATTGTTCAGGAGCTTGCATATGGTAAAGAACAGTGAGTCATGTCTGGCTGAAAGCTACTGAACTGAAAATTCTATGCCATTGGAATGCATCTGCACAATTTGCAAAGTGATTATGTTCTGGAAGTATCAATTTGTTTACTATATAAAGACAGATGAGTAGCTGAGCGCCTGAACTTGCAACCATCAAAAACAAGCTCAGTCTTTTTCCAGAATCAAAGTGGGTCGTGACTCACATGTAATGTTTTTAAATCTAATAGCAAAAAGATGACTTCAAATGAGCATAAAACATAGACAGACATAGAGAAACCTCTGAACAAATAAATATATAGTCCACAAGCTTACAATGAGGCATTTTCTTACTATCATATGTCATTACTAATAAAAATAGCTACAGTAATCAGAATGCCTTCTAAGTAACGGGCTCTGTGTTAATCAGTTGACTTCCATTAGCCTACTAAACAAACACAATAATCTTAGGAGGTATTATTACCACCATATTATAGAGGAGAAAACCAAGGCTCAGGGAAGTTGAGCAATTGGGCCAAAGGCAGTTAAATAGGGGATCTAGAACTCAAACCTAGGTGTGCCTGACTCCAAAGCTGGTGGTGGCTTAAGTTATTTTATTTTATTTTTTTGGCCTTCTTTCTCCTCAATTACGAACTATTTCATAAGGAATCAGTGATTACACATTTTTTGCCACCTGGCAAACTTTTTCTTAGAACAAAGAATTGTATATGCTTTAAACTGGCAAAATCTGAGTCAACCCAGATATATCTCCTTCATGGTCATGATGCCAGGAATGCCTATTGTGTGCAAAAAAAAAAAAAAAAAAAAAAAATATATATATATATATATAAGCAGATCATTACAATACACAGTGTTATAAGCTCTACTGGAGGTAAAATAGACAGCAGGTATAAAGAAGAGAAGCCCCCCTGGGTGGGTCAGGGGAGGCTTCCCAGAGATGAAAAGTTGGCCAGACGGACAGGGGCATTCCAGGAAAATTGGAATCGGCTGAACAAATCGGGAGGGGCAGTGGCATGAGCCACAGAATGTTCCAGTCATTTCATTTTCCATTTTCTCTTCCAACTCATCATAACCCTGGTGGCCAATAAAAGATGTGAGACAACACTGATGGTTTGCTAGATCTACCCCTACTGTGTTAGAAGTTTTCTTCAAAGCAACAGTGGGCCAGGGAGACACCGCTGCTCACCTAAAACGACAGCGAGAGGGAATTTTGTCCATTTTCTCCCTTTATGGGCTGTTGGCCATACAGCAGGGAACACCCACGTTTAAAGGTCCTGAGTGATTTACACTTATCAGGGATCAGGGATTTGAAAACATTACATGAAGACACATCCAAACAACTGCAGTGGAACCTCAGTGAAGAGTGCTTAAAGAGTAAGGACCTTGAAACTACACAGAGCTGAGTTTGAATCTCTGCTCCACCACTTATCAGATAACTGTGTGACATGGGCAAAGCACTTCCCTGAGCCTCAGGTTCCTCGTAGACCTGAAATGGCATGTGAAAAAGGGATTACCCTAAAGTGATGGTGAGGGGGAGACAGCGGTTCTCCAGAATGTCGCCGACACACTCACTGCATGTTTTATCTGGCATTGATATACCCATCAAAAATCGATTGTCTGCTTGTGTTTCTCCTCCACTAGACTGCAAGTTCTCTGAAAGGAAGATCTATTACCTTCTTTCCATTCCCAGGCCTAACAGAGTGCTTGTAAATAACAATGGATTAATACAGGTGACATGAGTACATAAGAGATACATGGATAGATGAGTAGAATATGCACAGAATAACCATGCACCTAAAACACACAGAGGAGCGGGAGGCCCGGGACAAAAGGCAAACTGCCTTACACCCTGTTCTGTGAGTTGGCTGACCTGGCACAGGCTGAAAGGCTGAGCCTTTCCTGGCAGAGCTGTTGTCGAGGAGGCTGGAGCCACCACCCTAGCATGGTTTTCTGAAAACAGCTTCATGCAAAGCCCCTAGCAGTTCTCACTGGGTGGTCTTAGGAACCTGAGCAAACATCCCAGCAAGCCCTGTTGTGTACTTTCTGACAAAGATGGCTTTTTTCTCAAGGTCATAGGAACGTGACTTTTATTTCTTTTTTCATTAAAAAATTTATTGAAGTATATCCATCATACACGAAGGTACATAAACAAGAAATGTATAGTAAAAGTTATGAACTTATAAAACAAACAAGCATATCATATAGGGCTCACCACCAATACCTTGCATTGCTTTGAAACATTTGTTATAAACTAAGAAAGAGCATAGTCAAAATATTACTACCAACTACGTAACATTTGGTGTATTTTTCCCCCAACCGAAGCAATTATTAACACCCTATATTTGTATTATATACTTGTTATGGTTCAAGAGGGAACTGTCTCATATTTGTTCTTTTAACAACAGTCCTTCCTCCACCACAGTATTCCCTGTGTTATACAGTCCAATGCTTTGTACAAGCCAATCAAAGTGCACACTCAGTGGCTCTCAATTGCATCAGAGTTGTGCTGTCCTCACCTCAGCCGATTTTAGAATTTAGTTTTCATTACCTCAAAAGGAATTATTCCATGCCCTTATTGTTGCCCCTTAGAATTGATATAATTTTTTCTTTGCCATTGCTGCAGAAATAGTACAATAATACTGTTAACTATCACACATAAGTTACATTAGCTGTGCTTTTCCCAGGTATCACCATATACTTAACACTCGATAAAAGAACATTCTTATATTTATACTATTAACTACAATCTTCATCCACCACTGAAATCACTGTTACACAGTCCCTATATTATTATCGAGCAAGAATGTGACTTTAATCACAAGCAAAGGAGTCTAAAATATGTGGGTTGCTTTTGTAAAAACAAACAAACAAAACAAACCAGAAAGCTTTCTCCTACAACTTTGCCAAGTGTGGCAGAGGAAAGAGGTAGACCTCATCATCAGTTTATTCGGATTACGATTGATTCTCTGCTTGCCCTGTGTTTGTCTGGGCCCTTTTCTTATGGTTTCTGAGACTCAGTTCTCTCAGCTGCAGAACAAGGAAACTTTTAACTTTGCAGGTATTATCCCTGTTGGAAGGACCTTCCACTCTCAAAGTAGGGCTTCCACAAATATTAGTTCCTTTTACCCCATCCCACCCTTCACTGCTGCCCACTAACTTTATTCTATCCCTGGAAAGTTCTACCACCAAAAATCCTTCCAGCCCACTCTAGTCCAAGCAGAAGTGGCCAGAGTCACTCAATTGGGCACACACCATGTGCCCTCTTGGGACACCCTTGGCACTGCAGCCTAGCACGGTTATCGCCCACATGGAGTATTATCTCCCTAATGGCAGATAAGGTCAGGAGAAGGATTTTTATATTTCTTTGTTACCCTTACAAGGGTTAGCACAGTGGGTTGCTATTGTAGATACAGAGCAAAGATGCGGGCTGATGGATTTGGTACTTAAACCCTTCTTTCAAGAACACCAAGTCTGAAGTTGTCCGTGGAGAGCTTGTCACTAGATGTTGGAGATTTTCAGGTCAATTCAACCAGTAAGCATGGTTTTGCAAGACTGTGTGCCAGAGGCTGTGGTGGAGGGAGAGAGGTTTCCATCTCACATGAGCAATGCATGGAAACAGAACACTGGGTTTTGAGTAAATAAGATGCAGGCGAAACACATATGCTATTTATTTGAATTTGTTACACAGGAAAGAAATGATTAATCCCATGCAGGGGAAACTGGGAAAGGCTTTATTTAGCTGGGTCCATCCAGGCCAAGGAAACATCATGAGAAAGGCATGAAGGCTCGACAGTAAATGGTGTGTTCAAGAAATAGAGTATTTGGCTCTGCTGGAATATGGGAAGGATGTGGTGAGAGATGAGACTGGAAAGTAATCAGTTAGCAGTGGGGTTTTATTTATGCAGGCAATGGAGAGTCATTCAAAGCATGTAAGGGCAGGGGGATTACACCATCAAAACGGTCATTTATAAGAATCCATTCTCAGTAGTAAGAGGATGAACCTAAGGGTTGGCAAAGACGCCCATTAAAATAGTCCAGGCCAATGGTTCTCCATCAGGGCACCCTGTCATTTTGGCTTTGGGGAAACAGTTCTAAGATATCAGCTCAAGGGTGCAGAATTGGATATGGCCTTTAACCTGGCCTGTGGCCATCAAAATGTGGGTGTGGTGGTGAATTTCATGTGTCAACATGGCCAGTTTATGTTCTCATTGTTTGGTCAATATTGGCCTGATTGTTACTGCCAGGGTATTTCTTAGATGGGATTTACATCTATAATCAGCTGATTGCATCTACTATCAACAAAGGAGACTGCCCTCAACAATGTGTATAACCTCATCCAATCAGTTAGAGGTTTAATAGCCAGAACAGGATTTCAGAGGTCAGAAGACCTCAATTTCAGCATTGGCTTTTGCTGGAATTTCCAGTCAGCCAGTTCCCCCTGGAGAATAAGAACTAAGGACTTAAGCATCCCCTTTATGGAAATTTCTGGCTTGTGGCCTGCCTTATGACGTTTCAGCCAATTTTTATAATAAGTCTCTTAATATATATCTGTCTACTCTGTTGATTCTGTTTCTCTGGAGAACCCTAGTTCAGTGAGTGTTCCCCAGGGAGTACTGCAAAGCAGAGCAAATTGCTTCTTGTTCTCAGAAGTGCTTTGTCCTGAGAACTGGGTCAGTGACCACAGTGATAGAGAGGTAGTCAGGAGTAATGGGATTTAATGACTTGCTGAACCCAGGGTGTTGGGGGCAGGGTGAGGCTGGGAGGGGACAGTTAGGGAGGGTGTGAAGATGACTCAGAAGTCCAGCTCTGGTATCTTGGGAGGCTCCCTGCTGACTCAGGTAGGCTTTTTGTTGCCTCTTTTTGTGCCATTCAGGAAAAAACTCAAGGAAAAGTCATGTTTTCTCTCTGCCCTTTCACAGAGAACAATAAACCATTGAACTTTCCTGATCTCTCTGAGGCAGTGCTGGGCTGGCTAAGAGGAAGTGAGAGACTCTGGAGAGAAGGCACCAGACTCTCCTCAGAACAGAGCATGCTCTGCTCACCCTCACGCTTATAAATCGAGCTGCAAGGGAAGCAGTGGCTGCCAGCAAGACGTTCTACTTACTGACTATGAAAAGCCACAGCCACAGAGAAGCAAAAACAAATATTTCACCCAATCAAACCTTCATCACAAAGATCTAGCATTTTAATCAATACCATATATAAAAATAAAATAAAAAATAAAAAAAAAAGCAGCCGATTTTATGCAAGGAACATGTGCACCGGAGGCAAGATACACCCAGCATGCATTTAGTCTTTCTGCGCTGTAGCCAGACTATGAGCAATAAATGAAATAATACAGTAAAACAATTGGTACAAAACATCCAATCAACAAATATTGCTTCCCATCCCCTTTTATCAATAAGGCAAAGGCTTAGAGGAACCCTAAAAGTCCCAAGGCAAAAATGAAAAACCTTCTGGTTCAGCCTGGGAAGAGTGTCAGAATCTGAGATGCCTGGCATATGTCATAAGACAACACAGACGCGGAAAATGTTCTGTATCCAGAGAGCACAGAAGAGAACTTGCAGAGTTCGGTCTTTGCTTGGCGGATATTTTGGCATCTGGAAACCACAGAGCTCGGGTCCATCCCCAGCCCTGGAACTTATCCAGGGCACCTCAGATCACCCCCACCCACCAGCTCGGCCTTTTCCCCTATCTGCAGAACAAAGACCAGGATGAGGCCCTCTACTCAGCAGACCCTGGACCAACACTGCCCGCCTCCATCCCTGAGCTCTCAGACCACAGAGAAGAGGGTTGGGGGTTCTGTGTCCCAGAGAGGCCCAGAGTCCTCAGAGTCCTTCCAGAGCCAGCATGCAGGAGAGAGAAAGACAATCGGCCTCTTGGCTTCTAATCTGCACTGCAGAGCAGGCCTGGTTTCAAGGGCTGTACATTATTTTTGAGTTTTTTAGAGACTTTCATTTGAACAAAGGGATCCTAAGTTAAAGAAGCCCTGAAAACTACTCCCTAGGATTCAATCTTACAAGGGCAGGCTGATGCCATGTGGCTAAGATAGAGATCTTTTTCCTGTGAAATCTACTGATACTATGATTTTTTAGACACCTCTCATAAAAGAGGTAGACATGGGGTAGTAGCAGGACCAGTGGTCAAAGTCAAAACAGGAACAATAAAAGGAACTTCTTACTTTTAATTGCATTAAAGCATTTGGAACCCAAGTGCATAACTTTCAAGACACAAACTTTTTTTTTTTTAGTGCCTACCATGTGCCAATGTTTATGGGAAAACAAAATAAAATAAAATCCCTGCTCTTAAAAAGATCATCTAATGGAGGGTATAGATAAATAAACATAATTTCAACCCAGTATGACACATGCTGTTAAAGTTTAAGCACTGGATATAAAACACATTGAGAAGCTTCAAATAGTTTAGAAATGGTTTGAGAGTAGGAGATTGAGGAAGCAGGAAGGTGTATAAGAAATGGAGCTATGAGGCTGGGGGGTGGGGCATGTTGGAGAAAGCAGACAAGATTATACCAAGGAATTGACATTTATGGAGGACCTCACTATAGAAGATATTTTCCAGGTTGAGAGTAGAGATGCAATTTTGCCTCCTTCTAAGGAATATCCTGAAATTACTTCAGGAAACATCCTTACCTATTCCACCTCCTCTAGGGGTAGGTTCTGGCTGGCTTAAGCCAATCAGTGTATCCCATTTCAGAAACTACAGGAATCAGATCAATGATGGTCATACAATCAGTGAGGCTAGATATATACTGCCTAGAAAAAAGAAATATCATATTTACTTCACAGGAGACCTTCCCTTTCATTCCTGATGGATAGTATGGGGTGAGGATATGAGATCTGGAAGCACTATCACCATTTTGCTACCATGATGGGGAGATTCTTGTTCTGCAGACTTCTAGAGGTTACCATATAGAGTTTGAGGATGAGGCTGGAAACAAAGAGGCAGAGGAACAAGATTTTCTTTCTTATTTAAGTTATATAGATTTGAGTTTCCAGCACTTGCATTATGAAGCATCTTAACAGATACACAAATAAAAGTTGTGGCAAGAGCACTGGAAAATGACAAGTTCATGCCATCTTAAAGCTCAAAGATGCCTCAGAGATGGAATAGTACAACTTTCATTTCCTAGATGAGGAAATGAAGAGATGACAGGGAAGATAAAAGGACTCACCCAAAGGTGGCCAAGTATTTAATAGCAGAGTCAATGCTAGAATTACCCAAGACTCATGATTTACAGTCTAGTGCTCTTTCTACCGTAACAGACTATTTCCGCACAATGTCCAAAACTAGGGTTATTAATGCAAACATTAATATATGTCTCTCCTCCTGATCATGATCATGCAATCTTACCTCTGTTTCCAGAGCACCTGGCAAAAGGAGATGCTTAGTAAGAGTTGGAAAAGTGAATAAACATCCACTATGCACAGGGTAATACAAAGCCGACAGGGATATAAGCTGTCTAAACTAAGGCCCATCACCTAAATTCACTTAATTTCTAGGTGAGGAAATAAAGTTAAGGTAAATAATCGGACATCTTGGGTCTGATTGAGTGGCCTTGGCAATGGATAAGAAGGGAAGGAAATGATACTTGCATTACTTATTATCAGGCCTGCTACTACTCAATATTTTATATACATTCTCTCATTTAATTTGCTCAATAGCCTTTTAGAAATGAAGAAATTAAGTCTGGAAGAAATCAAGCAGTTTGCTTAAAACCCCACAATTAGAGGCAGAACAAAGACCAGGGTCTAAATTCTAGTGTCTGTGTTCAATGACAAGACCCAATTAACCAGACATTCCCAACTTTCTATTTTTTCTTAAGCTGAAAAGAATCGCTTTTATTAGAATTACACCTATGATTCTGTGTAGAAAAGATTTTGCCTACAAAAGCTGCATTTTAAGCAAGAATTTATTCATTTTTATTTATTTAAATCCTGTATTTAGGTTCTAATGGCAAGAACCATGAAATCACTAGTATCTGAGCTCATAGCAGAGGAAATATATGCTTTATTTGGCTAATTTAATTTTGGCTGTTTTGGTTTTTTTTCTCCCAAAGGACAAATAAAATTGATATTTTTCCCTTCTTGGATCACTAGGAGTCTGTACTCTCAAGTTGGGAACTGAAGTACCTAATGTTTTTAAGCCTTAAGTTTCCCCATATTTGGAATGAGAATAATTATCTCTAATTCTGGCCACTGTGAGACTGTAAATTACTTTGCAACAAAACATCAATATTCTAAGTATAACTATTCAATGAGGCAAGTATAGGGGAGACCAAAAGAGTGTGTAGGATTGTCAATAAGCATCATGGGAACACAGGACACTGAAGGACCAATGGGATGTGGCTGCTACATGAGAGGGGGGCACCTCTTGGTCACAGCCCAAAAGCTCAGAGCCAGAGGCCTCTGCATAAGTTCTCTGGACAGCTTTAGAAAGGAATCTCCCTCTTCCAGACCAGTGTTTTCAGGCGTAGGCAATTCAGCATCCCACTGAAGCAAGGTCTGCCAAGGCTGTGGACACCACTGGGAAACTCTCGGCTTGGTCAGCCAAGACAAGACTGAAAGCTTCCATCACGGTCTTTTCTGCAATTCTGCCCTTCAACCCACATGAAGAAACACTAAAGCCGTTTTGAAGCTGAGAAGGGCAATTCTTTCCCAGGTGGAGGTGCAGGGCATCCCTTGGGTTAGACTTCAGGCCATGGAGGCCTCCTCGGCCATTTACTGCCCAGACATCTCAATAAGGACATGGTCCAAGGTCTGCCCATGTGCCTCTGATGCCGTGTGTATTAGTCAGTCAAAACGGGTGCTGATGTAAAGTACCAGAAATCTATCAGGCTCATCTCTCTTCCCGGGCCGCAGGATCCTCTGTGGATCTTCTCTGTGGATCTACTTCCCTGTGAGAGTCTGTTTTATCCTCACCAAGGGGGCAGGGACTCAAACCTGCATGCCCTAATGGTGGTCGAATCAAAGCCCTAATCTTGATTTAATAAAGTAAAGTGAAACCTCTGAATTTAGTACAATCAAAGGGGTATTATCTTCCTCCCAGAGGAAGAGACTGGTTTACAAACATAATATCTCCTTTTTGGAATTCATAAATGATATCAAACTGCCACACTCCACCTTCTGAGTTCCAAAAATACATTACAATATTCAAAAAACCTTATTTCAGTAGCAATGCTAAGCACAAAATCACATCACAATCAGTTTAGAGAAATACAGTTTGTCTTGGGGCAAAGTACCCTCTGGCTGTGGACCTCAGAAACTTACAAAACAATCTGCTTCCAATACACAAAGGGACAGACAAAGGATAAACATTTGCATTACCATAAGGAGAAATTGGGAGGGAAACATGAGTCATGGGTCTCCTACAGTTCCATAAACCTGCAGGGCATATTCCATTAGATTTCAAAGTCTGAGAGTCATTCTTAAGATGATGGTTTCTTCTCATCCTTGGGGCCTCATGGGGGCCCACCCTTTCCACAGGTTTGTCCAACAGTCTTTTTCTTGGTTCCACCTTCAAGTATCGGGTGGCAACAGATCCACACTGGGAAAAGCTTATTTATAAAAGCCGAGCTAACTTTTCTGTGAAAGAACCTATCTCAGTATTTTAGAGTAGGAAGGTACCACTAGGTGCCTACAAATTTCTCTCATTATCTGATGAATCTTACATATAATTATCCCCAAATGGATTGTCTCTCCTCTCTTTGAATGCTTTCAATGACAGGAAGCTGATTATGTCATAAAACAGCCTAATCCAGAACCAAAAGTTATAAGGCCTTCTTGTGATTTCTACTCACTGTTTCTACCCACCTGCTCCTTGTACTGGTCCACAGAGCCTGTCTACTTCTTCACAAGCAGATCAAGCTGCAAACCAAGACTCAGAAAACAATTCCAAACCAGCTCCTGAAAAATCCTAGATAGTCCTCATGTTCTGAGCTAGAATCTTGACTTTGGTTGGTTCTGAAGATTATCCCTGCCCTCAACCTTCCTCATTCTTCCATTCTGAGTATTTGCCAGATAGGCCCACTGGACTGCCAACTTCTTTTGAGGTTTATCCCCACCTTACTCATTTGTTCATTTCTCCCTAATCACCACTGGGTGCTTCTCTCACTCGCACTACATCTAGCACCAAGATGATGTTCAGCAGGAGTTTGGTAAATAAAATAGCAACAGGCCAGTTGTTCCATGGCCCTTCTCCTTCCTCATTACAACTCTCTGGGCCTATGAGAGTTTGCTAATTCTTTCGTAAAATGTGCTGCCAAGAAATGGCCATAATGCTCCAATGTGATCTGACCAGGACAAGAGGATGGAAACCACTGTTGACCTTTCTGTGGTTGTCCTTCTCTTCCTTTTGGGTACATGGACGATTGTGCTTCTCCACCCTTTTAAGTCAAGTGTGGCTAAGTCACTTGCTTTGCCCAAGAAATATGGGCAGAATTGGCAAGTCAGCTCCAGGAGAAGCCTTTGAGATTCTATGCTCGAATTGCTATGTTCTTTCTGTCCTGCCACAGTGAGGGGCAACTCTTTAGACATGGAAGCTTGGTCATTCAAAACCCTCGCATGAGAAGTCAGAGTCCCCTCAAATCCATGAGTGATATAACTTGGGCAAGAAATAAGCCTTTTACATTTTAAACCACTATGATTTGGGGGTTCTTTCTTTTAATCATAGCATGACCTATCCCATTCTAGTCAGAATACAGGCATCACACAGACACACACTCACACTAAATCATTTTCCACCCAGCCCAGTACTTCTCAAAATGGTGACAGAGGGGAATCCCAGAGTCAATGCATACTCTCAAGGGGGAGGAAACACAGCCCCACAGCAAGTGTAAAGCCCTGTTTTAGCTTGTAATACCTTATACGTTTTAGATTCTGGTGCACAGAGAATCTCCTTGGCCACAGGGTTTGTACAACTGGTTGAGAAGACAAAATGAGATTGGCTTTTATGGTAGGATCGTAGCTGCCTTATTTTGACATCTGCCAACAATTTTTTCTCTCCTTCCAGTTCTTTTGCACAAAAACTGTTGGCTGTACTTAAATGCTTCTTTTTTTGTACATAAATGTTCAAGTTTACATTTGGACCTTTAAATTTTCATTTTCATACTCAGCCAAAAAGGACCCAGTAGAGATATCTAGTAGGTTTCAAAATCTCCAAATCTCCTCAGCTTGGCATAGTACCTGGAATATGTGCAGGGAGGGCTAAGAGAGTTTGCTGAATTGCTGAGATTCTTCATCCATTACCCTTGTTCTCTCATCCAGGTTGCATCCCACAGACCAGCTGACTCTGAGTCTTCATCAAAATCACAAATAAGAACATGCTGCCCTCACCCACCGCAAAGTCAAATGCAACCTCTAAGCAAATCCCATGCAGAATATCTTTCATGGCAGTGGTATAATGGGAAATGGCAGCAAAAAAAATTTCAGTCTCAAAGACATTTGGGAAATGCAGGTTAAATAAACAGTTTGTCTCTACTTGTAATTTCTCAGTGCTTTTTCCTTCCAACTGGGCACTTGGAACATCTCAATTGAAAGGACACAAAGAAGGGACACAGTGTGCAGTGTATAGCCCCCCAAATGGATTGTCTCTCCTCTCCTTGAATGCTTTCACCACATTTCACAAATTTCATCAAATTTTCAAAGATTTCACCACAAAAATATTTTTTTTTTTTTTTTTTTTTTTCCAGTTCATTTTTCAGGACAAATGTGCCTTAGAAATATATTTGGGAAAAAACTGCCCCAAACCTTATTTCAAAATGTTCTCTGTGGTCCTATGCCCAAATCTAGAAGCAAAATGAGAAGGAATGAGACCTGTTGAATACTATGCCGAGAGAGCCACGTTACCTATGTTTTTCCACTTGAACTTCATAACCACCCTGTGAGGTAAGCTGTTTTTATCTCCACAATGGAGTAAATGAGGCTGACATCAGAAATGAGCTGGCATTTCAACCCAGGAATGCCTGACTCCAAACACCATGCTTTCCTCGGAACTTGACTGTAATTCTTCAGTAACTATTTTTTTTTTAAGAATGCCTGCGTTCAGTCTTACATAATCTCTCCTTTACTTATTCTTTTATACCTTCCCGGGCCTGTCCCCCAGGAAAAGGACAGTTACAACACCTCTGGTCCATATGCCCAAGGGCCCTTCACCATCAATCGGTCCAGGCCGGTGGGTGGGGGGGGGGGGGGAGTGACTTGAAGGCTACACAGAAGGAGAAGGCACAGGACCAAGGAAATCAAGGCACACAAGTCCTCCACCCCCCACCCGCATTCTCAGTCTTTCAACACACAGGCGCTTCCTTTGTTTCACACTACAGCGATTTGCAGACAAAAGTTGCAATACTGTCAACATTTTAATTTTCGAGAGTTGTGGGAAAAAAAATCACAAATGACACGCTATATTTCTAGCCGCATTCCCAGCAATCCCTCTTTGAAAAAACAGTGCTATTTTCCTGCTTTCACATTCATTGACTTGAATTAAGTGTTGGGTCGGAATTAGAGTTGCTTATTTATTTTTACTACAGTTCTCTAGAAATAGAAAACCAAAAACCAAAACAAACAAAAAATGAAAACCTTGCCAAAAAGGGCAGGAGGCATGGACTATTTCAAGGGAAAGAACACAAATCCCAGCCTCAGGAAGCTGTTTCCTGTGACAGCGTGGAAGTGACCCTAAGAGAGAACAAACATGTCCAAAGGCAAATTTTGGAGAAGGGGAATCTACTGTGGAGCACTGCCCTCCAGGCAAGTGGGAGTCAATTTTGCATAAAGCTAATTATTTAATCCATCGACAAGCTTGATGGAATCCTGGCTCATCTTTCAGAAATGTAAAATGAGTCCAATTCATACTGCTAATTGGATGGAGGTCTGTCTCTCCGCCCTCTTCCAATGTTTCCCTTTCCACACACCCCCACGCACGTGCCCTCACATCCTTCGATTCTTAAAAAAATATGTCAAAAGCAATTTCCTTTCCTCTGGTTTAAGTTATTTTCTTTGGGATTTAATGAGGTGCACTTTTAAATGTCAACTAAAAATATTGAAAGGGATTCACCTCAATTCAATTCAGTGAGCCTTTATTGATTAGCTATTATGAGTTCTGTTCTAAGTTGGGCGCAGTCAAGGATTCAGAATCATCCAGACATTCTTCCGTTCTTAAGAAAGCCAAAGGTTAGCAGAAAACAAAAAATCAGAAGATGTAGACTTAAATCATTTGTAAATCGCAAGATCATGAAACACAAACAAAACAAAGTTTGTAAGATAAAGGGCAAGAAGGTAGAACATTCCTAGTATAAAAGGGTAAGAAAGATGGAGTGAGAGATGTACATCTTGGCATTTAAAAAATACATAGGTAGGCTCTTTAGAAGATCTACTTATAATAGTAGTTACATTAAGAAGCAACTATTTTTATTGTCTCATATTTTGAAGACAGTTTTCTTCCCTTTCCTTATTTTTTTCTTTCCTTGAATGGGAAGAAAAACCAAGTACATCAAATGAGATTAACTGAAAATAAACTCTAAAGCCACAATTGTTCTTCTCTGATGGACAAAATTTTGGGTTTGTTAGACCTGAGGAAAAGAACAGTCCCTATCAGATCATTTGACCCTGAACACAATTTAGCACCAGACCAGTGAGAGGTGACACTAATAATTCAATATGGTAGGTACACACAATCATTTTGTTAGCACTGCTATAATCTAAAGCATGTGATTATTAAATTAAATTTAAAATGAGGTGTGGGAAAGCTTTATTTTTGGAGGAAGAAGATCGCATGCCACAATAAAGTTTTCTAAATTGTGTTACCACTTCTGAAAATTCTGTTTTTTAAGTGACTGCTTTTTTTTTTTTTTTTTAAAGATTTTATTTATTTATTCATTTATCCCCCCCTTGCTGCTCGTGCTCGCTGGGTCAGCTAACCACGCCGTGCGGGCGGGCTTGCCTTCACCAGGAGGCCCCGGGAACCGAACCCTGGGCCTCCCATATGGTAAACGGGAGTCCTATTGATTGAGCCACAGCCGCTTCCCCTAAGTGACTGCTTTTGCATCACAAGCAACTTGAATGGAAATCATCCACTTTGGGAGCCTGGCTAAATTAGAGAAGAATTCCCCTAAAGCCTCAGAAAGGAGACCCTATCATCACGCAAAAGTTAGGCCAAAGGTTCGCCAACTGTCTGAAAAAAACTAAAGCCAAAAGCTCATCATGAAATTACTTTCAATATATATTTCATTCAAAAAGACTAACCAGAGTACAGAAGATGCATTGGCATTGGGCTATTGTTGTCATCTGTTCCACTGGATACTCCCCAAGGCAGAGCTTGCAAGACACCAGTGGGTCAAGCGCCAGGTCCCACGTGGGCCGGTACCTTGCTGCGGTCATTGCAGAGCAGCCTGAAAGGAGAGAAGCACAGAAGGTCAAACCGCCCCACTGAGGGCCTCCAACCAGAGCCAAGCCAAGGACCACATTCTCCTGGGGGCCCAGGCTGCTGGCTGGCTTTTTCGCTTGCTGGGGCTGAAATGTTTAGAGAGTTCTCCTTAGATTTCTCTGAGAAGTTTTAGCCTGGAGTCTTTGACTTGGGCTCTTGTGGGTGGCTCCTTTACATTTTTTCACTTTTATATCCACTCTTCAAAGGCAAACAACCTACCCCCAACCCCACTCTTTCCATCATCCTTTGCTCCCCAAACTCAGAACTGCAGAAGATAAAACTTCAGAGTCTCCCCGGCCATCCGAACTCTTACTACTTGATCTCCAAATGCAGGATCCAAATTGATTTAGTGAATGCAGTATCTAAACCTTCAGTACCTAAACCTGTTTTCTCAACTGAGGAGCCAAACAGATTTGGACAGCCTTCCCTACTGGCTGGTGAGGCCTCAAAAGACAGGACTTGTCTTGTTTAACTTTGTCCCTTATAGCAGAGGGTTGCATATATAATAACAAAGATCTAGAATATGAAGGAAAAGGAATACAAAACAAAACATCAACCAATGGTCAGCAATGAACACAAAATGGCTGGAGGATCTTGGCAGGGTGGAAAGATGTCTGAAACACAGTTCTCACCTTCAAATCTTCAGATTCAATTCAGGACCAACCATTAATAACTAAAAAGCTAACTGATAATCTGGGGCAGAATGTAATTAGTGCCAAATCAATGCTAAAGACACTTGGAAAAGATGGGAATAAGCAGGGTCTAGAATAGTCAGAAAGAGCTTAATGGAGGCAGTGAGTTCTGAGTTTTGAGGGGAAAAGTTAGATTTCATGCAGGTAAAAAGGAGATGGATATCAAAATAGTAGAAAGAAATATCTTCACCAAAAAGCAGGGTATGGTGGAGGCAGAATAAACTTGGTGCTTTGTGATAAAAAAAGATCTACATTTCAAAACTAATTCTGCCCATAACTGGCACAATGTACAGTTACTTAACCCTTTTCAGCCTCAGTTTGCTCATCTGTATGATGGGACTGATAATCCTTATCTCACCAGATGAAAAGAGATCATAAACATAAAGGGGCTGGCATGCACATTAAATGCTCAATAAAAATCAGTTCCTTTTCTTCCCTTCCTTTGTGATATTTTATTTAGCCATAATTTAATCAACCTGTGAGAAAGAGTCTGGTTACACCACTATTCTCTACAATTAGGTTTGAATTTTACCATCATTTGTGCACGTTATCACCACGGTCAAAGAGTTGTCATGACAATTTATTTTTATTATTATTATTCATTTACATCCCTTTATCAAGTTTTATCAGGCATAGGTCACTGGGTATCATTAAGCAAATATTTACTTAGGACAAACCACTTGCTGAATTCTGTTCAGATCACTCTGGAAAAGAAACGATAAGTGTAGCGCAGAAGGAAGAAAGTCTCAAAAACTCATACAGGAAAGAAGATTTAATGTCACGTGAAAAAAGTAACATAAATGATACAAATGTAAAAGATAAGAGGGAGGAGACCCTGGCCAATAGGAACTCAAACAAATGAGGGGAATTGCTGAAGGCAACATGGTACCCAAGACAGGTACCCCAAGTTCATTTTCATTTGAGACATTTCTGTGCAACCAGAATTTATAGTTATTATTATTTTAAATGTGAACAAGGGTTTTCTGGGTCCTGGGATCATGGCTTATGATTCTTTTCTTTCTATTTCTCAGCATTTTTCTTTAATGCTTTAATAATGTTTTTTCCAAGCACCATATGATAAAGTTCATTATATGGAGTGTCAATTATGTCTTTTTTTTTTTTTTTTTTTTTAAAAATTTTTTTTTTTTTTTTCAT